>CM032624.1:20155760-20755760 GCA_019097785.1 Fraxinus excelsior | reverse complement strand
TTATCTACCACTGAAGCCGAATATATCACGACCGCTAGTTGTTGTACACAAATCATATGGATGAAACAAACACTTAGTGATTATCACTTATCATTTGATCATAGATCTATCATGTGTGACAACACTAGTGCAATTAACTTATCTAAAAATCCTATTTTATACTCTAGGACTAAACATGTTGAAATTCGACACCACTTCCTTAGAGATCACGCTCAAAAGGGTGATATTGTGCTAGAATTTATAAAGACTGAAAATCAATTGGCCAATATATTCACAAAACCTCTAGCTCATGATTGATTTTCACATCTTAGAAGAGGCTTAGGCATAATTGTTGAGAATAAAGTGTATGATTGAAATTACGTGCTCTTATATATTCTTTTTATGTGCATCATATTCCATATTTAAAAAAAAGGGGTTATAAGGATGACGAATCGGACGTCCAGATCAAACTAGATCGTCCGGACCAGCGTCCGATTTGGCAGAAAAACATTGTGCCAAACTGGACGTCTGATTCAGCGTCTGGACGAATCTTTAAATCACGAACAACCCTTTTCTCCTTCATTTCTTCATTTTTTTAATCCACTTCTTTCCCTAAATCTCTTCCTCCAAAACTCATTTTCTCATCTCAAATCATCAAATACACTTTCATTTCACAAAACTCATCACTTTTACATCTCTATTTTTCACAAAATCTCACTTTTCATCTTCCAATCTCCATTTTCACCTAATTTTGGAACCCTATATCTACTACACACGCACCTTCGTTTTTCACTCATGGAAAGCTCTAGAAGGACGGGAAAAGGCTCAAAAGCATGGTGAGGCGCGATTTACTTTCTTCATCCGATATTGAGTTCGATTTGAAACCCGAGGTACCGACCAACCCATTCGAAAAATCACCCATTTTAATAGGTAAAAATGTTGATTTTGCGGATTGTACTATTCAAGCTCCCGCATTTCATAATGAGGAACTCTTTGAAAACATAGGATAGATTTCAATTGCCACATTGGAAGAGCATGCATACCCCCGACTCATGAAAGAATTTTATCAAAATATGTCGATTTCACGTTCCCATGACATTTCATGCTTAGTAAAAAATAAACATGACATTATAACTAAAGCACTTATTTGTGACATTTTAGTACTTGAAGTGCGTGAAACACAATTTTTTCGTCACAAGAGACATCCTACACTCGAAGACTATGACCCTACCGAGGCTTGTCATCGAGTCATCGGGATTTTTTTTGAAAATATAACCAAAGTTAGTGCACATCAATTGTCTCTTCCATGCAAAGTCTTACAAAACATAATTGCAAATGTTATCCTACCCCTAAAGGGTCATCGGGATAAAGTGAGTTCATTTGATCTTGTTCTTCTCTATTCCTTTCTTGTCGGTAGGAAACTTGATTTTCCAACCATTGCATTGGGACTCATTAAGCTTGTGCATTCACCACTAGCCATTAAGGCTTTACCATATGGCATGCTTGTCACCAAAATTTTCAAACGCTTTCATGTCGCATTAGATGATAAAACATGTCTTACTTAAACCCATCGACACCATCAGCATTCAAACCCTTAAACAAATGAAAATAGTAAAAGAAAATGGTCAATGGGTGGCACGCACAAAAGGTTTTGGCCCCACTCGAGTCCATCGACTTTACCTTTTAATAGTGATGAGGATGATGATATTGATATACCGTAAGCTCCACACCCTTTTCAAAATGCTCCTAGTACTCATTCTTCATCCCATGGTTGCATTTACGATCATTACAGTCTTCTCAATGGACGTATTGACTCTCTTACATCTTTGGTTGTTGGGCATGGAAGGATGCTTCAGGAATTGCAAGTACAACAAAATGCTATTCGAGCTCAACAGATACGCCCACTTCTATGCCTTGTTTTCTCCCCCACCTCCTCCGGAGTCCTAGTTCGATCCCGCATCTTCATGCCGTTTATCCTTACTTGTTTTACTATGGATATTTTCTCACTAGACTTTATGTTGAATATTTCATTATGAATTATGTTGGCGTGTTTTTGAGATTTATTTACCTTATGTTTTGCCTTATCTACTTCTGCTTTTCTACGTTACATTCTTTTTGCTTATGCTGAAAAGGGGAAAACGTATGAACGATGATTTGCATGTTTAATATGGTTTGCATAACTTGCATGTTTAATATGCTTAATGTAAATAAGAAAGGGAAAATTCTTGTTTTATAAAACATAGGGGGAAGAACATTGCAAATGCATAAATTATATGAGATACTCTTCTTATTGTAAAATCATCTATTATTTGTCATAATAAAAAAGGAGGAAATTGTTGACCTATGGTCAAATCTCATGTTTTGATTTTAACAAACAAATTATGTTTATCTCTAATTCGAATCTTCAAAATATTACATGTTGCCAAAATCGAGACAAAACTATTGGACGAAAAGATTGTCGATCAAGGAAGCTCAAGTTGAAGATCAATCAAGCACTCATGGAGACAAACTTTGTGTCATTTCAAAATCAAACAACAAATTGAGCACTCGCACCAAAATTAATCAAAGACATTGGAGCTAGATTTCTTTTAGCTCGTTTGTAAAGTTAAAATACTTTAATTCTTGGCAATGACACATTGAAAGCTCAAGTGATAAATTGTTTATGCACGATAAACATTTACGTCTTGAAAACGTTTGCGTAAAAACTATTTTCAAAGGTAAGTTTTTCAACTTAATCTTGAAAACTATTATACCTCACTTACCTTGAAACATCTAGTAAAAATATCGTGCAAAAGATTTGATTGGCTGCAAACAAAACAACCTTTGACCTAGAAAAGTCTCTAGTCATCCAAATGTCCAGATGGCGAACCGATCGATTTTTCGACCATTCTGACAAGTTTCAAATGGCTAGTTATTTGAAAAACAACTCTTTGAGCATTCAATTGATATTCCTTTGAGCTAATATTGTATTAATTTTTTATATCGTTTACTATCAAATCATTTTGTTATTGAGAAATCTTTGACCAAATCATTTCATCAAAGATTTACACACATAACACTTGAGCCTCATTCATTGCTATCCATTAAAGTGTTAGCCTACTTCTCTTATTGTGCTCAAATTTGGAATCATCATTTATTAAGAAGATAAGATTTCATTTGTAAACTTACTTGAATTGTGGGTCGAGTTGAGTTCTAGAAAGCTCCACGTTGTAAAAGGATCGGTGCTCCTTGTTTGTAAGTCACCGAAAGTTTTGTAAGGGGTTGTATTACACCACAAGTCAATCAACATTGTAAAATTAGCATTACTCGTGCCGAAGAGCTTGGTAACGGAGGATGTAGATCATTACGTTGGATCGAACCTCTATAATTATATCGTTTGCACTCTCTATCTCTCTTTACTTATTATATCCATATTCGTGTTCGATATTTAATTTACTTTATCTTGTTATCACACGCTTGATTTTAAGTTAATTTTTCAAAAAGGTTTTAGAAACCAATTCACCCCATCTTGGTTAGCTATTCTTGAGATTTCATTGTGGTAACAAGATATGGAACCTTTGAATTCAAAGTGATGCCTTTTGACTTAAAAATGTTCCAACAATGTTTTGTACGATGATAAATCAAGTGCTTCACGGTTTTTAAATGATTTTATAGTGGTATACCTAGACGACATAGCCATCTATAGTGAGACATTGGAGGAACATGTGACTCAGGTTTTCAATCGGCTACGAGAGAATGAACTGTATGCCAAACTGTCTAAATGCTCATTCACTCAGACGTCTATCAGCTTCTTGGGTCACATCATCGAATAAGAAAAAATACGCATGGATTCAAAGAAGGTTACATCCATCAAAGATTGGCAACCACCAAGGAATGTCCACGATGTGCATTCATTTCTCGGGTTATGCAATTTCTATCGAAGATTTGTGAAAAGATACTAAAAAATTGCACTACCACTTACCGAATTGACAAAGAAGGATAAAGATTGGGACTAGTCATCCCAATGACAAAATGCTTTCGAAAAGTTGAAGAAGTCTACGTGGACGAACTCAGTTTTAACCATACCAGATATGAATGAACCATTTGAAGTACATATCGATACTTCAGACTTTGCACTTGGTGGAGTCCTTATGCAAAAAGGACATTCGGTAGTATATAAGTGCCGAAAGCTGAATCAGACAGAACGTTGTTACTCGACACACGAAAATGAGTTGCTGGCGGTAGTCCATTGCCTTAGGGAATGACATCACTATTTACTTAGGTCTCCATTTATTGTGAAAATAGATAACACTATGACTAGTCACTTCATGTCCCAACCAAAACTATTAAGCAAATAGGCTCGTTGACAGGAACTTATTTCAGAGTTCAATTTTATGTTAGAATGTCGTCTCGGATCTAATAATCATGTTGCTGATGCTCTTAGTCGTCGGGCTAACTCGGCCACCATTTGCTCTATGGCTGCTCTTTCAGGGAGCACGGTTATCACAAATACAAGGGGCCAAATTAGGGCGCTTTGGATAAGGACCTGGTTACTCAATATTTGGCCGACCTTATCAAGTAGGGCAAAACTCGACAGTTCTGACTTGATGGTGGTCTAGTGAAGACTAAGGGAGACCTCTTATACGTCTCTAAGGGCGAAGATTTGAGAAAATCACTAATCATAGAATGCCACGACACGATTTGGGCAGGACATCTCAAATAGGAATGCACTTCTGCACTACTACAATGTGCATACTACTAGCCTCAAATGCGGGATGACATTGTAACTTATGTGAAAACTTGTCTTGTTTGTCAGCAAGATAAGATAGATCATCAAAAAAGGCAGGCTTGCTGGAGCTCATTTCCGTCCCAACTAGACCATTCGAGAGTGTATGGATGGACTACATTGTTGGTTTTCCAAAAGATGGTGATTTTGGCACTACCATTGTCGTGGTAGACCGTCTATCCAAGTATGCAAATTTCATCGCACGGCCTAAGTATGTATCAGTTGAAGAGAGAACTCAACTCTTCTTCAAACATATTGTCAAATACTAGGGACTGCCTAAGGACATCGTCAGCGATCGGGATCCCCAATTTACTGGCATATTTTGGACTGAGTTGTTCAAACTTCTTAGTTCAATTTTGAGTATGAGTTCTACTTTTCACCTACAATCTGACGGACAGATAGAGCGCTTTAATTCGGTACTTTATCTCTACTTCACAAGAAAATTGGGTAAAACTTTTGGATGCAGCTCAGATGTGTTTCAATGTCCAAAAGAGTCATTTCACCAATAAGAGTCCTTTTGAGATTGTTACTGGCCAACAACCGTTACTCCTTTATACTGTGGATATCTATCAAAATACCAAGTCCCCTCAAGCAAAAAGCTTCTCTCAAGAGTAGAAACGAAACATTGAAATTGATCAGAGTTATCTTAAGAAAGCTCAGAAATGGTACAAAAAGTCTGCAGATATAAAGCGTCGTTTCCTTGAATTTAATGTTGGAGATCTAGTAATGGTTAAACTCCCCGACAGAAACTGTTATAAACGACAAAAGGGAAAGACTCAAGATTGGTGCCAAAATATATTGATTGGAAGAGTCGCATACAGAGTTGCACTCTCTTCATGGTGCAAAATTCACAAGGTCATTCATGTTGGTGTACTTAAAGCGACAAAGAGGATGCCTCCAGAAATGAGTTAAAGCTACCTGTGTTTGAACTGAAAAGAGCTGGAAAGAAGGTTGTTGATGAGATTCTTGACCTTCGAACTACTCGAGTTTCTAGGAAATATCATCAAGAGTACTTGGTAAAATGGAGCGGATGCAGCAGTAGGAGAATACTTGGGAAAGAGAAAAAGACTTTGGAGCTTTCAAATCATTAATTGAAACATATCATTCATCGATGGCTCCGAGGACGTCGTCAAAACAAATAAGGGAGAATGTCAAGGATCACAGCTTTACTTAAGCCCCTTAACCCAATCATAGCCGCAATTTGCCCAACTTCGACTACACATTATAAATATTAGTTCAAGTTTGGGGTGTAATTTCCTTTCCATTGTAATAATTTATTTTAATTGTAAAATAGCTATAATATTAGTAAATGCTTAGTATGATTTCTCGTCATTTAAACATTTACTCCTATCACTTAGGTTTTTGTTCCGCAAGCTATTATAGGAAGTATTAGTCTTTCAAAAATCTTTCAAGTTTTCTAGTATTCGTCTCCTGCACTAGCCATTGTAGTTTCATGAATCAATTGTAATTTCTAGCTTTCAAGCAATCAATGATCAATTTATTTTCAATGCATCTCAATTTTATGTTGCAAGCTTTCAACAAATTGTAATCAAATTTTCTTTCGTCCCGAAACGATCGAGAGAAGGCGGAAGGTGATTAGTAGAGCAGACTACTGCTGCAAAGTATCCCTTTCTGTGCCAAAAAGAAAGACACCCTGTGAAACATGGTATTTAAGCACTGGTTCTTAAGATTCAAATGAACTACTTGTGTTGGACCCAACACAACCCACACTTGCTAGATGCCAAGTACAATTCAGGCTATCTTGGGTCGTGATGGTCCACCCTAGTGGTTCTTCTTCTATGTAAATAAGTGACCTCTACCTACAATGCGAGTGACGAGTTGCGTGAATGTTTGTTTGTCAAAAGGTCTCATTTTGGCCGAAAATCTTTAATCCGAGCTCAAGAGTGCACTAGCCCCATGTGAAGGATCAACCTTGAGAGGGTGAACCTTAGTAAAGCTAATCTAGCCGACAACTGATGGCTTGAAGTAAAGCTAAGAGTGCACTAGCCAAGTGAAGGATCAACCTTGAGAGGGTGAACCTTAGTAAAGCTAATCTAGCCGACAACTGATGGCTTGAAGACAAGCTCGATATTAAGAGGTTGAGCTGATGTGGAGGAACACTACGACTGATTTTCGATTTTAAAATATAGATGAAAATTCCCTGATTAAACAGATAAAACTTGTTTGGTGTGTTTGTAAATAATTTAAACTGCAAATTAGATTAAAAATAAATAAAAAATGATAGGTATTATAGCTCAATGAAGGGCAATTGGCAAATTACAGGCACTTCGTTGCAGTATGCGCATTATGCAGTTCGACACGTCGTGCGGTTTCGTTTAGACACGTTGATTTCAATGAAACCTTCTGTCCATTTGTTAAAAACCCTACATACTACTTTTATCCATTGCCGTCACTCATAGTTGGAACATTCGCCAAATTAACCACATTCATCCAGATTTTCCATCACGTGTGCCCCCGTTTGAAGAAAAGCATTTACAGTCTTCGACAGGCACCAATACAGAACTCTTCACTCAAAGAATTTACATCCTCAAAAACTTTAACCAAATCTCAAAATTGCACAAGTTGAAAATATGAATAGAAAGAATAAAGGGGGATATGCTAAAAGAATATCGATTACAAGAAAGAATACAAACAATAACGAATTCAATTGGGTCATACACCAAGAAGAAATATAGAATTCACCACTCAACAGGAGGATTTCTTTATCTTGTAGCGATAGAACATTTTCTTTTTCTTTCCAGAACAATTCTTAATCGAAAGAACAATTTTCCCCGATTCGTGGTTCTTGAATGTCTTGCGGACTGGTGCCTCGTCTGAGCCCATCTTCTTCTCTTTCTGAATAATCATTGTGTAAGAATTCTCATCAGTAGGCACAAACTCCTCTGTATAGTTCACCTCCCAACCCATAACATTGAGATCCCAGATGAATGTGCTTCCAGCCTGTAATTATTGAACAAAACAATTTTCAGAATTAATTTTTTTCTATTTTAAGGGATAATTTTCTATTATCAATTTAGTACCTCTGGTGCAGGTATTTCAATTACTTCAGTTGCTCCAGCCTTAATCACGACTTCTGAAGCTTCACCATCGTTAACAGAGAACTCGTAGTCGTTCTCCCTCTTGAGTCCGCCATATTGGATTGGAATTTCTTGAATTTGTATGTACCTGTCTCAGATTTGGTTTGAATTAGTTTCATAATCCCAAGCACAAAAAATTGAGGCATAAAAAAATAAGGCAGGGAGATGGATTTACTTGATCAGAGTCTCCATGACCTTGGATGGACGAGTAAAGACTAATTTGCTCTTAGTTCTTTGAGTTAAGAAAGGAGACAGTAGAGAATGGAATGCGAAATACCAGAAAGGAACATTGATGAATATCTGCAACAAGCAATTTACATTAGCATTGGTCAATTGAATCAAATTTTACTAAGATTTGCACACAAAAAAATACTCACGTTTTTAGCAACAAATTCAGGGTAGTTGTCCTGAAGAAGCGCAACGGCTTTGTTCACAGCAGCACGAACTTCCTTCTTTGAGGCTCCAGGTGAGTCCTTAAGGTCATTGATTTGAACTAAAGAATTGACACAACCAGGCTTGAATTCTAGTTTCTGAATGCCTTTCTCCATAAGCTGGACCCTCCATCGCAGGAACTGCTCGCGCTTCTCCTCATCTCCAAGTGTCTTCTGATAGATCTCCTCGTTGTTCAAAACCCCAAAAATGTTGTAACATATGGGGTGCCCTTCACGATCAACGCCACTCATAGATGCGACTGAGTTAAGTTCAGGACCGAACTCTTCGTCCAAGATAGAATCAATCTTAAAATCTTTCCTCCATTGGAGCGTTTTCTTGAGCATCTCGTAGGCATCATTGACTTTGAAATCCCTAGCCCTCAAGAATTTCAAGAGAACTACATTAGTACCTTCATCCCCTTTACTGGGCAGAAGGGCTACTCCCCAGATAGAAATTTCCTTTTCAACTTCAACTTCAACATCTACACATTCATTGGGGTTTTCTTCACTTTTCTTTGCACATTCTTCTTCCTTCTTTTCTGCTTCATTATCACATTCTTCTTCAGCCTGTTCCTTTTCTTTCTCTTCTTTTGCTTCGTCGTGGCAGATGGATTTCTCGGGAGACTCTTTCTTCTCTTCTTTCTTGAAGAGAGTGTTCCCAAGAATGGCTTCTTCAAGTTTTGCTTTAAGCTCATTCAAGGCCTTCCTCTCATTTTCTTTTAGATCAGAGGGAAAATTACTCTCTTCTCTGTAGGAAGCACCCTTATGCACCACCTTGGCTTCACAGTTATCCTTTTCATCATTCACCTCTTCTACCACTGCCTCTTTCGCCTCCTTCAGAAGCTCTTCCACCACCGGCACCGCCTCGGCCTCAGCTTTAACAACCTCAACAGTCATCGTATCTAGCTTTCTGTAAAATCCAAAGAAAAAAAATACCAATTAACATACCAAAAACTTTAATTTCACAAAAAACATGAGAAAATTTGACTCTCACCTTTGAATCTACCTTAAGATTCCTCCTCTTTCGTTTTGGTTTTTGAGGATCTTGCTATGAAATTGTGTGAGAAGAAGGGGAGAGTGTAACGGTTATATATTTTTTTGAAAGTTGGGAAAGGGCCCACAACGGTCATTTATTTGTTGTCATGGCATGTAAGAGCCGTTAAGATTCTTTTTGTGCTAGCCTGGAGGCCAGCAAAATATGGGTTTTCAGAATCAATTAGGGTCCACCTGCCAAATAATTTGATTTTGGCCTGTGATTAATCATTAAATGTGCGGCCTGTCACATGTTTGTTTCCTTGACTTTGTCAAATTTAACTA
Source organism: Fraxinus excelsior (assembly GCA_019097785.1). Classification (NCBI taxonomy): domain Eukaryota; kingdom Viridiplantae; phylum Streptophyta; class Magnoliopsida; order Lamiales; family Oleaceae; genus Fraxinus; species Fraxinus excelsior. The sequence continues at coordinate 20,746,170 of CM032624.1, read as the reverse complement.
AATAAATTGAAACATAATTATTACTTTTTATTAGAAAATAGGGAAAATTACTACTACACTCCTCAACTTTTTAATTAGTGTGACTTTAAGTCTTTAACCTATTTAAATATGTTAATTGAGTACTCATGTCATTGAAATCATCTATGTTGACACTAGAATCGTGGGAGACTTTCACATGACTTAAAGATAGACGGCAGAATAATCAAATCACTTTACCTCAAGTTTTAAGTTATGTGAAAGTCACCTGCAAGTTTAATATCTTTATTTATGATTTTCTTCACTTATGAAGTCAAATTAATGGAGTGAATAGCCCAACCTATTTGTTTGAAGCTTTGCCAAGAAACTTCTACTTTTAGAGCTTTGTTTCCTCTAAGAATTCCGAAACACAATAGTAGATTTGTAGCTAGAGTATAAGAAATTACTTCTATGAATAGGGGATTTCAAAAATGATCTAATTATTGATAGAGATTTATATCTTACATGGAGGTAGGAGCGGATGTAGTTAGATGAATAATACAATAGATTTTGAATAAGAGATTTATATTCATAGAATTATATATGTTGGAAACCTAAAACCTCATATTTGAAAGTTAAAGATAAAAAATCATGCTTTGAAATGTTGGAAAGTCTAACCCTAAATTTTCCGACAAAACTATAACTTTCGTTTTATCATTATGATTACTTATGTTTTCTCATTGAATTTAAGGAAATTGAACAATTAAATGTTCAAGTAGTCACTTAGTTTTTAATCATAAAAAAGAGATGAGGTTTCAAAACTTTAATAAAAGTTATAGAACATAAAGATGGAAACTGTCCAAATCTTCTAAAGCAAGATATGTTTTTATAAAAACCAAGACTGTTTGAGTCACATTATTTTGGAAGAATGTATTTTGGAATAATAGATTGATGAAAAATGTATGGTTGAAAATGAATGAAAAGTTATTGATGTGATGGAAAATATTATTTTATTGAAGAATGTGTAGTTGAAAATGAAAATTTTAATATGTACCAAAGAGTGGTTTAGTAAATATTTGAATGACTTCAATTATTAAAGATTGACTATAAAATCATAATGAAATGTTGACTTCTACATGATTTAAAGGTCGAGGATTAACGTGCATCTTGAATGATGGTTGGGGAAAGATTGTGTTAATTTTCATAATAAATATGTATTTTCTTTCTTCTAATATATTTTATTTAAATCCATCACAATTAAATAATATTATTTAATATTATTGGTGCTTAGTATTAAATCTAGGTGTAAATGGAACCTACATTTAAATTGTCAAATTAAGTTGATAAAATAGTGTCCCCACTCTCGTTTAAACTAATGTTAAATATCATTATTCATCACAATATTAATATGTAATGCCACCTGAATGGCATCATTTGTAATACTTGATTTGCATTTCAACTGTACTTGATTATTTCTAATAATTATTTTTTAATTTTGAGACCGTTCGGTAGGGATTAAGATTGAAAATTTAGTCGTAATTGTTGACTTTTATTAGATGAGTGAGACCCAATAACGGTCATATTTTTAATTTTAATTGGATTTTAATCTCTACTCAACGGGGGCCTTTAATTCGTTTGCAATTTGTTGTTAATTTTTGAGAAAATTATCTAAAACTCTTCTTTTTAAGATTACAATTCAAAATCAAGGAAGATGAAATTTACATTTCAAAAATCAGGTGTAATGTAGATTTAATAAATTTGTTAATAAATATTTTATTATAACCCACCATCCACTCCCATTCCAATTCAAATTTTCAATCCGACACCCCCAATTCTCTCTCTCTCTCTCTCTCTCTCTCTCTCTCTCTCTCTCTCTCTCTCTCTCTCTCTCTCTCTCTCTCTCTCTCTCTCTTATCCCTCTACCGCGATTATCGCAGCCTGCAACCCCCTCACCCCCACCACCGGTGAAGATGCCGAAGAAAAGGGAGTGGCGATGTATCTTCTAGAGCCGGAAGAGCCTTTACCGGTAACTGGTTTACAAATCAATTTTCTCAATCTCAATCGATCCCTACCATCTTCCTTCTCGATCTTCACAAAATTTGCAACAAAATGAGGAATGGCTCTATAAAGATGGAGATGATGAGTCTGAAAGTGTTTATACATAGAAATTGGAGCATTTGAAAAAGGTTCTTTTGCTTCCTGTTTAAACTCCCCAAGTTTATACTTTTTTTTTTAGATTTATGAAACTGACACCCATCACCAAAATTAAATTAAAATAAATAAATTGTCAATTTTTGAGATGTTGTACGATCACTTCCTGTATGATTTTTTTTAAAATATTATTAGCTAAAAGAGTAAATTATATATTGACTTTTATTTTGCAGGTCATTGGTGAATGCAATAAAGTAGAACAGTGGCTTTGAGAAAAAAACCCAAGAGTAGGATTCATTACCCAAAAATGCAGATCCGATACTCTTGTCAAGTGAAATGAAGAGGAAAGCCGAGGCTCAGGAGGTGTATGTATATGAACTTATTGACGATGTTATGATTTATAGATCAAAGTTAATTTCTTTACAACTCAGTTTATATGCATTTGGACCAACCAAATACAGTAGTTTTAGTAAATATGTGAATGAACTTTGCATAATTGAGGGGATTGTTGGTGATAAACAGTGTGATTTGTAATGTCTGTTTCCAAAAGGTCTGAAGTTGGAATTCTGTAAAAATGGTGAAAGACGTTCTATAATTTATTGATAATGTTTGAAATTTGAAATTATCAAGATATCAGGTGGATTGGTTGTAAATTTGAGTTGAAGGTGGCAGTGGTGCATTGGAGGTGATGACTGGTGGTGGATTGTGGTGCTGGTCCGTGGTGTAAGTGAATTTGTTTATGGTGACCATTTGTGACCAAATATGCGTGTACTGTGACTGGTTGTAACCAATTGTGACTTGATTATATATTCAAGTCACATTCGGTCACAGACGGTCGCACTTAACACAAATTTGGTCACAGTTAGCCACATGAAATACACACTTGGTCACAATTATTCACATATGAAACTTGTCAGCAGCTTGATTATATAAAGTAATTTGAAACTTTTCCGATAATTGTTTTAGGAAGTGGAGGCATGGGGTGAGGTGATGGTAGGTGGATCTATGGGGGTGGGGTGTGATTTCCAATTTTTAATTTTTTGGAAATTTTTAAATCGCCCGAAACGACTACCGGAACAGTCATTGGAAGCGGGACGTCGCCGGAGGATAGAGAGTAGAGAGAGAGAGAATGATTTGGATTTGAAATTTAATAAATTGAGGTAATTATATTATATTATAATTAAAAATATTTAATAAATTGATTTAACACCTGATTTTTGAAAAGATTTTTGGAGTTTGTTATTTTTGAAATGTAATTCTTGAATATAGGATTTATGTATTGTTCCCTTAATTTTTTTCATTGGGCTTTTACTTTTCCATTTCCTTTTAGTTCAGATGATTAAGTGCAGATTCTTTTACAGCCTGTTGGTTTCTTGGCTCATTCTTGCTTGGCGTTCATGCCTTAGGCTCTTTAGTCCGCATTGCATAAGAAATCAGAATGTTTCCATGTGTCTAAAGTAATAATCGAAACTCAATTATTTTCTCCTTGTTGAACAGAAGGAGGATCCTCAGTGGGAAACCTTGCCGGTTCTGAGTGGTGAGATAGAACAGCATCTTCTGCTGCCATCTCTTAAAATCGACCCCATTAAATTTTTCAAATTTCTCTCTATGAGGAATATGAGTTGAAGTAGACGGACCAGCCATAGTTGACGTAACTGTAGCCATAGTTGGCGTCACAGTGAGGGTCACAGCCACAGTAGTGGGAATTGCATTTATCCCAGAAGTGTTAGCCATTTATTTATGTTTTCAAAACAGAAGATCAACAAGTCAGAATTTTTCGAATTAAAATTCTACAAAATATTAATATAGCACAATGGTCTCTGCAGAAGTAAGCAAATACAATTTGGAAAGTATTTAATAATTTGAAAAATGTCTTAAGATTGTTGGAACAAAATTTTGTTGCAGTAAATAATATTTCCAGTATTGAATTGCTAAACAGTATGAACAGAATATAATAATCTAAACGAGTAAGAACAGAAACATTAAACGAGCAAATACAAAAAGCTTAAACAATTGCAAAATCCGGAATGAGGATGATCGAGGCTAGAACTAGGCTCTCTGTCCTTAAGACGTTTTTACCCCGTCGCACGGTGCTTACGGTATGTGGTAAAGCTTCTCCCAAGATACAACGATCAGGCACTTGCAGAAGCAGCACTTCGACTGCAAGACAAGGAACCAGAAATGGAGGTACTCTCTTAGACAAATGCAGAAAGGAAAAAATGTGACGAAGACTATGTATGCAGTATGAATTCGTGTGTTTGTTGGTGTGTCGAAATGAAAGCCTGATGACCCTTTAAATAGAGGAAAGAATTGACGGTAGAGCCTCGTACAACTCTCCACTTTGAGCAGTTTCACCACTCATGCCCACTTAACTCACGGTTGAGCAGTTAAGACATCCACTTGACTAACCGTTTAATAAATTGATGGTTTTCAATTTATTAAACGGTGACCCCCACTGTGGCTGTGACCCCCACTTTGAAATGCGACGAAGACTATGTATGCAGACTTTTTCAAAATCTTTTCATTGGATTTTCTCAGCAAGAATAGTATCACCAATATCACTGAATTTCAATTTCGTATTACTTATAAAGTTACTGACCGCAGCTTTCATAGGCTCCTATGTATTCGGTAGTGATGCCAATAGGATTAGGGCACATACCTTTTTATCAAATTTAATTTTCATCGAAATCAATTGATTGATAATTGTATTCAATTTAATAAGATGTTCTAATGTCGGAACATTTTAACTATATTAAAATCATATAATTTTTTCATTAGATGTACCTTATTACTCACAGATGGCTTCTCCTAAATATCGAACACTACCTTTATGAAACCCGTCGTAGTTTTCTCCGTCGTTACATTGTAACCAACAATTTTCAATAGTATTAATCTAATGACACCCAACACTAACTACCAAGGAGTTTCCACTCTTCGTCTTTCATTCCTTCGGGAATGTCGCATTTGTGATAACAAAGACTTTCATATCTAGAGGACTAGAGACATAATAATCCATAGTACCCGTATGGACAAACAGACATATTACTATCTAGACTCCTCTTTTAGCACAAGAGTCGAACATGCATTCGAATCTAGAATAATCATTTACAAATAAATACTTATAGCTCTCTCTCTCTCATAGGTATATTCACGAGTCCACACACATTAGTATGAACTAGTTATAATATTTATTTGACTCTATGTCCTTTTACCAGAAAGGGTCTCTTTGTCATTTTATCCTTCAATCAAGAATCTCAAGCTAATGATAGTTTGACTTTTAAGTGTATAAAGGGTACCATATCTTACTAGTCTTTGTATCCTACTAAGATAACATAGTTATATGTCACAAGTATGGAACGATGTTTGTTTACGATTTGCAGAAGTAACATTTATTTCATTTGTGAAACAATTTAAAAAATAAAAATCATTCATTGAAAAGCTGAGTGCATCAAATGTCGATTTTATAGAATAACATTGTTATATTAAATTAAAAACAAAAACCTGATCTCAGATTTATCCACAAGACATAATAATAGTCTTTAATAATTAAATGACTGTTACTATTGAAATAAAATAAAATACTCTTATGCTCCTCATGTGCTAATAGTGATTTTGAACTCGCCTTTACTGAGTTTTCTGCTCTCCTTAAGCATCAACATTCAGATATGATTAGTGACTCTAAAGTCTACTCGGATTTTGTAGAATCAACCACTAAATAATACTAAGTAATGAAAAACTTACCCCGCTTTTTAACTAATGTGTTTGGGCAGTTTTCTCCCGACATCCTTTTTGACCATGGTTGGAACACTTGCCTCTCGGCTTCCCATATGCTTTGGACCTTTTGTTACTCCATGCTTCTTGTTAGCTTTCTTTTTCTTCTTTCCAAATTTGAATTTCAGTTTCGAACCAGAGAAGACACCAATAACTTAATGAGCATCGCCACCTTTACCCTTAAATCCATCATACCAATCCGAGTCCCCTAACCAGTGGTTTCACCCAATCGCTTCGCCACATTGAAGTGTGCATTCGTAGTCAAATTACGAAACTTAACAAGCATTCTAGATTTCATACCAATATTCTAGTCTTAAACGAGAGTTACCAAAGATGTCCTGAAAGCTCTTTAGTATGTCATAGGAGGTATTCTAGATTCAAGCTTTTGTTACAACACATTTGACATTAAAGTCAAACTGCAAAAGCTAACTATCGTGTGTGTCACCCACTTATCATAAATAACCCTCTTTGACTTGAGCGTGAGACTCAGTAGGTCCATCAAGACATTCATTAAGCATGAAATCAAGTTTCTTCAAAATAAATACAAACATCAAATCACCTTTCAAATTCACATAATTTTTCCGGATTAGTTAATTTTGTTTTAGAATAACAAAAAATGTGCCAAATGAAATTATGCAAAAGATAATCATACATTGTATATGAAATGTAAGCAAAGAATGACAATTCAACATATGAGCATGAATGCACGTATAGGTCTATTAAACTATAATAATGCAATAACTACATAATCATTATGATCCAACATGCCCTTCAATAGGAAACATATGTGTCCAATAATCAAAGTTGGGACATCCCACTAGATAAATCATATCTAACAACAAATGACTAGATCGAGTTAGTATCATTTTATCCGGTCACCAAAATCGTAAACAAGAGTATCCATAGGAGGTTCGAATATGATCTCAATATGAGAATATAACCTTGTTCTAGATCCCTAGAAACTAATAATAATAATCTCGTCATCTATAGAGTGATCTCAAATTATATTCTATTTAGATGACTTTATTACGGAGAAATTCATTCAAGGAGTCGAACTACACAGCCCTCTTATAGGGAGTGTTCCATTACCGAGACGAGAGAAACACGTTTACTTTAATTATGGATTGATCAAATGTGATCATGAGTTTTTTTTTAAATAAATTCCATCTTCTAGTTAATATTCTATAATGACAATTTTAATTCTAAATTATTGTTAGTTGTTCAAATTAATCAAATTAACATATAGCCTAATAGTTAAGAATTTCCCATCCCGGAAAAAAAAGTAATCCAAATTAAAATAATCAAGGAAAAAGCGATGTCTAATGTTATTCATCATATTCATAATTTCACGAGCAATGTCATAAATCTATATGCCATGACATTTGGAATTATAATATTTCAAACAACAATTTAAATCATTTGTGGCAATAATTACTCAAGAATTAATGAAACTAAATGGACAGAAGCCTAACATTTGCTCTTGTTTAATAGATTATTATTTTTTTTTTTGGAAACAATGAGTTTTTTTTATTAATTAATTTTTGAAAAATGTGTGGTTAACATGTAGAATTTTTTTTATGAGCTTACGTGAAAAGTTTTTTGTTTTGAGAATGTATGGTTAAAAAAAAATGAGTATGAGGAAAAAGAGTTTGAAAGAACAGCTATCAAACAAGGGTTTAATTTAAGTATTTAACCTAAAAAAATTTAAAGATTCAAAAGTAGCAATCTAAACACCAATTGAACTTTACCACTTACCCTTTGAAATTCTACAAGTGCATGGTATCATAATTAAGTAATAAAATGATGAATAGAACATCGAACCCACGAAAACTACGTGTCTAATTATTAATCATCCTTGTTAATCAATTTTTAGTTCAAAAATTTAAAATGAAAATTTGAAATCATTTTTGTTGGTCAATATTCTTATTTTAGTTAAAAACCTCTCTTGATAGTGATTAAATCTATTCCTACATATGATCTTCTTATATCTCTACGAAAGATGCGAACATGCAAAAAAGTATTAAACGTACTTGAGAATCGATAGAAATCATGTAAAGTATAGCAGTATATCTCTATTCACTATCGTACTTTACAGTGTTTATTATTTTGTGCTAATGATCCTATTTTCTCTCTCGATAACAACAAAATTCACAAACAATTCAACTAGTGAACAATTAATTGAAAAGCATAAAACGATTATAAACATCTAAGAATTTAAAAGCAAATTAAAGACAAACTAATTTATTAAGACAAAATATTATAACAAGGGTTTATTTCATCTTAACAATTAAATTATTAGCATAACATATCGAAATTATAAGAAAACATCATAATTTTGTATAATATCACCCGAAATTGTAAATTAATGAATAAAGGAAGATGGATCATGATGTTCTTGAATTTATCCAAATTAATTTTAATAAATCTTTAATAATTGTTTCACTTATTTGCACTACAATTGATGAGTTTTTGAGCTTCACATTTGAACTTTTCTCATAATATATGATTTTGTCATTCTTTTATGATGGAAATTGATGAAATATTGTAGTATGAGATGTATATGAGAGGTGATTTATATTGGCTGCCCATATTTTGTATTTATAGAGGTGAAATTAGGTTAAAAAAAATCGTACAAAAAAATGGTTCTCAGGTAAAATTTGGAATGAAAAAGGAAATAGGCTCGTCTGCAAAATTTTGGCCCCGAGAGTCGCCTAATACTGACCACTCACCCAAGCAATATTTTTAGCTTCTATTTTTGAAACCACAAGCTGAGTGGTTGCCCGAATTTATAACTAGACAATCACCCAGTTATAGAATCTTTCAAACTTTGTGTTTTGGTCCCCAATATTTGATTCTTGATTCTTTTAAGTCTTTTTATCTTGCAATTTCGGTCTTTTAACTTTGAATTGCGTCCAATTGAACCCATAATATTTTCAATTTTCATTTTATTGTTCGAATAAACTATTGAAATGTTACAATTTAGTCCCCATGCTTTGGATTTCACTCTTTTTCACCAATTTTTGATTCTTTCTTTCAATTCCTCAACTATTAATTTTTGCATATTTTACATAAAATGCAACAATTTAGGATATATTTTATCAAAAGAGCTACCAAATATCGTTATTTAAGTCTCGAATAAATGTACAAAATACACTTATCAACCACCATACCTATATAGGGGTTCCTTTCAAAATAACCTAGTCAAATGGGCAAAATTCCATATTGACTTTTCCACAAATTAATATTTCCAAAATGATCTAAGGGTGTGCAAAAGACAAAAACTCCATTAAGTGAATAAAACAATTACAAAATATGATTTTGTTAAAAAGACAATATTACCCTTTTAGCTAACAAATAAAAACCACACTTTCCCTACATCAAATTACTAAATCAGCTCAAACACAGATAAAAATTCTCTCATCTCCTTCGTTCTAAAAATCTTAAAAATTACCCATAGTTGAAGAAAAAAATTGTTTTTTGTCAAGTACTTTGAATCGGTAAGTATATTTACGTATATTTAATATCGTTTTGGTTAAATGTGTATACGTGTTTACTCAATAAATTAAGATCCGACATAGGTTGTTAGCAGATAAATTTTTTTAACAGATCTATAATTTTCTTAAACGTGAACGGGGAAAACAATCATCTGCATAACTTTCTGATTGATTATTTTTCAACTACAGCCGGAAAATTTGATACAGTCGAAAATTTGACTGTATACAATCGACAATTCGGTTGTATACAACCTTTTTTCGACTATATACAGCCGAAAATACGACTGTATAAAATCCGTATTTAACGACTGTATACAACCATTTTTTCGACTGTATACAATCGAAAATTCGACTGTATGTTTGCCTGTATGTGTGATTTTCGTATATTTTCAGCTGTTAACGGTTGTTTTTTCAGCTTTTAACGCTTCTATTTTGGTTTTAATAAGTTCTTGTTCCCTTGGTAAGCCAAATTTTTGAATGAATATTTATAAATTCTCGTTTGCGAGGCACATATATGACGATTGTACTCCTGATTTGTTATTTTGGTGATTTTGAATTGAATGAAAATCGATGGAAATAGAAATGGACGAACGACATGCAAAGAGTCGTAACATAGATAGCAGAGACTACATCGTATTTGGAATTGTACCATGATATACGGAACAGGCTGAACGTCGATTCATCTAAATACAATATGATACTGAGATATGAATACAATGAGAATTTTCCATATGCTATTCCACATGTAACTGTTAAATCAGATTTTGAAGTGAATTGTCTGTTTAAGTTGAACAAAACGCAACTGACACCGATATTCGTAACTTTAGTGAGGAATGCCGACGTGGAAGATAGAAATGAATGTTCGGATGGAGCTAATTATAATGCAAATGATTTTTGGGATACAGTAGAAATTGAACGCGATGATGAAGTTAATATTCCCGAGATAATTGTTCCTCATCGTGGCATCACTGCAACGCACATAATTCAATCGGTAGTTCAAGACAGCGAGAATGTAAATGAATTTACAAATGAGGATTTAAATACTTTATCCAGGGGCTGGAACGAGCGGACCTTCAACTAATTCTTCACGTGTGATTCCCGATGATGAAAATTTGAATGTTGAGCAACTGTTCAAAACAAAGAAACTTTTGCAGGAAGCTATGCACCTATTGGCATTGAAATTCAACTTTGAGTTTAAGGTAAAGAAATCAACCAAATCTTTGTTGACAGTTGGTTGCATTGACGACAAATTTCGTTGGCAGTTGCGAGTAACTAAGATGGATACGAATGAATCATTTGTAGTTCGCAAGTATACATGAGAACGTACTTGCGAATTTGGGATTCGTCAAAATGATCACATGCAAGCTCGATTATAGTTTATTGGTCGACATATAATGCACAAGTATCAGGACACACCGACGAGAGTACGGTGTGGTCATGAGCTACCGAAGGCCTGGAAGGCTAAGGAATGCGCGTTGGAGGATTTAATAGGCTCGCCGAGAAGAGTTATGCTAAGTTGGTCAGATACTGCCATAATTTGGGAAAAACTAATCACGGTTCGACTCTTTCCATTGAGACGGAGTGCGAGAATTGTTTAAGTATTTATTCATGACTCTTGAACAATGCATTAGAGGATTTCAAAATGCAATGCGACCCGTAATTTTAGTCGATGGTACAACTCTGAAATCGAGATACGAGGGTAAGATGATTATTGCTACACGTTAAGATCCCAACATCCAGATTTACCCACTTGCATTCGGCATAATTGATAACGAGAATGATATGTCAATGCGTTGGTTATTTACGAGGCTTAAAGATGTGATCGGAAAAGTCGAGGGTATTGACTTCGTAACTGATCGGGGTCAGTCTCTAATAAATGCCATCGCTAAAGTTTTCCCCAATGCACATCATGGGTACTGCATGTATCATATACATGGTAATCTGAAGACTAGATACCAAGGCCAAGACATCGTTTCATTGTTCAGGAAGGCGACCGAAGCTTACAGTGCTGATGAATGTATTAAGTTTTTGATCGAGATAGGAAAGAAGTCGATGCCGTCATGAGATTATCTTACAAAAATGGGATAGGACATTGGACACGATCACATTTTCAAGGACGTCGGTACAACTTGATAACGTCCAACAACGTCGAGTCTCTAAATGCATTATTAAAGAAAGATCGAGAGTTGCAATTATCGTAATGATTGAGAATATCCGTACCAAGCTACAGCAATGGTTTCACGATCGACGTGCTAAATCACAAAATGCTCGACCTGGTTAACCCCGGCTCAAGAGGAGAAACTATTCTAGGCCGTAGAGGTTGGGAAGAGGTTGATTATGGAACCGTTGGACGAGTCGCGCTTCTCCGTACGTTGTGTAGGTCATGTGGCATACATGGTGGACCTGACTAACAACACATGCACTTGTGCTCGATTTCAGTTGGAGAGTTTTTCATGCGAGCATGCAATCGCATTATCTTTGAACAGAGGCTTTGCACAGAAAATGTTATGCTCTCTTTATTACACGTCTGATTCTTGTGGAACTGCATATGTTGAGACTATATTTTCCCTACCGAATGAATCTGATTGGGAAGTAGAGCAGTCGGCCATACTCGCCAAACTTGTACGAGTCAAATTCCACTGGATGATAATTAGTCGATGGTACTACTGTTAAATGAACAATAATTTGTTAAAATAACATATTTCGATTTTTTGTTGGTTGGTAACGTTAGATATTTAATATTTAAAATGAATCAACACTTGAATGTACACGTTTACAGATCAATTTACAATTTATAATTTACAGATCAATTTACAAAATTTAATTGACAACGTTTACGGATCATACTCGTATTCATACAAATCACATGCTAATTTTTTCCTCCAAATTTGTATCCATGCTTGGTTGATTCCCTCAACATTATGTCCTATGCTAAAAAATCTAATGTATTTTATTGCAAAAATGCTGCAGTCGCCACTGCAATTGAATAATAAACGTGTTAGATAAAAATCAAGTTTCCAAGATGGATACTAAATATAAATACTTACGATGTCCTCTGTCTCGCCGTTGTCTGGTCCAGCACGATGGCTAGCATGCCATTAACCATCATACTCGCTTAGGCAGCCATCAACGGAACGATCACTACAAGCAGCTCCAACTCCCGCTCGAGCTGGCTCTGGACGATACATGAATGGTTGGAGTCGTACACATATATCGTGGAGTCAGCAAAAACAATCTCCACGACAATAGTATGAATATTCACGATTGTTGGAACATATAGATGTGTACAAGTCTCCCATACCTTTCCCCCAAGCTTCGGCAACATCCCGACGATCCATTCGTCAATATAATCAGGCAGCACGTACTTACTACCCATATCTTACAACAAACGATGCTCAATGGTAATAGCATGAAAAAAATCAATGCCCAGTATGAGTCGGCTGAGCATTCAAATGATCGTGGCTATCGTTGAGCTCGATCGCGCAATAACTCCATTGCCAAGTTAATGTGCTACACGAGGAAACACCAATAAAAAACATGGGAGTTATTTCATTTCATAAACAAAAAAATAATGTATACATCATAAACAACATGACTAGTTCACTTACATCGTCGGCGAGCCATGTACTCGAAGTGGTGATGTCGTGAAACCACTTATAGGCATCTGATATCGGTGTCTCCCCAACAATGTGGCTATGTCAAAAAGAAAAAGAAAAAATGATAACGAAGATAAACATGAGTTAGCATAGCGTACGCTATTAGAATTTTAAAATACTTACCCGGGCTTCATTATTCTCCGCTCCGCCTCGAATGCTTTCTATCTGGCTGCGTCCACCTCACGAAATAAATTCGAGTACGTCCCGTCGATGAACGTTCTCCTCTTCGCCTCTGCTGTGAAGGGAGAAGTGATGTAATGCGAAGGTAACCTGACTCTCTTGCCGACCACCTGCTCCGAGGCGTCAACAACACACCTTTTCCCCCCAACCACGTCAAGCATATGCTCATCCTCCACCTCCGAGACCACCTCATCCTCGGGGCTATCCACTACCACCACCATCGGAGTTACCCCCTCGTGGCTCCCCATCTCCGTCCTATCCGAGGCCTCCGTCACCCCCTTCCCCTCCGGGGAACATAAGTAAGATTCCCCACCGTCACCCCCTTCCCCTCCATCATCTCCTTCCTCACCATCACCCCGCCTGCCACCCCCTCTTATGCCCTCTCAGAGGGTTTCGATCTCGTCCTGAAGCTCTACAACGTGGCGACGTAGAACTCCAACATCATTAGATAGATCCTTGACCCATCCCCTAAACCCTCGCGCCATCTCACCCATCTAACCCGCTAGCTAGAGGCGCACCTCGCCAATCTCACCCACTAGCTCGCGGTGCACCTTGGCAATCTCACCTGCTAGCTGTCGGCGTATCTCGCCCATCTCACCAGCTAGCTCTCGGCGCATATAGCCTATGTGACCCGCTATAAATACAGTCAGGCGGTCATACATATCAGTCATGGGAGAGAATGTGACTTGATCGAAGGTGGTGATGCCCTCAACGGCGACAACCATAAGTAACTCGGTGGCGACGATGAGTCCTTCGACGGAGGAGATACCCTCAACGGAGGTGATTGTTGATCCACTGGACCGCACTTCTACACGAATGAGAACATTTAAAATTATTATTTTTAATGATAATCAGCTAACGCATATAAAACTCTAATGAAAAAAATATATGCAATTCACGTACCTTAGCTCGGTCCAGGATGGAATCCAACACCTGGTCGGCTTCATCGTGCGGCGTGGGCATCTCACGCACATATCCACGACCCTCATTCTCCATTGACGACATCAACTCCGTAATGACTTGAAACTGTAATAAAAACCAATATCGACTAGTTAATGATCACATTATAAGATTTTGGAGCTACACACAACATAAATCACAAATATATTATGTAACCTGAGGGTCGTCGAGGAGAGCCGATAACTTTTTTGCTACTTGGACATCCCTCTGCTCGGGATGCTCGCCAATGAAGCATTCGACGGCAGCGTGTCTCCCATCGCATCAGAAATCGGGTACCTAGCAGGGGGACCATCTCGTACGCCTAGATCTGCAACACATACAATTATTATATTCATATTTATTGTAAACAATATTTCGATAATAAATTATGTCAAACATCTACATGCACTGCCAGGGGCAATCCATGTGTATCGTACTTGCGCATGGTCCCCTTTGGCATCAAGTGTGATCTGGTGAAGACGTGCACCGTATCCTGAAAACATCTCCGACCCTACGGATATGTGTTGAAGGCATCAATATCGTCGACGATCTCCAAATGGAAGAGGTTAATCGTAGCCCTCCGATGATGACATCGCAAGACGCTCTCAAGGATATAGACCAGGTCGGGCTTCAATCTGTCCAAAATATGCTCACAACTCCTAATCACGTCCATAAGCTCCTGCAGCATCACAACCCCCTGTCCTGTGAAGTAAGTGTCGTGCAGCCTGCTGCCTCTATCAGTAACGGCATGAGCTGCATCATCGCCTGTAATCTCCAGTCTAGGGCAAACTCGAACATGGAAAAACTGGCGACCTTGCCCCCGAGGTGGAAGTGGAGGATATCGCCATCTACTAGAGTCAACAACCGACAAAGTAGGGCATCGAGGATCTACCCCGAGAACTGAGTATATCTCAAACCCTGCAGGGGCCAAAGACATGATCGCTATAGCATATCGGCATGCTGCTCATCCAACATCTCTAACACAGGAGTGTAACTGCCAAGGCTACCGTTCTAGGTAGCCTTACCTGGCATCTGCCTCAATGCAGCATCTAAGTGATAGTCCATCTTGTAAAAAATAAAATATTAACACATAGATCATAATATAATGAATACAGCATAAACAATATTTTTTACACTTAAGTAAACATATAATATTTAATATGGGTAATTATGAATTTACAATTATTTATTTAATTACATAAACTTTATTCACTTACGTAAAATATTTAATTATATAATTCATATTCGATTTATTAAATTATTAATAAAAATTAAAAGAAAAATAATAATAATTTGATAATTTGTTAAAATATAATATATAATATGGGAAATTGTCAATTGTCAATTATTTATTTAATTACATAAGTAAAATATTTAATTATCTAAAATTCATTTCATATTCGATTTATTAAATTATTAATAAAAATTAAAAGAAAAATAATAATAATTTGATAATTTCTTAAAATATAATATATAATATGGGAAATTATCAATTATCAATTATTTATTTAATTACATAAGTAAAATATTTAATTATCTAAAAAATCATTTCATATTCGATTTATTAAATTATTAATAACAATTAAAAGAAAAAAAAATAATTTTCTAATTTGTTAAAATATAATATATAATATGATAAATTATCAATTATTTATTTAATTACATAAGTAAAATATTTAATTATCTAAAAAATCATTTCATATTCGATTTATTAAATTATTAATAAAAATTAAAAGAAAAATAATAAAAATTATGAGAAGTTATCAATTTACAATTATTTATTTAATTACATAAATTTAATTCACTTACGTAAAATATTTAATTATATAAAAAATCATTTCATATTGGATTTATTAAATTATTAATAAATATTAAAAGAAAAATAATACTAATTATGGGAAGTTATCAATTTACAATTATTTATTTAATTACATAAATTTTTTTCACTTGCGTAAAATATTTAATTATATAAAAAATCAATTACATAATATATTTAAATATTATTCAATTACGTAAAATATTTAAATATATAAATTTTATTGAATTACATACAATATTTAGTTATATAAAAATTTATTTAATTAAATTATTGATAAAATAATTTTTAAATAAACAATTTATAAGGCCGGCCTAGTTATATTTATTTTTTAAAAAAATCGTTGGCTGTTGGGCCGGTTGTACAGCCGGCCCAACAGTCGTTTAATAGCCCAGCTATACAGATGGGCCGAACCAATTGTACATTACAGTCAACTATACAGCCGACTGTACTGTACAACCAGAGTTAAAGCTGGTTGTACATCCAGCTGTATAATACAGCCGTATGTACAGTACAATCGACTGTACATCCGGCTGTACTGTACAATCGGAATCGCGCGATAGACCTCCATTACTATACCACCATCTATCAATTTCCTTTATAATGACCAATAATCTACACAAATATGCAC
Source organism: Fraxinus excelsior (assembly GCA_019097785.1). Lineage (NCBI taxonomy): Eukaryota > Viridiplantae > Streptophyta > Magnoliopsida > Lamiales > Oleaceae > Fraxinus > Fraxinus excelsior. The sequence goes on along the minus strand of CM032624.1, from coordinate 20,729,577 downwards.
AAATATACTAAAAAAAGTAAAAAAATAACCCAATTTTTAGATGAAAATAACCCGATTTTTAAACCAAAAAACTTATCTTAGAGGGTGGTTGTCGGCGCCGGTAATCTCGTGGTGGTGATCAAATGCGGAATGTCCGCTGATTTTTCACAATCGAATTTTGGTCGGCTGTATGTTGGTAATACAGCCGGCTATATTTTGGTCGGTCAGAAAGAGGAAGTCAAGAGGAGAAATAGCGAGAGCATTTTCGGACTTTTGGCCTGTGAAGTATTATTTAAACGTTTCTACTTTTTTTTTAAAATTCCATTTATTGGTCAAAGGTCATATTGGAAATATGGCCTTTTATTTGGGCCATTTTGACGTATTTCCTCACCTATATAATAATTTGAGACCCGACCCATGCGAATAACGACCAGACACATTTTAGGTCAACCTTTATCTATACAAACTGAACAGATCCAACATTATGCAAACAGACTGTGCTAGGCACACTTCGTATTTGTTGGCGTATGCAAACAATTTCAGGTGAAGTCCATGTATGTGCCACAGGCATAATGAAAATTATTATTATTATTATTATTTTATTTTTTGGTCGGAATTCTTGAACTTCATAGGCCTGGTCTTCAAATCTTCAACAAATTTACAAGAATTTTCAAAATAAAAAGAATTGAAATTTCCAAAAATTCTACATCCCAATCTTGAAATTAAAAAGAAAATTAAATCAAGATGATGGAGTTGTAATCCACATATCTTGTTACAGACTCGAAATAATGAATTACAATAAAGAACTAACCACAAATTGTCGGATCGCAATTTATATTGTTTTCTATTATCATAGAACAAGTTATTTCTGTTAAGAAAATACTTTACCGTCATAATTTTCGTTCATGTTGGATCATCAAGAATATGAATCGAAGCGGTAGCGTACCTGAATCAAACATATTTATCGTAATGAAAGAACCCTGCGGTTTTAGTCTTCCAAATCAACACGTTGCTCATTTATTTCTCTCTGAAAATGAGAGTCAGAATATAATGAGCAATTCACATGTGATCCGAGGATCATAACCTAATTCGGCCCATCATGAAATTAGTAATAGGCATGATCTCTACATATAAAGGTCTATACTTTAATTAGAAGTTTCAAAGTTCAAAATACCGAAAATTTATTAGATCACTTTAAATGGGTTTAATCAAAATTGATAGTCTTTAATTTAATACACAATATTTCACATGTAAGCCCACGTGTTATATTAAAATCCTTACAATCTTCCATTTGGGCTATATGTGTTACCTTATATTTGTACATTAAACATCTCCTTATGAGTACTCATAATTTTGCTATCATTACCGAATGCATCTCCAAACAATTGGTCCATCAATCAATCAACATAGGATCAAAGCGGCTTTCGCTACTTATATCGTAACTAAACACATCAATGGTCATATATATTGACATAATTGAATGATATGGATCAATCATGGAAATTACATGTGATGTGATCTTAACATGTCTATTTCCAACTGGTCTGCCTTAATACTTTAGTGAGATCATTTTCACAAAAGTTCAGAGATAATAAACCAAAAACTTTATAACCAAAATAATTTTAATCATAAACCATATCCAAAATGACAGTACATGTGTCTAATATGAAAAACATAGAAATACAAACTCCTTGAGTAATGTGCTCATGAAAGACCTTGGGCATCATTCCCTTAGTAAGCGAATCCGCAACTATGGAATTTGTCCCAATATGCTCTATTGATACCTATCCACTCTGAATTCTTTCTTTAATAGCCAAGAACTTGATCTCTATATGTTTTGAATTCATCGTGCTCCTGTTATTATTGGAATATAGCAATGTATATTTATTCACAAAATAACTTGAGTTGTCTTTCTATACTGTCCACAATGCACAACCTAGTGAAAACTCCACTGCCATGTTGCAAGTGGCGATGAGTATCTACTTGGCACCCTTCTATGAAATAGCACCTTCAACAAGCAGGAAGATATAGCTTGAAGTAGATCTCCTATTATCTTGGCATCCCTCAAAATCAAAATTAGAGTAATCGATGATTTCCAACTGATCTGATCTCCTATATATGGGCATGTAATATTTTCTTCTCTGAAAATACCACATCCCCAGTGGCTGCTTTCCAATTATCCATTCCCAGGTTATTTAAATATCTCCCTAGCATCCTAATAATGTACGCTATATCCAAACGCCTACAAACTTGAGAATACATTAGACTTCCTATAGTTGAAAAATAAGGAATCTTCTGCATTTCTTTAATTTTCAAATCATTTTTGGGGTATTGACTCAAACTGAACTTATCTCCTTTAGCTAAAGGGATGTCACATGGTTTACAATCTTGCATGTCATATCTTTGAAGTATCTTTTCGATATAGCTCTTTTGTGATAATCCAAGAATACCCTGAGAATGATCCCGATGTATCTGAATTCTTAATAAAAAAAAGGCATCACCAAATTCTTTCATCTTAAAATTCATTGCTAGAAATCTCTCGGTTTCGTGCAATAAGCATATATTGTTGCTGGAAAGCAATGTGTCATCGACATAGAAAAATATACTTACTCCTACTTAACTTGCAGTATATACAATCTTCGACCAAATTGATCTAAAAACCATACGAGATGATCAGATGATGAAACTTGTAATACCATTGACGAGAGGCTTGTTTGAGTCTGTAGATGGATTTCTTTAGTTTACAAACCATTTATTTTACATCATCCGACACAAAATTTTTTGATTGCACCATATAGATTGTTTCATCAATATCACCATTGAGAAACACTTTATTAACATCCATCTAATTTAACATGATAATAGTGCAACTATCACATTTTTCATCCATTAATAATTGTATTTTTATGATTTATTAGAGCTTAAATGTTATAAGTATACTGATATTTTCGTTTAGGTTGCAAATGGACGAATACGGTGGAAATTAGAAGAAAATGGCAAAAAAGGACCAAAATGGAAGAAAGTGGAAGTTCAGGGACTAAAGTGAAAATACTCTAAACTTGTTTCTAACCTTGTGATGAAGAATCAAGAGTATTAGAGGTCAATTAGATGAAGAAAGGAGTTGAAACGATGAAATATAGCCAAAACATTATCACATATCAACTTTCAAGCTGAAAAGTTTTGCACCGGTTTTCAGTCTCATCTTGAGACCAGTTGTTGACATGGAAAATGATCAAATTCGAAGATGCTATATGAAGCAAAGTTGTATCTCTTGGAGTTAGATTTCCAACATATCTCTAATCGCCTTAATCGGACATTAGTAGATAAAGATATGGTCAAATTACGAAAAGCTATCTGGCGGGTAAACACTACAACCACTACAACAAAAATAGTCAATTGCAACACTAAAAAGGCAACATTTGTTGATAAATGTTGCTAAAAGGGTTTTTTGACAATATTTTAGTAAGTGAATGTTGCCATAGATATTAATAAATACCTTTTGCAACGTTTTTTAGAAGAATGTTGCGGTAGACCCTCCCTTTTGCAACATTTATTGAGTGTTGCGAAAGGAGGGGGTCTTTCGCAACGTTTGTCAAATGTTGCGAAAGGAGGGGGTCTATCACAACGTTTGCTCAAACGTTGCAAAAAGAGACCTTTCGCAACGTTCGCAACGTTTGTCAAATGTTGCGAAATGGGGTCTATCGCAACGTTTGGAAAACGTTGCGAAAGGTTTCTTTTCGCAACGTTTGAGCAAATGTTGCGAAATGTCTATTTTTCGCAACGTTTTTGAAACGTTGCGAAAACTTTTATATTTTTTTAAATACAAAAAATCCAAATTAACGTAAACCCTTGTCTCCCACAATCTTCATTCTTTTCCAAGACTCCCATGCGACCGTCTCTCTTTAACCCTTCAAACTCTTTTTCTCAGGCTTTCAATTTTATTAAAAATTCCGATTTCTATACACCTCATCCTCCTCCTATGCCGCCGGCGGACTCTTCAATCGAAATAAGCAAATTGGTCAATCGGAAGTTCCGGCTTCCTCAGCTTCGACATCTGGTGTGAACCGAAATGCCATTCTTGTAAGCCATAGACAGGTGAGTTGGTTTTATTCTATGTCAATGCCTGTGTACAGTTTGGGGTTTGAACATAGTTCTAGTCCTAGCCCTCGATAAGATCATCAAGAATGCGTCCTGGCGCAAGCACTCCAAGCTCGCCACTGAGTGTAAGTCCATAGTTGAATGCCTAACCTCGGCTAACCCAACCCCCTACCCTACCCTCCTCTCCCACCTCCCCCACTTTTCCATCCGGCGAATCAGATATAGATACCGCATCATCCCATCCCGAGATTCTACTAAAACTCCCCATCTTGGATTTTGACTTCTTCTTAAGCCCCTTAATTAATCCTAAATTGAAACCGGCAAGCCGCAGAGGACGAGGAGGGAGACGAGGAGATTGGGACCTGTAGGGAGGCGGTGTCATTGTCTTCTTCGAGTTGTTGTGGAGAAAGCGTTGGTGGCGGCGGAGGGTGGTTGTGGTCATTGTGGTGCTTGGCGAAGCTGGTGTTGGTCGACTGTGGTGGCATTTTTAGCAGTGTTGGGTGCCATTTTCTTCAAATGGGTCTGACCCTTCTTCATGAATAAGGTTAATTACTCGTACATAATTTGTCCATGAGCTTTCTATGATTCATCATGTGAAACTTTAATGTATAATGGAATGAATATTTGAGTTGTTAATATGATTCTAGTGAATGAGGATAATTGATTTTGTACATCTGAATGGTCAAATGGACCTGAAAATCTTTCATATTTTATATTTAGGGTATTTTATTCTTAATCTATTAAGCTATTACAATTACAATTTCATTTTAGTCAATAACTTTGAATGCTTATATTGATGATCATATGTACGAGATTGTATTTAATACGAATGGAGATTTTAATTTTTTCTGTCTAAAGGGAGCTGCACCTTTTAGTTGTTCTGTGGCTACTATAGAATATTGACGATTATTGTTACGTTCATTTGTAGCACTTTTTTGGTGGAGCAATGGGTGTTTTCACAACACACACACACACACTCCTAAGTTCAGTAGGAGTATCAAGAAATCAAGCTGCACCAGAGGAAAAGCTATGACAGATAAGTGGCTTGGGACTTCCAAGTATCTGCTCATCATTATTGAATCTTGCCATTACTTTTTCTATTGGAATCTTCCTTTTAATAATTTTGCTACTTGAGTAGAGTAAGAGGTAAACTGGAATTTAGTGTTTGATCCACTGAATGTGGATTGTACACCAAAATAAATTTGAATTTACCAAAATCTTCCTTGATGGGCTGTTAGACAACTTCTCTTTGTTTAGGATGAAATACTCCTTCCCGTGATTTTTTTTTTCTATCTTGTATACCCGTCATTGAGATTTCAATTTCTATCTTGTATACCCATCACTTTTTCAATGATGAGGCAGATTGAAATTTCAATTCCATGAATTTCGTTGAAACTGCCCTTTCATTTACATAAAATCCAAGAATAAACATAATGCCATTCGGTACATTATCAGAAATATTTATTTGAAGTTTCTACAAGTATTCTTAGCTATATACTTTTCCTCCTCAAACCGGTCTAAACTCGATACCTTCTACGATGAGGCTGCTAACCTCTGTAATATAATCTCTATGTTGAACTTAGACTTGGCCTCAAACTTTTGTTCAAGTTTTCAAAGCACGCCATTTTCTCTCTCTCTCTCTCTGAATTTGTATGTGTGTGAACATGACTGCTACGTTTATCTTCAACTCGTTCTGACATCTTGTGCATAGCTGGGTGATGTTTTTTGACATTTTATTGTTCTTCCTCAGGTTTGGGATTGCACAGTCTATTGCCAAGAAGAAGAAGGCTAGAGGTGCTAAGTGGATTTGCAAGGCAACATTTTATTTAGTCTAGGTTGTGTTTGGAATTTGTAATGTTAAGTGTATGGATTCAAAAATTTGTAATGAAATTATAAATTTTTATACAATTTCAAAATTTGTTCATAAAGAGTCATTTTTAAATTTGCCAATCAATTTGCATAAATTGCTATGTAAAATAAATAATAAAAAAAACCTACGGCAACGTTTGACAAACGTTGCCGTATCTATATATGGCAACATTTGACAAACGTTGCGAAAGACTATCTTTTGCAACGTTTGTCAAAGTTGCTGTAGATCTCTACGGCAAGGTTTAAAAAACGTTGTCGAAGACTTTCAGCAACGTTCAAAAAACGTTGTCATATCTCTCCACTCTACGATAACACCTTGATTTGCAACACACGTCCAAACGTTGCCGTAGGCCTACGACAACGTTTTTTGAACGTTGTTGTAGGCTATTTTTGTTGTAGTGAACCATGCGGTTGCATGGTTATAAATCCATACGGCAACATGGTCATTTATAGAAAATTCAAGGGCAGCAATTAGTTGTTCCATGTGATCGCATGGGTTTATACCTTGCGGCCGCATAGGTGATTTCTGGGCAAAAATTTTCTAATTTCGGAATTCGTTCTACCACTTATGGAAACACATTGGGGATGCATTTTTAAGCCCTAAAATATCCTAGAAAATCAGAGAACGCCCCTATGCACCATTCTTCTTCTCTTTGACTCAAGAATCTCCATGAGAAACTAAAAACCAAAGTGAAGTAACGAAGGAACTCGTTGGATTCCGAGATTTTGAATTAATTTATTCATGTAATTGCTCTTTTCATTATTGAACAATTCTAGCATTTAGACTTTCTCTTTTCATTAATTTACATTGAAATTGGTTTAAAATTTACAAAAAATTTCATGGATTCAGTCATGCTTTTTTCATTGTTAAATTAAACTATTCATTGAGTTTCAATTTCAATTACTTATTGTTGAGATTTATTTAACTTTTATTAAGTCGTTTATAGATCTAGGCGTGCTCTTTCTATTGAATGATTGAAATAATTGTTGAATTTTAATCTCAATATTATTGGCGGATTGATTACTGCCTTATACTTGATTTATATGGTTAATTTTTGATCTTTTTCCAATAAAATTGTGCGAATACATCAAAAGTCTAGATTCTAGAATTATATTTGTGAATTAAATTGGTTTTCATGATAAATCCTCTGATTAGAGAGTTAGGATGAAAATTGTCTAATTGAGTTATAAAATGAATAATTAACGTGATCGATCCAATCCAATTGAGGAAATTCCGACGCTTCATTACCTCAAGTTATTGATTCTAATTTCACATTTTCAATATTGAATTTTACTACACATTAAAGAGGATAATTCATTCATTTTTTATTCTTTGAGCATTATTCCATCTCCTTGTAAAATCGATACCCCAAAACTACACTATAACTACCGCATTATTTTTTGAGCGTAATCATAACTCAAGATCGAAATGCACTACCAATGCCATTATAATTCTGAAAGAGTCTTTTGAAGAAATTTGAGAAAAAGTCTCTTTATAATCGATGCATTCTTTCTGTGTAAAGCCATTTGCGACAAGACGAGCCTTATACCTCTCTCCATACCCTTTGAGTCCCTCTTGGTCTTAAATATTCATTTACAACCAATGTGTTTCATACCTTCAGGCAATGGAACGAGGTCCCACATGTTGTCATCCTTCATAAACTTTATCTCTTCATTCATGGCATCAAGCCACTTTTGAGAGTTTGAACTTTTCATGGCTTGATGAAAGTTGATTAGATCGTCTTCCAACACTCTAATGTCAACTTCATGTTCATGGAGAAATATGATGTAATCATTCGAAACCGCAATTCTCTTCTCTCTAGTGGATCTTCTTAATGGCATTGGTTCTTGAAGTTGTAGACTTTGTTCTTCTGCAACAAGTTGTTGACCTTCAGAGGGAGATACAATGAAATTGTATTGATTCGAAGTTGCTTCCTGATCAATGTCACGGATAGAAACCTAATCCTAATCAATGTCATTGGCAATTAGAGGAATTTCAATGTATTCTTCCTCAAAGACAAAGTTTGTAACCCTTTCTCTCCCAACAAACTTAACATTTGCGAAGAACCGAACATTTCCTATCTCGAAAATTCCCTTAGTTGTGGGATCATAAAACTTGTAACATTTGGACCTTTCAAAATTTCCAATAAAATAGCAAATGATAGTCCTTGCATCTGTTTCTTTTCATAGTGGGCAAACCCGACATAGTGTACTAGACGTTATTCAACCACCATATCTATCATAGTATTCACCACCACAGTCAGATTTGATGCTTTTAATCATTTTATCGAGTTGGTTTTCAACTCCACCTTTATTATTTTTGAATATATCCAACGACTGCGATTTTTCATGAATGAGATATATAGCCATATCTTGAAAAGTCGTCTATGAACGTTATAAAATATTATTGACCATTTCAAGAAGTCGTAGGGAGTATGTCAATATATATAAGTTCTAAGACGCCAAAATCCTGTTAGCTTGAGATCTTCTTTTACTGGTTTGTTTTCTCTTCATAATCTGTAAAGTCAAGGGGATCAAGAAATTTGTTAGACACAAGTCTCTTAATTCTCATTTTGGAGACGTGACCTAATCTCTTATGTCACAATGAGATAGAACTCGCGTCGGTTAATTTTCGATTTACACCTCGTGTACTTAAAGGATTCATTAAAAGAAGCAATTGTAACAATTAAATAAAGATTATCATAACATGATAAGGACCCGAAACCAACCAATTTTGAATCATAAAACAAACTAATTTTTCCATTTTCAAATGAACAAGAATAACCAGATTTATCCAAATCAAAAATGGAAATCAAATTATGTCTAAAAGACGGTACAATAAATATTTCATTAAGATCCAAATAAAATCCAGTTTTTAACAATAATCTAAATTTTCCTGTTGTTTCTACTTTCACTGTCTTGTCGTTGCCAACATAAATGTATCTTTCACCATCACTTTTTTTTTGACAACTTAGCCAACCCTACATAGATACACTGATGTGAGTTGTTGCACTAGAATCTATCCATCATGAGTGTCTAGGTATCGAAGTTAAATTAACCTCAAAACAAACCAAATGAAAAATAATACATTTTTTGGCACGTCATGCGTGATAGTTGGTACAGTTCTTCTTCTTATGACTTGCAGCACCACAGAAGAAACATACACCCTTAGTTCGTTTCTTATGTTGTTTCTTTTGTGATGCTGTATCCGCAGGTTCCTTATAAGTTTTCATTTTCTTGTTCCTTTTGTCCTTGGATGTCGTAGCTAAATGAGCACTTTCTGTCTTGTCATGCTTCAATCTTTCCTCTTCTTGGACACAGTGTGAGATGAACTCATTAAGGGGTCATTAGTCCTTTTGACAATTGTAGCTCACCTTGAATTGACTGAAGTGTGCCGGAAGGGATATCAGAACCAAGTGCACTAACAAATCTTCAGATAAATTTAACTTGAGTTCATTTAGTTTTGAAGCAATGTGAGACATTTCCATAATGTACTCCCGTATGTTTCCTTTCCTTTTATACCTCACTGAGATAAGGTTTGCCAAAAGTGTATTAATTTTAGCTTTTTTCATTTTTGGCAAACCTCTTCTCAAGGTCCTCGAGGAAACTCTTAGCTGTAGTCACCTTATCAGACATAGTGCCCAAAAATACTTATGGAATAGCACATTTTATGACCATCAAGCTTATGTGGTTCGATCATTCCCACGTTTTCATCTCTCTCTTATCATCAGAGGTACTCTTATCAGTAAGTGCAGTAGGTTGATCGACCCATAAAGCAAGGTTCAGATCCATGCTTTAAAGTTAGTGCCATTAAGCATTGGAATTGAATTGATGCGAGGAGAGATATTGTTAGTAGAACCTGATACTAAATTAGAGAACGATTAATTGGAAAGCTCACAATCTTTAATATGTAAATAATAATTTCAAATGATAGTATGACTCATCACAAGATACCTAGCACAACATTAATATTTAGTCTTTGAATAGAAATATTAACTTGTAAATGGTATTCTTGGTATAGTGATAACAAGCTGACTATAGAGAAACATGTCAATTAACAAAATTTTCTTTGGACCGATTTATTGATCATACGTTAAATCAAATAATTGTCACATGCTTATAACTATATGTGTATGTGCAATTCAGCCAAATATTGGCATTCCTTTAGGCCGATCAAATATTCGCATGAATAAGACATATACGAACACTTTTTAATAATCTAAATAAATTAATTTCCACAAGAAAGGTTGCTTTAACAGTATGTTGCTTCAATTAATTTACATTTGAACCAAAATTTGAAAAAAGAAATAACCGAAATTGCATATTTAATTTATCTTGAAACTTTAGGAGCCTAAAGATTAATAATTGAGAACTTTAGGGATAAAAAATTAAATATTCAAAACTTTATGGGTCAATAATTAATTATTCAAAACTTGAGGAGTCCAAAAATCAATTATTCCAAATTTTAGGGGCTAATATAAACAAATTATGAACTTTTAGGGGCTTAATTACAAATTCAGAACTATAATGTTCTAAATTAATTAATTTTCAAACTTCAGGTACTAAATTATTAAACTCAGAACTTTAAAGACCTAATTGGATGAATTTTAACATTAGGAGGCTAAATTACCAAAGTTTTAAACTTAAGGGACTGAAACTTTAAAAACTTAACCATAATCTGAAATTGTAAACAAGGGCCTGAAATCATCCAATTTACACCATAAGCCCTTCCCCAAAATCTAACAACCCGTAAACCCTAAAGAAAAACAATATTGTGTATTAAACAATATTTAATACACAATATTTCACATATAAGTCCACATGTTTGATTAAGATCTTTACAATTTCTAGACATCAATTGATTAGAATATGTAATCAAAATTCAAAAATAACAAGCACTTAATTGATCTAGATTACTCAAATACCAGTTGTTGGAATGTGGAACAAAAATTGCTCGAAAGATCAAAATTTTCTTTACATCAAGAATTCAATATCATTACTAGATGTTCACATGCATGTTATAATCAAGAAACTAAAATTAAAAATTTAACTAAAATTAATGACCGTTTATAGATTTAGATCAGGATCATGAACTTACAGCTTTTTGGATGACGAACTTTCAAGTTTTTTTTTTTATTTTTTTTATTTTTTATTTCAATAACTTGGAGCTTCAAACCTTCAACTCTTACATGGCATTCCTCTAAAGTAAAGACTATATCGTCGGGTGGATATCTTATTCGAACTAGATTGATGAAAAAACCAAGAAAAATATTTCTCTCTAAATTCGGACTCTATGAAAAAAAATAATGTTATGAATTTTGATTCCATTTAGTCTCTGTTTATAGAGATTAAAAGAAAAAAGTTTCGATTCATGTACATTAAGAATTTCAAATAAAGATCAAATAAGAGTTCCAATTGAAATCGAGTGAATTGCTTATTTGGTCACTGAACTTTCAGCCATGCTTCCAAGGGGTCACCGAACTTTCAAAATCACCCAAATCATCACTGAACTTTGCAAAATGTTTCCACCAGGTCACTGAACTTTAAAAATCATCTCATTCATCACTGAACTTTGCAAAATATTTCCCAATGGTCACTAAATTCAGTGATCTCCTAGGAAACATTTTGTAAAGTTTAGTGATCCCGTAGAAATATTTTGCAAAGTTCAGTGATGAATGAGGTGATTTTTAAAGTTCAGTGACCTGGTGGAAATATTTTACAAAGTTCAGTGATGATTTAGGTGATTTTGAAAGTTCAATGACTCATTAGAAACATGGCTGAAAGTTCAGTGACCAAATAGGCAATTCACTCATTGAAATCCAAATGGAAGTTCAATTAAAGTCCAAATCCAATTAATGTATCACTTATTTAATTACAAATTCAGTCCTAGAAATTCAATTTCAAATACAATTAATTTTACAACTTTCATAACACTTTTAATTGAATCCAAAACTTTTATAGTAGTTAAAATTGATTAAATAACTTTTATAGTAATTGCAATTAAATCCTAATGCTGAGCTACCACAGAGACTTGATCGGATATATATTATGCAAGTTCTAATAATTAGATCATATGTAATTGACCATAAACCATATAATCTAATTGTTAGTCTTTAATATTTTCTTTTACTAAAGATAAATGACTATCTTCTCGTAATATATGAGATCATATAAGTCAATAATTTGTAATAATTTTCTCTAACTTGTATATGTATATTTTGCCCGTTTGAGATCCGGTAATTAGGTACGGATATAAATTATCATTTTGCTCCCTCTATTCTTCTCACTAACTTAGTACTATTTTCTTCAACAATCATGTGAACTAATGATAGATGTCAAAATTTAGCCATCACTAAATGTTGAACTCAGATTTATAATTGTTCAAAAGAAAACACTTAAACACTTTACCTGTTTTTCAAGGCAAAACTTTTCGCCACGGATTCGTGTTCTCTACTTTTCTTATTTTCAAACTCTCAACTCACCGAGATTTTTGATTAGTTAAATTTAGAGTTGGACATGTGTCGATTCGGTTTGGTTCTGAAGAGAACCGAACCGATCCAAAATTTTCAAATATTTAATATATGGAATCGTTCGGGTTCGGTTCTATTCGGTTCCGTACCATAATTAATTTTTTTAACATATACAGCAACACTACATAAATACAACTAATGACATGTTCATTCGTAACTTTTACAAATTAACGTAGCTCAATTTAAAAACATATAAATAATAAGTTGTCCAATTAAGATTAATTCAATGTATGCAAATACCAAAAATTAAATATTGATATTAAAATATCGGTGATCCATATCAATAATTCATTTGCTTCAATCACCTTATATAAAGAAAATGAAATATAAATTATAAATTATAAAAACAAAATAATTTAATTAATTCAATATAAAAATTAAAAAATTTCATTTAGATTCGGTTCTTGGTCTAGAACCGAGAATCGACCAAAATCCATCGATTCTTGATTCAGATACTCGTTCGGATATTTAATTTATGAAAAATCTCTCGGTTTGGTTCAGTTCGGTCCGATTTGGTTCGGGAGTTTTGTTCAGTCATAGTTAAATTGATCTCACCTATTGGTGAATCAAAGAACCGTCAAAATCACGAAAAGATATACTCAATTCTATCAAGAGATCTAGATGAAATATTCGACAATCAAAGTAGAATTTAATTAATCGTATGGTCATGTTATAGAAATAAATTTGACACATGATTCGTTTTGTACACTCCAAGTGTACTAGTATCATTTTTAACTATTTCTACGATAAAGACAAATCATAAATCCAAATACTGTCACATTTTACACTGATTGTAAATAAATAATTCAGTATCAAATACTATACTTCATAACGCAAGTACTCAACTTATGTTATCACGAATGATCATAGTTACTTTAACTAGTATGCTCAATATCAAATAAATATGATAATATATAAAATCACAGTTTATTTATTATAAAATTTTATTTTATCCTAACAAAATACATGATATAGACACACAACCCAACAGTAAACAAGTTGGCTCCACACGTCCTCTATTTTACATGACAACAAACCACAAATTATTTGACTTATTCAAATTAAAATAGTCAACAAACTAGAATATTACAATTATGAAATAAAAACACAAATAAAACTAATAAACCTAAAAAATTAAAAGTAGGCCCATATTGTAAAAATGCATAAAGCTAAAAAACTCGTTAACAAAAATCGCCTTTGGACTCGTATAGTGACGAAATTTTTTACTCCAGGTTTGTAATATATGTTAATGAACAAGATGTTATAATTTGTTCAAGTTATAAACAAGTAAAGGGGGTGACATGTTTGACAACTTAAGATGTATCACCAACGGCAGACACAAGGGGTGGCATACCCCCAATTTTAGAACAAATTTTTTTTTTTTTTTGGTCATCACATTCTGTTAAACGAAGTCAAAATATTGTAATATTAATAACATTTCGAAGTGTTCACGGCCTAATTTTTCACTTAGTTAACGACGTGCGGAACGGTCAATCGTAGCATACAATTATAGCTCATCAAAATAGGTCATTCAAAACTAGTATTTCGAGAATTTCAATAACATACTAACTTTAAAAATTCTCCGATGATCGTATGCTAGTCGAATCAACAATTCGCCTACGTCATCTCGAAGCTCGTTTCAAGAACTACATAGACATATCGAATGGTACAAACGGACATCGAAAATAGTTAAATGTCTGTCAAACGTACGTTGAAAAAGAAGTGTATAATTCATATTCTTTTAAAAAAAATCAATTATTTCATTAATGTTTTTTAATTTCTCAATATAATTTAAATCATTTTATGAGAAAAGTTTACATGGGGTATGATTTTTTCAGATGTAAATTCTCAAATGTAAAATTCCTCACAAATTTTTTTTTAAGTTTAATTGTGCCCCTTAACTCAAAATGTCTGCATCCGTCACTACATATATTGAGCATGCTTTTCGAGCGAGCTTTAGCAAAGAGGGCAAGGAAGGTTATGTTAGAAAAAATAAACGTGAACAAATACCAGTTTAATAAATACCAGATTTACAACACATACCGTATATGCAATTTATCGAATATGCAACTAACATACTGTATATGCAACTAATATACTGGATATGTAGTTTACCATGTAAACAATATTTTTTCATAATAATAGCTAATATATAGTAGATTTTGCTAATCACAACAAATAAAATAAGTTATATAAATCACAATAACATAGAATAAATAATCTAAATAGTAAATAATAAATAATTATATTTAACTTTAAAATCGAGGCCCGTGTGATCACAGTTTCCTTACGCAGGTCGTGCACAAACACAAGTTCATGGCCCTAAGTCTATTTCAGTCCGTTTCATCAACTTCTTATGTGGGACAAATGCATTTCTAATTTTCCCACCAATATAAACTCTTTTTAATTGACACACTTTGAACTTCAATTTCTCATTTACCCGAGCATCAATTTTGGCAAGTAAATACATGATTTCGATGTACTCATGGAGGTGAACACAAATCAATCTTGATCTTTCAAAATAATCAAACGGATCCCACTCAAAACTCATGCCAAAGGCAGCCATATACTCATTTTTTTTTTCCAACACGTTAAGCTTTGCTTATGGCCATTTCTAGCTCTAGCAAAACTGGCGGCACAGAATTCAACTGTTTAAAACATTTGCCATGTAAAGTTTCTTGTTTTCATGGAGAACACACCTTTCGTACAGAGTTACCAAAGAATTATATATAAGTAGTTTTGGAGGATTAGAGACCGGCACTTCGAGGTCGCGGGTAGGTGTAAACTAGCTGTTAGGCTATTATTTGGTTTAAAACGTGGCAGTTTTTGTAGCTTTTCATCCATAAATTTTGTAGCTTTTGTAAACTAACACAATTAATAATTCTTAATTTAAGCAATACATATTATATTATTAATCGTTGCACAAGTTATGATTTTTTTAATACGATTTAAACTAAAAAAACATACCGTGAGCACATGATTCACGATGTCATATTTTTACCACAATAAAAAAATAAAAATATTTTTTCACTTCAAATAATTTATCGTAAACAAACACCAACTCAAGTGACGTGAAACATTTGGCAATACAACTTTTATGAATTCTTAAAAAAAAAATATTTTACATCCTCAAACCTAAAAATTTAAAAGTAGGCCCGGCCCGTAACACAATTATATTAGGTTCATAGTTCTTAACAGCTATACATATTATATTATTACACATTGCACAAGTTATGATTTTTTATACGTATTGAGAATGATATTTTCAAACAATAGTTAATATACCGTGAGCACGACTCAGAAATTAAATTTTTTTTTTTTTTTAATTTATAGTTTATTCGAAAATCAGTTTTATTCAAACTCATTTTCAATTTGTACATTCTCCCAATAAAATTATTTTTTACCATAAATTCTCCATTTTTTTTTTTAATTTCAAATAATTTTTCGTAAACAAACAATAGCTCAAGTGACGTGAAACATTAGACAAATACGACTTTTATGTATTCTTAAAAAAATAATAATAATAATATATATATTTTACATCTATCCGGTACAAGGAAGCTTCCATTGATAATGTTTGTCTAGTAGGACGTTCCTTCCAAACCAAATAGCTTCAAGAAAAAGTAATTGGATTTTTGGAGAATAGCAGCCAATGTTGAAGTTGATTAGAGGATTTTCGTATAAATCTGTACAGATCACTTGACAATATTATTTCGCTGAATTCCTGCATAGATTAATCCAAGTCATTGGGCAGCTTATAATATAAGTTACTTATGATAATTGAATTTCTAAATATTCAATTTGAATGAGTGAATCGTTGAATGTACAATTTCCAAAAATTTCTGCTTTGGATTTTTAAGAAAGATTGAAACATCATGTGACTTCAATAGTACGACCGAGACAGATTAATCGTACATTTATTTATTTAAAATTCATTGGTGAATAATAAATTTAATTCAAATATTGAGATCTATCAAAACTTTATCCACCAATGAGAGAAATCTCAATTTTTTTTGTTCAATGATTAATCAACGAAAATGACAAATATATAATGTAACTTTAAGGCTCTATTTGGTCCCAATTTTTTATCAAACAATGAGTTTTATAATAATTATGTTTTGGAGAAGATGTAGATAAAAAGTAGGAAAGATTTTTGAGTTTAAGTTTAAAATTTTATTATTGAGATAATGTGTGGTTGAAAATAAGTTAAGGGAAAAATTAGTTTTTTAGAAAATGGGGCTCAAACAAGGGCTAAATACTAAAACTGACGGAAAAACCCTATAATTAACAAATGACTTATCACTTACAATTAACAAATGTGGTTAAAATTAATTATTGACTTGAGCTTATATTAGAATCTAGTTTGTCTCTTAATAAACTACTAATTAAAAAGCAATAAAAGTATTAAAAAAAAATAACAAGTTCAATTTAGGTATCAACCTATTAAAATTTCTATATATCTAGGTCACAAATATTTGTATTTAATTGAATTCATAATTTAATTTTATAAGCGTTATCACCTATACCAGTGTTAAATACAAGTTGTGTTAAATAGCATTACTCTTTAGATTATATTATAGAATTACTGATGCAGGAGGATCCAAGTCAGACGAGACCGAGCTGTCTAATAGTACGTTAATGGAGCTGAAATACCATGAGTTGGCAGATAAGTGCAAGATTGGCAAATTGGCAAATAATTGGCGATATTTCCTAATTGGGGCCATCTACGGGCATATTTCGGTAATTTGGCCATAACTTTTGCTACGGTTGTCAGAATCATGCCCATGACCCCAATTCGAAAAGGCCTTTTCGGCGCGTACGATGTGGTCAGCCAACTTTGCTCGGTGAGCATCGATTTCGAAGCCAAATTCAGCTATTTTCCTTTCCGAATCATCAATTTAAGTTATTTTTTGCCGTTTATGGTAATATTTCAATTACCTTTTTGAAATAGAATAAGAGCTCGATTTGAGCCGGATTTTGGTAATATTGTTTCTTTTATTAAGTAGTTTTTTTTGGTAGAAAAACTAGAATTTACCATTTTTGGTAAATTTTAATTAATTTCGCATATTCGGCTATATAACCCGGCTTGTGGGTTAATTTTCGTTCAGTTGTTGAATAATAAAGAATTCTTATCGTTTCGTTTAGTTTTTCTCTTGCTTTATTCCCTGTTTTTGTCTATTGATCTCCACCTGCAGAATAATCGTTATTCTGCCCGGCGTCAGTTGGTATCAGAGCATCAGCATCTTCTTGGGACTGGATTTCATCAGTCAATCATGGTTGGTGGTCATGGTCGTAAAGGGTAGGTTTCGAATGAGGAAGTCCCACACCGTGATCGTAACGTTCAAGAGGTGACGATTGAAGACTTATAGAGGTAAATTGCAGAGTTATCTCAGCGTTTGACGGTGCAGGATCTCGGTGATCGCAAACTAGAGGGTCACGAGTCCGATACCAGTTACGAAAACCCGTATCACAACCCTACTCGAGTTTGGGAGCGTCGTGGTCAGGAGGATCGTCATGTGGATTTCGACTTTCGAGTGGATCTACCAGAGTTTTCTGGTACGTTACAGACTGAAGGTTTTGTTGATTGGCTGAATGAAGTAGAACGTATCTTTGAGTGTAAGGAGGTTCTAGATCACATCAAAGTAAGGTTAGTTGCCATCAAACTTAAGGGGAGAGCATTTGCGTGGTGGGAGCAGTTGAGGCATTCACGCAGTAGGCAGGATAATGCCAAAATCACAGATTGGGAGAAAATGAAGAAGAAGACGAAAGGTCACTTTCTTCCTTTCGGTTATACTCAAACTTTGTTTCAGCGACTTCATTCTTTGAGGCAATGTACAAGATCGGTTGATGACTACACGAAGGAGTTCTATCAGTTGGTGGCTCGGAATGATCTATCTGAAACGGAAGAACAGATGGTAGCAAGATACTTGGGAGGGTTGTGACAGTCCATACAAGATGTCCTCAGCCTTCACTCGATGTGGACTGTTTCTGAAGCATATCAGCGCGCACTTGTTGTAGAGAAGCAGCAGAATAGGAGACTGGTGACCAGAAGCAAATGTAGTCAACCAGTTCGCCCTCAAGCACCTCGTCCTCCTCAACAACCACCTCGTCCTGGTTCGGGTATTAGATGCTTCATGTGTGGTGAACAGGGACATCGATCAATTGATTATAGAAAACCAGACAGTCAGACAGGTAAAAATCTCTTTATCGATGAAGAAATTATGGATGAGGTTGAGGAAGTTGGAGAACCTGTATATGACGATGATGAAGAGGAAGGCGTATTGTATGGGGACGGTCATGAGACTCTAGTTGTGTGAAAGAGTCTGTTGACTCCGAAAGGCGACTGATTGAGAACAAACATATTTCACACAACCTACACAGTAGCAGATAAGGTTTGTAAACTGATCATTGATAGTGGAAGTTGCAAAAATGTGGTGTTTGAAGAAGTTGTTCGAAAATTGTAGTTGAAGACAGATAGGTATCCCAAACCATATAAATTGTCGTGGTTGAGTAAAGGCAGTGCAATATCAGTTGACAACCATTGTTTAGTGTCTTTTTCGATCGGCAGAAAATATTTTGATAATGCATGGTGCGATGTTGTGTCGATGGATGCTTGTCACATATTGCTGGGGCGACCTTGGCAGTATGATCACAGTGTTGTTCATGATGGGCGGAAAAATACGTATTCCCTTAGCATCAAAGGAAAAAAGGTTGTGTTGGCACCCCGTAGAGAAGAAGTCACTCCTGCCCCGGTAACTAAAAATTCCAACCTGCTTTCTATGTCCAATTTTTGGGAGAGATTGAGCGTGAAGATGTGGTCTATGCTCTTATGCCTCGTGAGCATCATACAACAGATGAGAATCCAGATTTACGTGTAGAAGTACAGTAGATGCTAATGGAGTTATCTGATTTAATGCCTGAAGATCTCCCTCCGGGGTTACCACCTATGAGAGATATTCAACATCAGATTGACCTTGTTCCAAGGTCGAGTCTGCCTAATCAACCAGCTTATTGCCTCAGTCCCAATGAAGCTGAGGAATTGCAGCAGCAAGTGGTAGAGTTGCTGGAGAGAGGTTACATTCGTGAGAGCATGAGCCCATGTGCAGTTCCTACTCTACTGGTACCGAAGAATGATGGTTCTTGGCGTATGTGTGTTGATAGTAGAGCAATCAATAGGCTTACAGTAAAGTACATGTATTCGATTCCCCGTTTGGATGATATGTTGGATCAGTTGTCCGGTTCTAAGGTCTTCTCAAAAATTGACCTTAAGAGCGGATATCACCAAATCAGAATACGGCCAGGAGATGAGTGGAAGATAGCGTTTAAGACGCAGCATGGTTTGTATGAATGGATGGTCATGCCTTTTGGACTGTCCAATGCGCCCAGCACTTTTATGAGATTTATGCATCAGGTGTTACGGCCTTTCATGGGAAAGTTTATGGTGGTCTATTTTGATGATATCCTCATCTGCAGTCCAACATGGGCATCTCACTTTGAACACCTTTGTGCAGTTTTTGATGTGTTGAGGACGGAGTGCCTATTTGTGAATAAAAAAAAATGTTCTTTCTTCACTACTTCTATTACCTTATTAGGTTTTGTTGTGTCTACTGATGGTGTTCATGCAGATCAATCTAAACTAGACGCGATCTTGGAGTGGCCTAAGCCAAAAACCTTGCATGATGTCAGGAGCTTCCATGGACTGGCATCCTTCTATCGCCGTTTCATCAAGAACTTCAGTACTTTAATTGCCCCAATCACAGAGTGCCTCAAGGGACACTCATTCCTGTGGTCTGAGGAAACAGAATCCAGCTTTCAGTTGGTCAAACAACGGATGACAGAAGCTCCGGTGTGGGCACTTCCAGATTTTGATAAGTGTTTGAAGTAAATTGTGATGCCTCTGGAGTGGGTATTGGTGGTGTTTTGAGTCAAGAGGGGCGTCCAGTAGCATTTTTAAGCGAGAAGCTCTCAGGATCAAAGAAGAACTATTCTACCTATGACCTCGAATTCTATGCCATAGTCCAGTCTTTGAAGCATTGGCGTCATTACTTGGTACAGAGGGAATTTATTCTTATCACTGATCATGAGGCCCTGAAGTACATCAATGGTCAGCATAAATTGAGTAAACGGCATGCAAAGTGAGTGTCATACTTGCAGGAGTTCACATTTTCACTACGGCACCAAGCTGGGAGCCTGGATCGTGTTGCAGATGCATTGAGTCGGCGTACATCACTTCTCACCACCATGAGCACCAATTTCGTAGGATTTGAGGTTTTTCCAGATATGTATGCTTGAGGTTTTTCCAGATATGTATGCTACAGACCATTCCTTCGGGAAGATACTTCAAGAGGTAAATAACAATCAGCGACATGATTTTGTTTTACATAATGGGTATCTCTTTCGTGGATTGCAGTTATGTGTTCCAGATTGTTTACTCAGGCAGCATATTGTTAGTGAACTTCATAACATGGGACACTTAGGACGGGATAAGACACTGGCATTGGTTTCCTCTACCTATTATTGGCCCAAAGTGAGTAGTGATGTGGCGCATCATGTTGGACGTTGTTATATGTACCGCGGTCAAAGGGGGCTCTTACTAATGCGGGTCTTTACACTCCTTTGCCAATACCTGAAACACCTTGGATTGATGTTAGTATGGATTTTGTAATGGGGCTGCCGCGTACCCAACGAGCCTCAGATTATATTTTTGTTGTGGTAGACAGGTTTTCAAAGATGGCCCATTTCATAGCATGTCGAAAGACAATGGATGCTACCCGAATTGCCCATCTTTACTTCAATGAAATTGTGCGTTTGCATGGTGTGCCTCATTCTATTACTTCTGATTGTGACACTAAGTTTATGAGTCATTTCTGGAAAAGCTTGTGGGTGAAACTGGGGACGCAGTTAAATTTTAGCAGTGCCTACCATCCCCAAATAGATGGTCAGACCGAAGTGGTTAATCGGAGTTTGGGTAATCTGTTGAGGAGTCTGGCCGGAACTAAGCCGAAACAGTGGGATTGGCATTACCTCAGGCCGAATTTGCCTATAACAGGTCGAAGAATAGAACCACAGGGTTAAGTCTATTTGAAATTGTCTATGGTCGGGTTCCAACTGGGGTACTTGACTTAGCCCCTATTTCCCGTGTAGGTCGTATAAGTCACAAGGCAAATGAGATGGCAGACCATCTTCGAGGAATCCATGATCAGGTGAAGTTAGCCATTCAAGAGAGTAACGCCAAGTACAAGATTCAGGCTGACGGCCATCGTCGTCGGGTCCTTTTCGAAGTTGGTGATTTTGTGTGGGCCGTGTTAACTCGTGATCACTTTCCTGTTGGGGAGTACAATAAACTGGAAGAGCGGAAGATTGGTCATTGTGAGGTTTTACAAAAGATCAACGACAATGCTTACCGTCTACGCCTCCCCAGCCACTTGAGGACTTCTGATGTCTTCAATGTGAAACACCTCAGTTCTTGTTTTGGAGATCCTGAAGACACCGAAGTGAACTCGAGGGCGAGTTCTTTCCAACCCGGGGAGACTGATGCAGGAGGATCCGAGTCAGACGAGGCTAAGCTGTCTAATAGTACGTTAATGACGCTGAAATACCATGAGTTGGCAGATAAGCGCAATATTGGCAAATAATTGGCGATATTTCCTAATTGGGGCCATCCACGGGCATGTTTCGGTAATTTGGCCATAACTTTTGCTACGGTTGTCAGAATCACGCCCGTGACCCCAATCCAAAAAGGTCTTTTCAGCGCGCATGACGTGGTCACCCAGCTTTGCTCGGTGAGCATTGATTTCGAAGCCAAATTCAGTTGTTTTCGTTTTCGAATCATCAATTTTAGTTATTGTTTGCCGTTTATGGTAATATTTCAATTACCGTTTTGAAATAGAATAAGAGCTCGATTTGAGCCAGATTTTGGTAATATTGTTTATTTTATTAAGTAGTTTATTTTGGTAGAAAAATTAGAATTTACCATTTTTGGTAAATTTTCATTAATTTTGCATATTCAGCTATATAACTCGGCTTATGGGTTAATTTTCATTCAGTTGTTAAATAATAAAGAATTCTTATCGTTTTGGTTTTTCTCTTGCTTTATTCTCCGTTCTTGTCTATTGATCTCCGACTGCAGAATAATCGTTATTCTGCCCGGCGTCAATTACGAGAGGTCCCTATGGAAAACTTGAAATATTTATTTGATCACTCTTTCAATAGAAGGGAAGTCTCCTCATGTATTATCTTCTATGAATAAAAACTTATCGTGCCCCTATTTGGTAGAAAATAAAATTAGATGTTTAGTAATTTTTGCTAAAAAAAAAGGCTCCACAAATGAAGAAAAAAAAATTATCAATCACATACAACTATGCAAAAGGGCTAAAGATTTGTGTAAGATTGCTTTCGTCACTAAACAAAAGAGACGCACAAAAGAGATCTACAAAAGATTAAAAATAAAATAAAAATAACTATGTCAGTCTCCTTGACAATCATCGCTTTCTTAGAAGTCTAAAGGAAAACTTGAAAATAACATGAACCTCTAACAGGTAAACCAAACAACAATATTGTTAAATAAATAGAAAATAAGAAAATCAATCCAACACGCTAGCTGATAATAAATGTCATACCTTGGATGATTTGATCCCGAGCTGGAAAAATACAAGGGATGAGCACGAAAAGGCTAGGAAAGTTAATTGTTCTCGTATGTAATGCCCCGAAATATTAGGCATTTATTTTATTTATATTAGGTTCTAAAATTATTTGTAGAATAATATATATGTATGCTTCGCATCGACATCTTGAGGTTATCATTTCGACTAGAGAAGGAGCATCGAAAGTGCGGCGTGCGATTTGAGTAACCAACTTTGAGCTAGTATAAATGTTATGCTACCAATAACCTGATGTTATGAACTTGAAAGACCTTCCGAAATTAACCACGAACATGGGTAATAAATTGAGAAAAATTAATATATATATATATATATATATATATATATATATATATATATATATATATATATATTAAAGACTCATTTGATTTGCACATGATGGACCTTGCTACACTGCCAGTTGGCTGCAAAGTGGATAAACCCTAATTGACTCTTATCAATAATTATCAAAATTCATTTCTCACACTCAACCAGAAAAGTCATTGAGAAACGTCTATAAATACATGCAACTTAATTTGTAAATCAATAAGTAACAAATTAGAAGCAAAAAAAAGTAAAATATGCAGATTTCAGGTAGTATCTTCCCATTTTTTCTTTTGGCGTTCATTTTAATTTCGGGAACTTCTTCCGCTTTTAACAAAAATGATTTTTTTGAATGCCTTGCTCTTCAGTATCAAAAATCCAACTCCGAAACTGATTCCATTTACACCCCAAAAAATGCATCATATTCATCTGTTCTACAATCTTCAATACACAATCTAAGGTCGGCATCAAACTCCGGCGAGAGACCTGTTGTGATCATTACGCCGGAGCATGAATCTCAAATTCAGGCAGCAATTTATTGCTCGAAGAAACTTGGGATTCAGCTAAGAGTGCGAAGTGGTGGACATGATTATGAGGGACTTTCATACACTTCTGAAACTCCATTTGTCATTGTGGATATGAGAAACATAAGTTCAATATCCGTCGACACAGAAAACAACACTGCATGGGTTCAAACAGGTGCAATACTTGGCGAACTTTATTACACAATTGCTGAAAAAAGCAAGACTCTTGCTTTCCCTGCCGGTGTTTGCCCGACCGTAGGCGTTGGAGGGCACTTCAGTGGCGGAGGATATAGCATGATGTCTCGTAAGCATGGCATTGCTGCAGATCACATCATTGATGCCAAACTAATTGATGCTAATGGCCAAATTCATGACCGAAAATCCATGGGAGAAGATCTCTTTTGGGCCATTAGAGGAGGTGGAGGAACCAGTTTCGGGATTGTTGTTGCATTTAAAGTGAAGTTAGTTGTTATACCAGAAACTGTGACTGTTTTCAATGTCACAAGAACGTTAGAACAAAATGCAACCCAGATAGTACACAGATGGCAACATGTTGCTGACAAAATTGATGAAAACCTTTTGTTAAGACTCTTTTTAAGAAGCATCAACTCTTCAGGAAAGAGGACCATAGGAGCATTTTTCACTTCTTTGTACCTAGGTCGGGTTGATGATCTCCTCCCAATAATGCAAGAGAAATTTCCAGAATTAGGTCTGGTGAAAGAAGATTGTACAGAAATGCCATGGATAGAGTCCATACTCTTTTTTGCAGGTTTGCAGGGCGAATCACCGGACGTTTTGTTGAATAGAACTGCTGTTTTCGGGCCTGAAGCTTCCACTCCGTTTTTCAAAGGAAAATCCGACTATGTGAAGCAACCAATTCCGGAAAATGGTCTCGAAAGCATATGGAAATTTCTTAACAAAGAAGACGTAAATAGGCCAGAACTGCAGTTCAGTCCATATGGTGGGAGAATAAACGACTTCTCAGAATCGGAAATACCTTTCCCACATCGAGCTGGCAACATATTCATGATCCATTATCGTGTAGGCTGGAGTTTAGAAGAGAATGCAGATTCAGGAAGGCATATAAACTGGATCCGGGAGCTTTACAGTTTTATGGCTCGTTATGTTTCAAAATCTCCGAGAGCTGCATATTTCAATTACAGGGATTTGGATATTGGAATGAACAATATTGAGTTTAGTACGAGCTACAGACAAGCAAGTGTTTGGGGATTCAAGTATTTCAAGAATAATTTCAAAAGATTAGTTCATGTCAAGAGTAAGGTGGATCCAACTAATTTCTACAGGAATGAACAAAGTATTCCACCTGTATCACCATGGTAGGTAAAAAATAAAAATAAAAATAAAAATATATATATATATATATATACTGAATAAAAGAATGTATCGTGAATAATTTATTATGTAAAAAAAGAAATACAAGATTTATGAATAAAGGACCAATTGATTTTCTTGGACATCACTAATTTGCATTAGTCTGCATTGATTGCAAAGTAAGTTTGGGTTTCATTATAATCTCCAAATAATAAAAGGAACAATGAATTCCACCAAATATGTGGACTATAGGCGCATTTTCAAGATGCTATTTGAAAGTGAGAATTCTTTATTTTAAATGGCCAAATCTTAAAAATAAACTCCAAAACATTCTTTATTTTAACTATTGGAAATTTTATCAATATTGCACTTTATAAATTGCAAGTTTAAATACTCCATACTTAAATTATTTATATCATAATGAATATTTTAACTGTTGACAAGCGCACACACCCCCTTTCGCGCGCGCACACATATATTTGTGTGTGTGATATATATATATATATATATAATGTGAACAAAAAATAATAAATGGAACGTTGGAAAATGTAAGTAAATAAGTAAAAATAAAGAGTTTGTTGGAGTGTATAAAAATAATTACACTTAGATTTTAAAACATTATTTATTATGATCAAGATGTTTTTTTAAAAATAAAGAGTCTTTGAAATTTGTTATAAGTGAGTGTTAGATATTATTGTGGTTGAAATTATAAGGTGCTGGTAGAATAAACCCAAACTACATTAACTGATATAATATAACATTAATAATTGACCCCGTCGATAAATGAGGTCAACACTCTCAAAAATACGCTACACGTTTACCGTCACGAAACCATCACCCCGACGAGGCAATCGATCTGCATGAAGCCCTTTACCTACACCCAGCCCGCCTACTGGCATAAGGCTGTCTACCTCCACTAGGCCCCCGTACTTATCGTACGGAATCGTAGACCCCCATGTCTATCACGTGAGGTCAACACCTCGCTCAACCATACGTATAACGATGTGCCCAAACAAAAACCGCTCAATAGAAAACGTGGGAAAAACCAACCACTCGAGGAGTGGAGGCCGTTCCAACCCAAACGTAGGGAAAGTGGGGAGGCTTACGTAGGACACGTGGCACCAGCAACTGCCAGAC
This sequence comes from Fraxinus excelsior, assembly GCA_019097785.1. Lineage (NCBI taxonomy): Eukaryota > Viridiplantae > Streptophyta > Magnoliopsida > Lamiales > Oleaceae > Fraxinus > Fraxinus excelsior. Next base: position 20,703,144 of record CM032624.1, on the reverse strand, counting down.
ACACGCGTGGGCCACATGGGCCTATAAATAGCTCCAAGGTGTAGCTTCTTGAAACCCTGAACTTTCGAATTTACATTATATTATCTTCCATTTTTCTCTAAACTGTTAGCTAATTCTCACGCTAGAGGTACAACGGGTGAGAAAGTCCCGACCTCTTTTTGCAGGTAACAACCACTGATTGGAGCAGCCGGATCATCACACCCGGCAAGGTAGACACGAAAAACAGATTCACAAACATTAACCACCGATCGGAGCAGTCGGACCAACGCACCCAGCAAGGTAGACATGAAAAACAGATTCACAAACATTTCATTGGCGCCATCTGTGGGAATATTTTCCACCGAACAGAAAAGCTATATCAAAAAGACGAACAAGGAGTGAAACACGCATTGTCGGGAATACAGCGGAGACGGAGTCAGAGTCTGTCGCAAGGGGTCAAGACCCGCCGCCGCCACAACAATATGTAACGTAGGGCCAATTTAATGCCTTGGAGACACAATTGGCAGCCATTATGACCCTTCTGCAAAGTCAGACGCAGAAAATCGTGGCCCCTCCACAGAGCTCGTCGAAGGCACGCGTGAGCAACCACCCCATGTGGCTCAAACCGTTACCCCGCCTATTACTCAGCTAACGACGGGAGTTCAGGTTTTGTGTTTCCGCAAATTCCTCAACCCGTGACAGACTTGGAAAAGAAAATAGAAGAGATGATGACCCAAAAGATAGACGATGCATTAACCAAGAGAAAATACAAGTGCAGACAGATGGTCCTGGATGAAGATCCTTTCGCCCCCGAGATTATGGCCATGCCTTTGCCAAAAGGCTTTAGGCAGCCAATGATAGAAGCATACGACGGAGTCACAGACTCGTTGGACCACTTGCGATGGAGGCTAGAGACTCGGTGGCTACACTAGCGCCCAGGTCTGTAAGAACCTTTGACGAACTATTTAGGAGCTTCGTGGCATACGTTATGAGCAGTAAGAGGAAACGAAAAATAGCTATAGGACTGATGCAGATGGTGCAAGAAAAGGATGACTCATTCAGGAATATTTGGCTAGATTCAGTACAGCAACACTTGGTATAATGGACCTTCAGATGTCATCGGTAGTAAGAACATTAATGAACGGGACACGGAATCAGGCCTTCAAAATGTCACTTTCCAAAAATCCGCCAGAATCAATGCATGACTTGTTGAAGAAGGGTGACAAATATGTAGATGTGGAAGAAGCAGAAAAGGTCATGAAGCGAAAAGTGGCGATGCACGAAAACCCATTGACAATGACATGTAGAGGAATGAGCGTTCGAGTAGGGGTTACCCCTAGGACCGGATGGTCAAGTAGAGACGGGAGGAGGTCAAAGCCTTCACTCCTTTGAATATTTTGTGAGACAAGCTATTGATGGAAATTTGAGACATGAAGGAACTTGAATGGCCGAGACCGATGACAGCACCAGCTGGCAAACGGGACGAGAAAGTATTGCCACTTCCATAAGGACCATGGACATGAAACTGAAGAGTTTATCCATTTGAAAGAGGAGATCGAACACCTCTTGAAATGGAGATTTTTGTCTAAGTATGCGAGGAGTGATCGAGGCAAGCAGAAGGTTGAGGATCGACCTCCGCCTAGGGTCGGAGTTATTAATGTGATTGTTGGAGAAGGAGCATCGGGTGGAGACTCAAACTCTGTTAGAAAAAAGTTATGCACGGACAACTGCAGTCTATTCTATTCAGAAAAGGGCAAGGTTCGACTAGAGCATCACGTTTGATGAAGATGACTTGTTAGGTATGGTAGCCCCCTACGATGATGCTTTAGTGATAGTCGGTGACATAGCAGACTACGATGTAAAAAGGGTGTCGGTCGAGGGCGGGAGTGCAACAAATGTTTTAACGTGGGAAGCATTTCAAGGTTTGAGAATTTCAGCGGAAAGATTGAAGGCTGTGTTGACCCCCATTATAGGATTTGGAGGGGCTACTGTGATACCAAAAGGAGTGGTGGAGCTACCAGTAATGTTGGGCACCTACTCGACGAGCGTGGTCATCCTAGCAAATTTTCTGGTCGTTAAAACCCCCATGGTATATAACGTGATCTATGGTCGACTGTTGTTGAATGCTGTAGGGGCCATCCCTTCTACTTACCACTAGGTGATGAAATTTCCAACCAGTCGAGGTGTGGGATATGTGAGGGGCAACCAACGGTCATTGAGGAAGTGTTATGTGGACAACATACGGACAAAGAGACCCCCACCAGTGATGATGCTGGACCTCGAACCCCTAAGGGGACGGATGAACCTCTCAACGCCACATAAAACATTATGGTGGAAGGGGGGACATGAATTCAATGTGGGAACAAGATTGAAGCAGGACGAGAAAGAGGAGTTGGTAAAATGTTTGACGAGTAATTTGGTGTTTTTGCGTGGAGCCCTAGTGACATACCAGGAGTTGACCCGCTATTGCACAACATCGTCTAGGTGTCTTACCAGGTTCTAAACCGATGAAGCAGAAGAAAAGAAATCTTGCATCGGAGAGGCAAGCGGCAGCAAAGGCCGAGGTCGATAAGCTTCTGCAGGCATATTTCATCAGAGAGGTACAATATCCTGAGTGGTTAGCAAATATCGTCCTGGTGAAAAAATTGAATGGAAAATGGTGTATGTGTGTAAACTACACCAGACTCAACAAGGCATGCCCGAAAGATTCGTACTCACTACCCAGAATAGGTCGCCTAGTGGATGCCACATCGGGTCATGAACGACTAAGTTTCTTAGATGCATTCTCTGGTATCATCAGATTTCCATGGCAGAGTCGAATCAGGAGGAAACCTCTTTTATAGTTGATGCTGGAACGTATTGTTCTACGGCCATGCCATTCGGTCTAAAAATGCCGAGGTAACTTATCATAGAATGGTAAATAAGGTCTTCAAGGATCTGCTCGGAGGTGTCATAGAGGCATATGTGGATGACATGGTCGTGAAGAGTGTGAAGGCAAGCAATCTTGTTGATGACTTACATAAAGTGTTCGACGCCTCTCAACAAAACAGGCTGAAGTTCAATCCAGAGAAGTGTGTTTTTGGAACAGCAAGTGGCAAGTTTTTGGGTTTAATGATTACTCAGAGGGGCATCGAAGCGAATTCGAATAAAATTCGAGCTATTTTAGAGATGAAGAGCCCTGAAAATAAGAAGGAGGTCCAGAAGCTGATGGGCCGGGTAGCAGCATTGAATCGTTTCATGAGCCGGGCGACGGATAAGTGTTATCACTTCTTCAAGGCAATTGGGGGCTCTACGAATTTCGAACGGACCAAGGAGTGTGAGGAGTCGCTGGAATCTTTGAAGCAATCGTTACAGCAGCCACCTGTCTTGACCAGCCCATGCCCGAGGGATGTGTTGAGCATATACTTAGAAGTGTCAAAATATGCAGTCAGTGCAGTATTTGTGAAAGAGTTCCCGAAGATATAGAAGCTAGTCTACTATGTCAGCCAGGTATTGAGGGGCGCGGAAACTCGATACACCCTAGTGGAATAGTTGGTATTTGCGTTGATTATAGCAATCAGAAAGTTAAGGTCATACTTCCAATCCCATACCGTACAGTCATGACCGATCAACCTGTTAAGCAAATCTTACACCGGTCTGAGATATCGGGAAGGATGTTGAAGTGGGTGATCGAGCTGAGCGAGTTCGACATCAAGTTTAGGCCAAGAACATCCATCAAGGCGTTGGTGTTAGCAGATTTTTTTGTAGAGCTGACAATTCCAACTGACTACCCACGGCAAGCGGAAGCCGTTTGGAAAATTTTTGTAAACGGGTCCTCGCATAGTGAGGGGTTCGGAGCATGCATCATTATGATAGGACAAGAATTCGAGGAGTTGGCATATTCGTTGCGTTTTGAGTTCCCTGCAACAAATAATGATGCAAAATATGAAGCAGTCATCGTGGGTTTGAACTTGGCAGTCAGATTTGGGATAACATCAGTAGAAATTTGTAGTGACTCCCAGTTGATCGTGATAACATCAGTAGAAATTTGTAGTGACTCCCAGTTGATCGTCGGACAGGTGACAGGAGAATTTGAGGTAAGGGATGGAAATATGGCATCCTATTTGATGAAGGTCCGGGACTTGCAAATGGGGTTTATGAGCTTCAAGATAACCAAGGTCCCTCGCAAAGACAATGAACGAACAAACGCCTTGTCTAGGCTGGCATCAACTAATTCTAAGAATCTGCCTAGCACTGCTAATGTACAAGTCCTACCACAACCGAGCATTTTACTCATAGAAGGCGTTGCAAGTCCGGAGTCTGAAAAGAGTTGGGTAGACCCGTTGGTAGACTACCTGACGGAAAATACGTTGCCTAATGATGCAACTGAGGCTAGAAGGTTGAAAGTACGAGCAACGTCGTTCATAATGATCGACGAGTAGCTACACAACGGGGCTTTACCATGCCATACTTGAAGTGCTTATGTCCAATTTGTGGCAATTACCCGAGGGCAGCCACCCTTACTTTCAAAGCTCTTCGGCAGGGGTACTACTGGCCTACGATGAAGAAGGATGCCAAGGAATTGGTAAGGAAATGCGACGCATGTCAGCGTCATGGAAATTTAATTCATATTCCCGTCGAGGAGCAGTCAGCCATTTTTGGGGTGAGTCCTTTCTTTCAGTTGGGAATGGACATTCTAGGACCTTTCCCTATGGCGAAGGGATAACAGAAGTTTTTGCTGGTGGCCATTGACTATTTTACCAAGTGGGTCGAAGCGGAGCCTTTGGCTACCATCACCACGGTAAAGGTACAAAGCTTCGTCTGGAAGAGCATAATATACAGATTTGGTATACCAAGAGTCTTTGTCACCGACAACGGCAGACAGTTTGACAACCACATCTTCAAAGTTTTTCGTTCCAATTGCCACATAGATCACAGACTCACCTCAGTGGATCACCCTCAATCTAATGGCCAGGAAGAAGTCACAAACCGAACGATCCTGTGGGACCTCAGAACAAGACTGGAGAAGGAAAAAGGGCTTTGGGCGGATGAACTACCTAATGTGTTATGGGCATATCATACCACCCCGTGAGAGTCCACAGGGGAAACCCCTTTCAAACTATCTTTTGGTATGGAGGCTGTAGTTCCAGTAGAGGTCTTGAACGAGTCTGTCAGGATGAAAGCCAATTAGTTTGATGTCTCGACCACCAATGCAGAGCTCGACCTATTAGATGGGGTGAGCGAGAGATCAGCTATGCGGATGACGGCTTATAAGCGGAGGGCCGCTGGGTAATTCAATTGTAGGGTAAAATCGAAAGTTTTTCAAGCAGGGGATCTCGTACTAAGAAAAGTAGCAGCGGTAGGCCACCCTCTAACCAAACTTGGACCGAATTGGGAAGGACCATACGAGGTAATCCGGAATTTCGAGAAGGGAGCTTACAGCTTGAAAGACTTGAAGGGAAAACCATTGGGTAGACCATGGAATGCTGAGCACCTAAAGATGTACTATCAGTAGCCAAGCAAGTACGGAGCAGCGTAGTGTTTGAATGTAAATATAATCGTTAGCCGAATTTTTATTTCTTCATTTCTGATGCAGTGACCGATTGTAAATACTGTAGCTAGGATTTTTCAAGATGTAATACCTGCAATAGGTACACCAGATTGAAATTTATTTAATGTAAGGCCTAGATGGCGATAGATGATGAGGGCGCTACGGAAAGGCCAGCCTAGCTGGGACGTCTCGGTGCGCCTACTGAGTCCCCAAATCTATACAATTCATATTTTGCTATGAGATGTTGGTTTATATCTACTTGAAGTGAAGACTATTAGTGGTAAGCCAAAAAGTCAAAAACTGACTAGCTCAAAATCGCTAGGGGCTGGTGGTGAGCTTCCAAAACCTGAAATGGTTAAGGTTCAAAATCACCTAACCCTAACATCGACGACACAAGGCAGCTCGACCCATGGTGGTGAGCAAAAAGTCAAAAACTTATTAGCTCAAAATCGCTAGGGGCTGGTGGTAAACTTTTAAAACCCGAAATGGTTAAGGCTCAAAATCACCTAACCCTGACATGGACGACACATAACAGCTCGACCCATGACGGTAAGCAAAAAGTCAAAAACTGACTAACTCAAAATTGCTAGGGGCTGGTGGTGAGCTTTTAAAACACGAAATGGTTAAGGCTCAAAATCACCTAACCCCGACATCGACGACGCAGGGACTGGTGGTGAGCTTTTAAAACCCAAAATAGTAAGGCTCAAAATCACCTAACCCCGACCTCGACGATGCAAGATTGCTCAACACAAAGAATTAACAAAAAAACGATAGAGGCAAAATCAAAATAATATTCAGTTAACAAGTACTCAAGCTTGAAATGTAACAAAAGCGTTTGTCCACATCCTGGACCAGAAGAGTGTGCAAAATAATTAATGTGCGTGTCCACATCCCAGACTAGAAAAAAGTGCAAAGCAACTAACTAACAAAAACATCATAGAGATTGTCCAAAGGCCTACAACTAAAGATCGAGTCAGCTTGAGCGAAAGTTCTCATCACTCTCTCCTCGTGATATGTGCCCAAATGTCTTGGGTTGGGGGGCTTCGCCTGCCTTCCCTTAGAGCTTTGCCAAGAACGTATTCTAGGGAGCATGTTCAAGCTATTATTACACTGAGTAGAGTTCAGCTACCTGAGATACATGTCAAGAGGCCGGGTGCAAATAAAGAGCAAGTAGAGTCTTCTGAAGAAGAGAATGAGAAGTAAGTTAACAACACCAAGAAGACATCAGTAAGAGAAAGTCCAGAAAAATCACAACAAATGTCAGACAATTCGGTAAATCCCTACGAGCCATCCATTTCATTCCCACAACAATTGAGGAAGCATAAATGGGAGCAACAATACAAGAAATTCCTCGAAATTTTCATGAAACTCTACATAAATATCCCATTTGCGGAAGCACTGTTCAAAATGTCTGGCTACGCCAATTTCCTAAAAGATATTATTTCCAAAAAACAAAAGCTAGTGGACCATAAAACAGTGATGTTAGAGGAGTGCAGTACCATAATTCAGAGAAAGCTCCCACCAAAACTGAAAGACCTAAGGAGTTTTACTATACCTTGCACTATTGGTGAATGCTACTTTGATAAAGCTTTTTGTGATCTTAGTGCAAGTATTAATCTAATACCTCTATCTATTTTCAAAAAACTTGGAATAGGTAAAGCCAAAGCAACCACGGTGACACTGCAATTAGATGATCGATCATTGGCACATCCGAGGGGGATAATTGAGGACGTGCTAATCAAGGTGGAAAAATTCATTTTCCCAGCCGATTTCCTCATTCTAGATATGGAGGAAGACAAGAATATTCGATTTATCTTGGGTAGACCATTTCTAGCTACCAGCAGAGCTCTAATAGATGTTCAAAATAGGGCAGTTAAATTTGAGATTTGGCTAGGAACATATCACTTTCTATGTTTTCAATGTTATGGACTATCATGTCGAGTCAGATAGTTGCTATCAAATTGATGTGGTAGCGGAGGTGGTGCAAGATAAAATTGTGTTTCAAAAATTTTCAAACACTATTTATGGCTATAATGTGCATTTTCAACTCAAACAAAATCATGAGAAGCAAGAAGTCTACATTGTTGAGTTCGGAGCAGTTGATGAGGGAAAAATAGCTAATACGGATAAAGATAAGGCTAAAGTTTGGAGGAACGCTAGAGTAAGAAATAAAATGTCATTGAAGAAGCTAATCAGGACCTCCAAGGCTTTATTCAATGTACCTTAACAGATGAACCCGAAATAGTTGAGATATAGACTACAAACTAGTGCTGGATGGGAGACAACCCATCGTTTCTACCCTTTTATTCATTTTTACTTGTGCATTCGATTGGTAATTTCTTCTTCAAGTTCTTTTTTTTTTTAATTTTTAATAAGATTACTTTTTCATTGTCTCCATAGGTAATAAAAGAGCCTATGCATGGTCCACACTTTTTTTTCCTCCATTATCTTCACCTTCGCATCTCCATCGAACATGGGAGTATTCATCACCCTTTGTTCTCTATCTTCTTTGAATTTGTCCTTAATTTTATGCATTGCTAAGTTTGCATTTTATTATTCTTTAAACATTGAGAACAATGTTCTATTTAAGTTTGGGGGAGGGTACAGATGTCCAGTCAAACAAAATTTCGTCACTTTACAGCTTTAATTTACTATTTCTCGTATATTTGGCGAGTGCAAAAAAAAAAAAAAATCCACTTGTTATTTATTCTGAGTTTTACTATTGCATTTTTAGTAGTAGTTTAAGAGTTTGTGTGCTTGTGTAGGTTTGACAATTCTGCTGACTATGATGTTAGATATTGGACGATGTACATATCTTGAATGATGAATGTTATACATTATTAGATTAATCGATACATGTCAATGTAAAACTTGATTTAATTTGTGCACGACATTCATGCTTGCATATTGGGCTAATTGTTTGACTCATTGCTTAGAAATAGTCGAACATAGATTATTTACCTGGAAAACCTCTTTTGTGCTAAATCATGACCACTACTTAGAATAGTTTGGATGAGATTGAACTGTTGCAAGGGAATACTGAAATGAGTAGAGGTTCCATGCATGATGTTATATGTGGATTTTGTAAGCTTAATGAGATGAATACGAAGTGAAAGTTTCAAATTAGGGTGTAGTGTTAGAAACCGAGTGTCTAATAGAAAAGGGGCATTGCACTAATCGTTGAATAAACAAAGACATCTGTTCAAGCCTGTATAACTCAAATGATTAAGCCTGCAAGGGTTTAAAACCTGGTGCCCTATGGTCATCTGATTTGAGAGTCATCAGCCTAAAACTCATTACATAAGTTATATAGAAAGCTTATGAAAGATGTCACAAAAAAATGAAAAAAGAAAAAGAAAAAATGTACTCACTGTTCAATAACATACATACTCTTATGTATGAAATGTATTAGTTAGCCCTAGACATTCAGTTCTATATCTCTAATATGAGACGATTAGCTTAGTGTAATCTCAAGGGTTGAGGAAATAAAAAATAGAAGAACATCTATGTGTTAAAGTGTGAACTTGTGATGGTAAGATCTATCTAAGCTGAGAGGGGAAGGAATAGACATGAATAGGCTCAACCTTAGAACACACATCGGCATAATTGAGTGAAAAGAATAAGTTTGGTGGTGTGTGTATCTTTCGAGCGATGAGAGGAAAAAATTGACTACATTGGTCGAGTATGAGTCAAATATGATCCTAATATGTTGGTATGAATTTACACACATACTTCGCATTTTGCATATAACATGTGGAGATTGATTTGATTATTCATGGCTATAGTTGATCATGTGTTTCTTAGAAGTAAGTTATGAATTTGTTTGAGGACAAACAATGATGCAAGTTTGGGGTAGTTGATAATGGCGTTTTTATATGTTTATTTTAGTTCACAAACATGAATAATTGTCGACAAATATTTGGAATAGAGCTTAAATTGTGTTTGTAGGACAACAATGAAGATTATGATGGAAACTAGAGGAAAAATAGAGAAAATAAGCTAAAAATGAGGAAAACGAAAGTTCAGGGATCAAAATGCAAATAATCAAAAGATGATCCGAGGCCAACTTAAGATCGGATACGAGCCTAATCATAAATTGAGGAATGTATGAGATGATTGGAGGAAAAGAATGAACAAAAGAGGTCAAGACAAGAGAAAAAATGAAGTTGGAGGACCAAAATGAAGACTTTTGATAGTTAATTATACCATGCAGTCGCAATGTATAATTAACCATACGGCCGTAAGCATGGTTACAGGAGAAAAAAGTGAAAAAAAATTTGTTCATTGCGGGTACATGGAATTTGTTCTTGCGGTCGCAAGGAAGGTTTTCGGCACGAATTTTCTGATTTCCTTATCCGACTCCAAACATATATAGTAATGATTCTATGGCAACTATAAAAGCTCAAATTCGTCTAGAAACTAGGGTTACACATTATTTTAGAGAATAAATGCATTGAAGAGCAAGGAAGAAGACAAAAACGAGGAATTTCACTCCAAGATTCAAGACTGCAAGATTTAAATTCAAGAATTGGGTGATGTCTTCTCCTAAATATTTTTCTTGTTCTTTAATCTTATCCATGCTATGCTAGATTTTCTATGTGCTAGGTGAACGATGAACCTCGCATGGTGATCTTTTAATTTCTATTTTTGCAATTTGATATTTAAACACGTTTGATGGATGTTAAATTATTTATATACACTTTCTTGCCTCTACAATTATATGTGCAATAGTTGTATAAGTTTGAGTGGTTTATTTTATGCATTCAAAAAAAGAGAAATAAACTTAACAAGGTATAAATCATCGTAAGGTCTGATAGGAGATAGAAATATACCGCTATACTTTACGTGAATCTATAAGTGTTTACAAAACGTCATGCATTTTTGTATATTGCATTTGTCATAGAAATATAGTCAAATAATATGCTAGAATATATTCAATTCTACTCGAAAGAGATTGTTGGATAAATTAGAAACATTGATTCGTCGACCAATTCATTGTGTAATCAAATTGTGAAATAGGGGTCAAAATGGAACTTTGTTTGGTGATTCGAGATCATAGTACGTTTTTTCTTACATTAATTTCATTTAAATCTTTTGCATTGAAACATAACTTTTGTATTTAAGTTGTAATTTTAGTTTAATTTGCATGCTAGTTCTAGTTTAATAATAGAAACTGAAAAACTCATCTTAAATTTAATAGATTCAGTTAAAGTCGCGATGATAAAAATCAAGTTAAATCAATTCTCATGGAAACGATACTCGAAATTTTAGGATTTCCACTTTATTACTTGTCAACGAAGCGTGTAATTGCGGTGATTTAAATCTGAAACATATTTTCGTGAACAGTAACAAAATCGCATTAAATGATATATTTAATTAAAAGATCATGTTATATGAACCGAATTTTTTTACCTGATCTTTTACATACTAATCACAATGAGAATGTTGGCCACATTGTCGAAATTTTTAAATACACGCGGGCTCCACGCATTATGTGAGAGGGGGTAATACATTATGTACAAATGGATTAACCCTTAATTAAATGCAATGTCATGTAATTCATTTAATTCTACCCATTAAGTGTAGCTACCTAAATTGGTTCTAGTACTATTGGTACTAGATAGCATTATTGTATTAAAAAAATGCTGCAATAATTAATGCATTTGTCAATTGGGTGCTTGGATGATGGACGCTGGAGGCAAGTAAATCGTATGGGCCATTGATTTTAATTGCAAGATTCTCGTTTTTTCAAATTCAATGGGACATTTTGGTTCTCAAATCAATGATTGGGATTAAATATTGAGATCCAATGACTTACCTTCATTGTATTAGGGATGACAATGAGACGGGTATGTGACGTATCGGTCATTCCCATTCCGTCCCGTCGGATATTTTTGTTATCTTGTTACATTTTCATACCCGTTTAAAGCGGTTTGGGGTTGGTCCTGCCCCATATGAAGATGCCATGGCGCCGTGACTCTATATTATCAAGCTCTACCTTTCTCATGAAACTCCACACTGCATTTTCTTTAGTATTTTTATCATAATTTTCTCCCCTAATATTCAATTGAGTTGATTCAAATTCGGTTGTAAGGATAATTTAAGAGGCTATAACTTTACTTAATAGAATTGTTCTAATTCAAACGTTTACATGTCAAAAAAGGTTTCAATATTGAGCTAAAAATCTAAAACATTATTGTGCAGTTGAAAATAGATTTTTGCCCATACTTTGATCATATTTTACTCTTTTTTAGCTTCTAATTGCATCCAATTGACCCCTAGAATTCTTGAATCTTCATTGCAGGTCCGACATAAATTTGAGTATTTATACTTTAGCTCTCAAACTTTGGCTTTTGCCATTTGTTGCCAATTCTTGCTTCATTCTTTCAATTTCACTTTCATCATTTGAGTTTTATCGAATAACACATTATATAATAAATTAGGAGTTAAAACTTTACCGAAAGTTTCCACCAGGTCACTGAACTTTAAAAAACTATGTGGTTAGTAACTGAATTTTCGAAATTGTAACCCCATCCATCACTGAACTTTAAAAATCATCACATTCGTCACTGAACTTTGCAAAACGTTTCCCAGATGGTCACTGAATCAGTGACCATGTAGGAAACTTTTTGCAAAGTTCAATGACCTCGTAGAAATCTTTTGGAAAGTTCAGTGATGAATGTGGTGATTTTTAAAGTTTCGTGATGGATGTTGCAGTTTCGAAAATGCAGTAACTCCACGTAATTTTTAAAGTTTGGTGACCCGATGGAAACTTTCGATAAAGTTCAGTGACTATTGGGGTAATTAACTCAATAAATTAGGGTATAATTTCATTAAAAGAAATACAAAATATCAATATTTTAGAGCCTAAATAAGTGTATAAAATACACTTATCAGTTGGACCCGACTAGATTCACTTCAAATATTACAACGACAAGCAAATATCATATGCATAATGGGAAATGTCATCGACCTATTTACTTATTTGTTTCTATTCTTTTAGGTAGCCCATAGTCATTTGGCTTGTGACTCTTTTTGTTAAAATTGAAGCAATTCCTTGGAGTTTCTTCTTCTTCTAGATTTCCATTTAGGTCCCTACTTGGACCCTTTGTTATTTGAATTCTTCTTCACCTTGGAGTTTTGGCTGTCTTCCACAATGTTGGCCTTAGTCTCATATTGGTATACCCCTCGCTTATCAAATCATTTGTTGTCTTCTTCAATGTGAAGTCTAACAATTAGATTTTCAACATTCATCTTCTTGCGCTTGTATTTGAGATAGTTCTTGAAGTCTTTCTATCCAGAGGACAGCTTCTCAATTATAGCATCCATTTGAAAAGATTCATTTATTAACATTATCTTAACATGGATCTCACGTGAAATTGCTTGGATCTCTTGAACTTGACTGATCATAGTTTTGGAGTCGATCATCTTGAAATCCCCACTAGCATTCTCTTGGGGTGAGTGACCCTCTCTCTCCCTCTCTACTTCCACTATTGTTGATGAAGGAAAGATGGTCACCATGGACATTAAAGAAGGTCTGGCCCTCTTGGAAATAAATTGATGGCTACCTATCTGAAAGGCAACGAAAGCGACAGACAACCTGACAATGGACCTAAGAGAAAATCTACCAGCATAAGAAAGCTACCACAAAAAAGAAAAAGATAATTAAATACAAATAAAGGGTTAATTCATAATAGATCTCAAGCAGACGAGCCAGATAATATGGTGCTTAGAATGTTGTAAGAGGTCGTTGCTTCAGCAGGTGAAGCGTGACCATTACTAGTCTACTAAGTGGGAGAAATTAGTCAAAAATATATATACAGAGAAAATAATGGTCTTCAATGCTAATAGCATGTTGCAAGCCCATATACTTACCATTGAGATAATAAGAGAGTCATTGGCTATGTAGGAATTTCGCAGCACGCATAATCATAAATTATAAGTCAAGAATCCTTACTTGAAATGATGAATTTCATGATCTTTTGAATGGTTGAATCACATTGCTTTCAAAAACTCCAAATTTAAATTTTTCTTGCACTCCAATGGGCATAACCCCGATCATAATAGAACAAGATTATTAGACATAACCTAAGTACCACTTTTTGTGAGTTTTCATGTTAAAATAGTGGTTCTACGTATCTTTCAATTTTGCTGATAATTCTCATACGAATTTCACCATTTTGCAGTCCATTTTTCTTAACACAATGAATTGGAGGTTAGATAGGGAATTAATAGAGGTTAGGGGAGTTGAAGGTTTGAATTCCAAGTTCAAATCATTTTCTCCAACCCATTTTATTACCTTGCATATATGTTTTTTCCAACATCGTGATAGGATTGACCCGAACCACAAGGGATAACGAATGTCACATATCAAATCATTCTCAAGATCCGTCTCACAAAAAAATCACATGAAAAATAGATCATAAGACCAAATATTAGAGTTTATGGTACTATAAACCTGCTACGATATATAGTAGCTTTATTATAGGAACATTTATCAGTGTACCCCAAACTCATTTTCCAACATTAATTCAAGTATTTTCAATCCTTTGAGTATTTATGCAACATACTTGAACCCCACATCGTATCATTTTATTCACAATTGTATTCTATACCCTAAATGGTTAAATGCGATTATCCGACCGGTAAATACAAATATAAATGTTGGTCAAAATAGTTTTCATTTCCTACTTGAATCCTTCAACTTTAAATCAGCTGCTTTCTTAGACATCTCACATCAAATCACATCAATGATAGTCATTAATAACATGCTAAAGTAGCAACACTGGAATAAAATCTCAAGAAACGATCAAAAGTCATAAGGATATATGAGGCTATATAAACCTTAAGGTCTCACACAATGAGGAAACATGGATCCATTCACTCATTTACTCAATATTTGGTCGTAAAACACACGTGGTATGAAACAAATAAGTAGTAAACTATAATTTCACCACACTTGTCATATCCCATTCCGTGCTTCTCACACTTCGAAAACTCCTCTCATCGTTCACCATACTGACTAGACTTATCACTCAACTCATACCTAGCTGGTAAACTATCATAGATCCTAAGGTCTTAGGATAATTTTCTATCACCACATCACTTCTCCCATCCTAAGTGGATAATATGTCTTCATCAAACACAAGTGATAGAAGTGTCTATCTTACACTACACTTGATCAAGGTCTTCACATCACAATGGAAGTAGATTATTAGTCTGGTGAAAATCGTCAAGAAATCTTGATTTCAGGATAAAACAATCAACCAAACTAACACCAATCAATTGGTTCGGCCCCAAAAACCCTTAACACCTTGGTGGCCTTAGTTTTACCCCCACAAGGATACACTTGGTGATGGTATTTGCAAGTTAAAAATGGAAGATGGAGAAGAAAAAAACAATGGTTGAATCTCTCTCAAATTCACCCCAAAACCGATTGCCCTTTTACTCCCTTCTCTGTTGTTTTTCTCAATTCTTCTCTCTTACAAAATACACACACAATGAAGAAAACTCTTGGCTGTATATATAGGCATTAGGTTTAGTTTTGGGCCAATACTCACTTATAATGGGAAAAGTTAATGGGTTAACAATAACCAAATCCATATATTAACCAAACTACCAATGCAACTAAAATTTATGCCCTCCAAAGGTGTATTAACTGTTACTAAGTCGAGCCGTCACTTTGGTGTCGATAAGATATTCGACATCGTTTATCGTCATCATCCAGATTTATTGGATATCAAAACCCAGCAAATCTCCATCGTGATACCCAATCAACCTCCAAGCAAACAAAACACAAAGTTCATACTTGCATAATCAAGGTAACCAAATAAAATTAGAATCACTGACCTTACCACGTGTCTCGATCCCGAAACTCATAACATATTTGCTTCATATACTCATCAGAGCTAAGGTAAAAAACACCCAAGTATAAGCAAATAATAACATTAAACAATCAAGAGCAAGTAAACATGCAATGAATATGTAACATATGATAACACAGAAATTTTCAAAAAAATACGTTCACATAGAACACAAAGTAACACCAAGTTAATTAAACCCACGACCAACACGTATGCAACAAATGCATAAATGATCCCATGAAAAAATTTCACCACACTTATCCTATCCTATTCTATGTTACTCACATTTTGAGAACTCCTCTCATCGTTCACCATACTCACTAGACTTATCACTCAACTCATACCTAACTGGTAAACTATAATAGATCCTAAGTTCTTAGGATAATTTTCTATCGCCACA
The DNA here is from genome assembly GCA_019097785.1 of Fraxinus excelsior. NCBI lineage: Eukaryota > Viridiplantae > Streptophyta > Magnoliopsida > Lamiales > Oleaceae > Fraxinus > Fraxinus excelsior. The sequence continues at coordinate 20,687,372 of CM032624.1, read as the reverse complement.
TCACTTCTCCAATCCTAAGTGGATAAAGGGTCTCCATCAAATAAAAGTGATAGAAGTGCTTGTCTTACACTCTACGTGATCAAGGTCTTCACAGATAAATGATTCCAACATTTAATCACCTCTCAACTCATGATCCAAATGTCACACTCTACATCTCCGGTACAAACCACCAATGTACCCCTACACATATATACTCCAAATTACCAAAAAAATCCTCACACTTTCTGTTAATGCATCATAAACCCAATATTTAAATCAACACCTTTGGTGGCCACTAAGGTTAGGGTTCAATCTAAATTGACCCATGTACTAAAAGGTTGCTCCAACATTAATACTACAAAAAGTCTACAAAGGATAGGGTGATGCACTCACAAAGAGAATAGAAGAAAGAGTTAGTTATTTCACTACATTGAAAAAAGAGGCTCTCAAAGAGGAATAAGATAACCCAAACATAGCTGTCTCACAAACCACACGAGCTCACAAAGATAAAGGAGAAAATGGACGCCCATCTTTCTACTCACTACCACACTATCTTATACCACTCACAAAGCAAAACAAAATGAAAACACATTACACAAAGTAATAAGATCACTCTAATTCATACAATTACACACATCATACATATTAAAAGTGTAACATATCAACATTGCAATAGAATTAAGTAATCACACATGCATAAATGATTACACACAGATGCACATATAGTAACCATATTTACTCTCAACAAACCTCACTCAAGTCATAAGTTGACCCAATGGCAACACCCGCCTCACCACTCTCCTTATTTTTTCCTTTTATTTTCATTCTTGGGACAATATTTTTCAACATGCCCAAATTTATCGCTGTTAAAACGCATCTTACTTTTCGCACTTGCTTTAGACCTACATTTGTCATAAATATTTTTTATAAAAAAACATTTCATTTTGTCAAATTAAAAAATCATTTTTGTTAGAAAAACACAACTTAAAATGTATTTTCATTTTACCAAAAAATGCAACCAACAACGACCACAAGGAAAGTGTAGACACAATTCACAAATAATAGTCAATCAAAACTTTCATAAGGTTACTTGCAATTCTAATAATGAAAAACAATTGGCAATAAATTTACAAAAATTTGAACGCAAATAACTAACAAGTAATTTCTAGGTCTAGCAACAAGCAATAGTTATCCCTTCACGATAACACCAAGCTAACGTTACCCCACACAATGACTTCTAATGCAAAAAATGAATGATTATACTATACAATAATCTTAACTATAATAACAAAAGGAAAAGAGCATGATATCTAGAGGACAACGTCTGAAAGTTCGTAAATATAGAGAGATGCAAATTCACTACTTTAGAGCTACCGCTATTCACCCCAAAGATTTCATCAATTTTGGTAATGCAAAACGAAACCCAACACTCGAACGTTGAACTGTAAAATCACCCAAATTTCTCTGTTTCACCCAAAATTGAAAATCGACAACACTGCAGGTCCACATCGTTGCCCGAAGAAATCTACTTGAGGAATTCATCGATAGATTCCCTCCACACTCCACCACTCACGGCCGTCAGAAGACACTGCCGCTCAAGTCACACACAACTCAGTTCGGTTCGCCTCTACCTATTGATCACGCTAATGATGTTGGTTTTTCCACAATTGCAAACATTTGCCTAGAAAACATATTCACAGGTCCAGCCTAAATATTGCAAAACTGGGAAATTTCTGTTCGATTTTTCAGCTTCGATTCTGGGTCAATTCCAGCAATTTGTACCTAAAAAAATCATAGATTTCTCACCTACCTAAGTATACCATTTGTCACGGAAATCTTCGTAAAATCTTGATTTCGGGATCAAAAAATCAACTAAACAAACACCAATAAGCCAACTCGATCCAGCAACGTTAAACACCTTGGTTGCCTTAGTTTTACCCCCATAAAGGAGACAATTGGTGGTGGTATTTGCAAGCTACAAATGGAGGAAGGAGAAGAGGAAAACAATAGTTGAATCTCTCTCAAATCCACCCTAAAATCAGCTGCCATTTCACTACCCTCTCAACTATCGCCTCTCTTACAAAATAAACACACACAAGAAAGAAAACACACGTCTGTGTATATAGGCATTAGGTTTAGTTTTGGCAAAGACTCGCTCATAATGGGTCAAGTTAATGGGCTAACAATAGTCAAATTCATACATTAACCAAACTTCTAACCTAACTAGAACTTAGGCCCTCCAAAGATGTATTAATTGTTTCCAAGTTAAGCTGTAACTTTGATGTCGATAAAATATCCAACATCGTTTTATCATCATCCTCCAAATTTATTGGGTATCAAAACCCAACAATTAGCTGAAACCCAACAATAACACTACAAAAAAATGTGCCCAACGACAAATTATATTGGTCGTTAAAGGTTATTTTGTGGTCGCTGACCAATCAGTAATGCACTGTTGGTGAAAGTATGTAGCAACCAATATAGTGTGGTTGATATAACACCTAGCGACCAAAATGTGGTCACTAAAAGGTATGATTTTGGTGGATTCTAAAAGTGAAACATTAGTTGATTAACCATCATAAACATCTTTGGCGACCAATACATGTGGCAGCTAAATATATAATATCCAGTGACCAAACTATGGTCGTAAAAGGAATCATTTTGGGGGTGATAATTGATTAAAAATGGTTAATTTACACGGTGGCTAAAATAGACAAAAAAAAAATACAAGGGATACACCCCGCCAAGTATTCCAGCAACCATTTGCAATTGGTTGCTGAATCGTCAAATCTAGCGACCACGTTGAGTGGTTGCTAAACTAGACTAAAAAATACGTAGGATATATCCTGTCAAGTGTTCCAACAACCATCTGAAATTGATTGCTAAATCTTCACACTGGTGACAACGACATGGTCCAGCGACCACATGGAGTGGTCACTAAAACAAATTAAAAAAATACTCGGGATACATCTTGCCAAGTGTTCTAGTGACCAATTGAAAATTTGTTGCTCAATAGTCACACCAGATATTCCGAATGGTTGTTGAAGAGCATAACAAAATTAGTCAAATTTTAACATACCAAAACCTCTACAGCCAATATTTGGTTGGTGATCGTGTCATATAGCAACCACTTTTGACTGGTAGTTTGGTCAGTGGAGCCCATTTTTTTGTAGTGTGATCCTATCCTCTAGAACTAAGTATTCAATATAGTTTTCAATTATGGCTAACTTTAATCGAATAACAAGATTTTAAAAGAGTTTTTATACTAAGAAATTAACTACTAACTATAACTAATCTGACTAATTAATTTATAGCTTTATGAAACCAATAAATCGATAAACACTATGACTTCGATTTCCTTTACATTATCAATTTCATTGGTTCATAACATGTGTTTAGGCATGAAGATCAATGTTCCTAATTCGCTTAATGATCTTTCTCTAGTAGATCCTCATATTTGACCTTCCAAAATCTCTATGAAAGATACAAACACGAAACAATGAAATGAATCACAAAAATATTTAAAATGATCATGCAAAATATAATGGTACATCTTTATCCTCTATTGAACTTTACTATGATTGCTACTGGTTGCCAAATTTCCATTCATTTTCTCTCGAATATAAATAGAAATCACAAATAATTCAATCAGTGATCAAGTAATTAGAAAGACATTAAACTCCTAACAATCACTTAAAACTGAACAAGCATTTAATGTCAAGACCATAAATTTAATATCAAAATATATAGGGATAAATATTATCCTAACATCTATACAATAAGTGAACCATCATATCAATTACAAAAGTACAATATAAATTGATACAACATCATCCATAATCAAAGTTTCAAAAGAAGATTGAAAGAAATCTTGAAATTCTTGAATCTCTTCAATGGCTTCTAGATCAATCTCATTTGATTTTTCTTCTTCCTTTCATCCGAAAAATGGATGTATGAAATTACATGGCTACAAGTTTTGTAATAAAAGTTTCCCCAAAGATTGCATGAATTTGAATTTTATTATCAAAAGCATTATATGTAGGCTTCATCTTTGAAATTTTTATGTAATTTGTATCCATAGAGCCTCATTTTGTGTGAATCATAGAAGTCTGGTTGGAATTTAGTTTAGAGAATGAAAATAAATTATGGAAAAGTCACTTTTGTGTCAATTTTGACCAAATATTCGGACTTAATCCGATAGTCAAATTATGAATATAAATAAACTAACTTGTTTTACTCGTCAAGTAGATCGTCGTGGTATGCTTGGAATCTCAAAATCAATTTCGAATGAATAAAAAATTATGGTTTAAGCTTGGATAGGAAAGAGGATAAACGGCTAAAAAATGGATAACTTTATCGCTCGCCTATTGTTCTAGCGACAGGCTAGCGAACAACAAATGTTGCGATCTTTGACAAATGTTGCTGAGTTTTGGACAGACATTTCACTCACAACATTTCCTCTTTATATAAAGGATTCTTTGAACGTCCTTAAGTATCCTATATCATTTGCATTGAGAACTATATCAAAAATTCTTGCAAAATTCTCTTCAAAAGTCATTCTAAAGCCATTTTGCGTAGAGAGAAAATATCGTTCTAAGCTCGCTATTACTTGTCGTTTGAAGATCTTCTACCACAAGTTGTATTCGTTGTATCTTAGGAGACAAATGTCGTAGTCCATTAGCACCATTGCGGGGCAATACTGTCTTAAAGAGAGAATATTTTCACTTGCCTCGGATTTCATTTTCACTTTGTTTTTCATCTTCTTATCTTCTTTCTTTCCACTCTCTAGAGTTAAATTATGCTCTTATGAATTAAACTTAAATATTTTCTTTGTCTTAACAACCATTTACATATACTTATGTCCCCCCAACAAGTCTATTGAATCCCCAAAAGCCTCAAACTTTCTAAATATTGAATTTAAGTCCTGGTACTAATAAATTTCTTCTGAATACCATGTTAATTCTTTTAGTTGATCATGTGCACTTCAATTAGTCTTCAACTTGCTCTGAATGAACCTCAATTTAACTCCAAAATGCTTTTCACGCTAATCAGATACAAGTTGGGATTTTACCTAAAACTAATCATATTTCCACTAAACTAAGTAGATTAGCAAGCCCTACTTTGATTCATATAGTTAGAGAAGCCCAGACTTATCCAGAGCCAATACCAAGTATAAAACAAGGATTATAATTGGTTGAAAGGGGTTAATGTTTGAAGCTCCCTAACCTACTATTCAAAATCGCCACCTATGGAGGATCAAAACACCACCTTCTGGCCACTGGATCATAGTACCAACTTGAAGCCCTTATTGCCGTCTACAAATCCCACCCAACAGGTTACCCTAACTCTGATTGAATTGGCCGAAATTTCTGTGCAAAATCTGCTAGTCGCGGATAAAACAACAGCCAGAAACTCCCATTCCGGCGATGCCCATCACATGCCCAATACACTGGTCGATTCTACTCTTCAATGCGACTTCTAGCATGATCATCAATAAAAAAAATAATGCACATTATAAGAATTTGCAGCCTCCTTTTTCACTACATGAAAAAACGTAAGTTTTTTTCTCAAAATTTCGGTGCCAGTAGTGGGTCTCAAGATCGCAGACCACCCAACGTAGCTTCCTCTCATCATGGTGAACATATTCCACATATGGGTCGTCGTCAATTTGGCATAGAATTTGCAGATCGAACCAGGCAGTTTCTACATTGCGATGGTTGTTCAATTGAACCCTAAATTATGCTTGAATTTGCAATTCAACATGAGGGAACTGAAATTCAAGCCCAAAAAACATTGGCGGGCCCAAAAACATTAGAGGGACATCCAATTTGGTTGAAAATACTGCATTGGAATTTGTGCCAAAATGCACTCAAATTGAGGCTGCGGTACAAGCTATTTCTAGACAAAATTTGGCCAATCTGACATCGCCATTATTTTCCCAGCACCTGAAAACCCGAGTAATGTAACTTTAGCTTTTAATTTGGTCGTTTACGATGCATTAGGAAGTGTGCCAATTGGCATACATAACGAGGCAGCTCTATATACTATTTCTGAACATCTTTTGGCTCCGGGAACAACTGCTACAATGGTTCCAGAGCATGGAAAAACCCTTGCGAGTACTAAGTTAACAACAAATAAGTCTCAGGATGTGCGTACCACCAACGAGCGTATTCCCCCAGCGCGAAAGCAGATTCCACTACCTCTCGCAATACCACGAGCTACTATTGCTACACTTACTGGTCTGAAGTCTTATGCTGCAGCATTGGGTAATGTGCCAATTATTTCTCAGGCAGAGAGAAGTCAGTAGAAGTCTTTTGAAAAGGTCCTTAGAGCACCACATGAGTCCTCTGAACACAGGCTTGTATGAGACAACGTGCAACATATCGACAATAAAAAGGTCAAAAACCTATACGAGGAGTTAGGAATCAAGAAGCACTTTTCGACGCCTTACCACCCCTAGGCTAATGATCAGGTTGAAGCTGTCGAAAAGACCATCGAGTATACTTCGATCATGAAACTTAACACTTCAATAAGTGCACGGATTGACGAGCTGCCACAAGTGCTATGGGATATTCACACAACAAACTATATAGCCATAAGGAAAACTCCTTTCTTCATGGCCTACGGGGCTAAAGTTGAAGTAAGTTTTCCATGGCCTCGTCGTTCGCACTTCAATGAAGTATCCAACGACGAATTTAGGAGATGTGAACTGGACTTCCATTAAGAAAAAAAAGATCACTTATAGATAAAGCTCACCTCTTATCGGTGAAAAATAACTAGTTACTACAACACTAAAGTTAAGAAGATATCATTTCGCATAAGGGACATCGTACTAAGAAAAATATTTGTGTCCCCCAAAGAACCCGACGTTAGCACACTATACCTCAATTGGGAAAGCCCCGACCACATAAAAGGACAACTGCGGCTAGGTAATTACAAAATTGAAAATCTAGGTGGAAAGGCTCAATCTCATCCATGAACTATTGAGCATTTGAGGAAATACAACCGGTGAACAAGATTAACGTGCCTAGCTGGACGACTTTTCCTAGCTCTTGCAAATGGTTGAATGAAAATGTTATTTTCTTATTGCAAGTATGCACGCTTCGTTAAAAAGGATGTCCTCTTCAGAATGACACGTGAAAGGCTTCTCAACAAATCGGTTCCTCGACTTGAAGGCCCTCACCTCGAACCCTTCGAAGTAGATGCCTCACATAGCTATACCAATCACTTTGGAGAAGCCCTTTCCATGAATGTGCATCCCCATACAAGGATGTCCACTTTGGAAGAAGAGGTGAAAGGCACCTTAACCAACTAGTTCCTCAACCTGGAGGTCCTCACCTAGGACCCTTTGAAGTAGATGCCTCCCATGGTTGCACCAAACACCTAGAAGAAGCCTTTGCCATGGATGTGCATCCCCCATACAAAGATGTCCTCTTCAGAATAAGAGGTGAAAGGCACGTCAACAAACTAGTTCCTCGACCAAAATTCAAAACAGATGCTTCTTATGGTTACACCAAACACCTAAGAGAAGCCCTTGACATGAATGTGCATCCCTTATGCAAGGATGGCCTATTCAAAAAGAGATGTGAAAGACGCTTTGACCAACTTGTTTCTCAACTAGAACGCCCTCAATTCGAACCCCTACGAAGCTGATACTTTCCACGGCCGTACCCAACACTTGGGAGAAGCCGTTGCCATATATACTCATCATCCATGCAAGGATGCGTAAAAAAACACCTCAAGAAGAGAAAGCAAACTAAAGCATCAACTGTTTGAAAGACATGTCGACCCAAGGTAGGTTCCCCTGAACTCTACCTCTAAAGCAATTATATCCAAGTCGGGGTGGTTTTCACTCCGTTGCCCAATCATCACTTGGGCAATCTACGAAGCCCAGTAATTGGCAAATAGGTCATACAATTTGGTCTTCTCAAAATTGTTAATGAAATTTTGAACCGCTACCTTTGCAACTGTCTTTGCTTTAGCCTTAAGAGATCCAATCTCATTTGCTTCAGCGTTGGCTAGCTTCCTTAGTCCATCTTGTACGGATCTTTCTTCAGCTAGTCTACATCATCATCTACCTTCTCAGTTCTACTCACTACCTCCACTTTCACTAACTTAGACTTTTTAATCTCTTCTCTGGCCACCCTGACCTCGTCACCGTAGAGCAGAATCATCTCTAACCTATTGGCTAAGTCCATGTTCTAGGCTCAAAGGTCCTTCACCAACTCGAACTAGACCACGAAGCTAAGGGTTCGAGCGATGCAAGCATTTTTAATAGTAGCCAAGTCCTCGACTTCACAGCAAGCAGCGTGATCTTTCCACTCCTCAGGCCACTACTTGTTTTGAATAACCGCAACAACCTCGATCTTAGAAGAGCCTCCAACACTTTCGGCACTAGCTCCTCTAGATTCGTTCCCAAAAATTCCTAGGCTTTGCTTTCATCAGTTGTCATATCCGACCTCTTGTGTCAATGAAATAGAGAGTCATTCTTGGCATCCTCATCTGAGAGATGCGGAGATAGAGGAGAAGGTATCATTTGAAGTGGGGTAGGATTCTTTTCCCTTATAATCACCCTAGTGGATATTGGGTCCAAAGGCGAAGACAGTCCTTTCACCATTGTAGAGCCAGAAAAAGAAGTTTTTTCCTTAAGTCTTTTCATTTTTAGAGACTGCTCCTATTCTTCACGCTTCTCATCCTCATTAGTAGGACTAATTTTCTTGCTGGTCTTCACCAGTTCCTTCATCTGCTTCTTGTACGTAGCACATGAGGTCTTCAGTGCCCTTGCTTTAGCCATTAACCTCTGGATGGTAGTAAAGTCAGGCTTCAGAGCCCTCTTCTTCAAGAAATCCTCTGCAAAACAGTTGAGTGATAACACTTTTACCAATATCAATCTTAAGCGAGGTGATAAGGTTAGGAACTACCTTAGGAAGACATCAAGCCATTCTTCATAAAATGGATATTCTTAGGAAGACATCAGCTCGATATGCAATTTCTCATGGTAAAAAAATTGATAAATGTAGAGATTATATCAAAAGCCTCTACAGAAAGCTCGCACATAGGAGGATTGCAAGAAGTGGTCATAAGACAAAACAATAACTACGAAATGAAGATGCTAAAATTCCTAGGATTCAAATACTCACTATATGTTGAAAATTTAGTAGGAACTATCCAAGGCGCTAGGGGGGCACCCTCCGTTGTATCCTATCTTCTAGAAGCCCAAACCTATGAGCTTTTCCATCTTTTAATAGAGGTTAGCAAGTCCAAAATAAATAGAGTGTGAGCCCCCCCCCCCCCCCCCCACCCCCACAAGGAAGTCATATAATACCACCCCTTACTCACATCACTCTCGCGGTGACCTTTAGCATGTATAGTGTCTGGAAGTCGTTGAGGGTATTTTCACCCCAAACAACATCTTATGCCACAATATCCATCTAATTCCAAGAGTTCAAGTTCAACTAGGTCAAGGCCACACCAAATGACCTCAATACTAAGCGGAAAAAAGGATGTAAGGGCAATCTAAGGCCAACCTTTAAAATGGTCTAACTAATGATAGTGCACCCCAGCTTCTGGTAGCATGAACATTCACTATGATCAAAAACTATCAATTATATGCTATATGGTATCCTATAGTCCATCCCAAGTTTTTGGAGGTCGGCAAGTGTAACTGTAAAATGATAGTTAAATGTACCCAATGGACCGAGGTATCTACCGGGCTGTCGGCCTTTTCCATACATTTTATCTACCCAATACAACCCTCAACACTAGAAGATAAGGTGATGGGAAGGCTCAGTTTGGTGTTTACTACGGCTAGTTTCCCAATACCCTCCTTCCCCCCTCCTCCCAACTCACCTCGCTAGAACTCTCGGATGTAGCCATTTTTTTACTAGAAAAAGATGAGAAAATGAGTAAAAATCTTGAGATTTACCTAGAAGAAGATGTTAACACACTGGAAACCAACAAATGCTACTGAAAAATAAATAAAGTTCACCCAAGAAAAAAGGTTACTGAGTTTTAGAGAGCTTTTGGAAATTTTGCAAATTGAAAACTCTAAAGAAAGGATAAGAAGGCTTTTATAAGAGGGAGCAGACAACGTCAGCCATTGGATATAACCAGATTTGATCCAAGCCCTTCATTTTATAATCTATTTGAACTATCCACATGGAATGTCTAACATATATGATGCCCAAGATGGAGGGGTGTGCCTCAAGCACGCATATGACATGTCAACCCGAATTTCAATGACTGTACATTATGATTAACCTTTATAACACATGGATGCGTGCTTTGGAAATATGCAATGCCTCAATTAGTTTTCTTGGAAATATGTAACAACTCCCAAATCATGGGCACTTGACCCCAATGAAAGTACCCACTAGCTAGAGCATCATTCCAAGCGGAGACCACTCTTTTACCTCAATAGTTTTTCTCAAAGCTCTATCCAGCCAAGCCTCGTCCCAAGAAAGGACCATGTTTCTACCTAAATAGCTTTTCTCATAGCTCACACCAACCAGAGCCTGGTCACAACTGTTGGGGTTCTACTTAAGCATGCACAGCGGAATTAAATTATTTTCGAATCTCAAACAAGGATCTGCTTTGTATTTAGATAAAAACTGTGATAGAATTAATACCTTTGATGAATTCTGCAAACACTTTTACTGATTCTCGAACTCCAATGATCACGATCTGCAATCCAAGCTGTTCAATTGTCCAGCCTCCAATGGTGATCCACACAGAGAACATGAATGGTGGCTAGGGTTTTCTTTCTTGTGCTAGCAAGAATAATGAAAATCTTTCCAGTTTTTCAAACCCTAAAAGATTATTAATATATGTCCAAATGGGCTCGGCCCGTCTCTTAAATGGACCCGGTCCAATATTTAATTAATCAAATAATTGAATCCGGTCCATGAATTAATTAATCCAATTAATTAATTCAGGCATATTAATAAGCAAATCAATTAATTAACTATCCAACATTTGTCAATTAATTAATTGGTAAATCATATTCTTCTGGTTCTCATTTGTGTGTGACCCATTAGGTTCCCAATCACGATGCCAAACGTCGTGAATTATTATTTTGATCTAATCAAAATTGATAAATTAAATTACCCATTCTAATTTATCATCAATTCACATTTGTCGTCCCAGATTGACATCTAGCAATGTGTCAAGGCAATACATGTGGCGGGAAATGTCACGTGGCATGACAAAACCAAACTTGTTCGATTACCGTGAAACTATAATCTTTTCGTCAATATGATCCGATCAATTACGAGATATGGATGTGTATCAATCTCAATTATTGATCATATCTTTTATCCTACTGTTAAGTTAATGTAAGTCGAAAACTCTTTTCCGACTTATGAGTTCACCTTGGCCAGGGATTTCATTATCAACTTAACTGGATGAAATGTAGATCATAATCTCTTACTATCTAAGAGTGACGAATCCTCTATTGATCATTCACAACCTTCATATGATTCTTGACATATCCGAACGATGTCGTATTAGCGACCCCTTGACAGAGCAACATCCGACATCACCAAAGCATGACTGTCCTCACATAAGTCAAAGGACCAATTCCACTACCGAACATTAGAGATTAACCACTGACACTCAGATAGTTTTCCATGTGGAATCTCTCAGCGGATCTCCAATGTTTTGTTCTATAACAAAACATTCACGTGTTCATTCAAGTGTCTCCACACTTTAGATTGTGAGATCAACTACTTACTTCATAAGTAAGAAATGTCACACGTGATTGTCTATCCTTAATAACGATATCCGTATCTCGTTATTACATACGACCACGGATAATTTAAGATTCATTCATATTGTAATTTGTATGTCACAATCACAACTCCTTGTGATTAACAAATTGCAAAGACTTAAATCTACGGACTCTATTATTTAATATAATTCGTTAGAGAAGTAATTTAAATAAATAATATATCTTGCCAAAAATGCAGTAAACATATTAAAGTGTTTACAACCTAAATCGATTGTATCTAGGGCATAACACCAACAAACTCCCACTTGCACTAGATCCAATCACTCATGTATCTAATACCATAAGAGTCTACATGACGATCATGCTTATATTACGACAACGACTTTGTCAATGGATCTGCAATATTATCATCTGTGGGAACTCGCTCTATCTTTACGTCATTTTTTTGTACAATCTCCCTAATGAGATGGTACCGCCTCAGTACATGTTTGGATCGTTGATGAGACCTTGGTTTTTTCGCTTGCGCGATTGCTCCATTGTTATCACAGTACAAAAGTATGGGATCAACACTGCTAGGAATGACTCCAAGTTCATTAATGAACTTCTTGATCCAGACGGCTTCCTTTGCTACTTCAGAAGCAGCAATGTACTCGGCTTCTGTTGTTGAATCAGCGGTTGTTTCTTGTTTGGAACTTTTCCAACTGACCGCGCCATTGTTGAGAGTAAACACATATCCAGATTGAGATTTGCTATCATCCTTGTCGGATTGGAAGCTCACATCAGTATATCCATTAACTTTTAATTCATCTCCTCCATAAATTAAGAACATATCTTTAGTCCTTCTTAAGTACTTGAGAATGCTCTTAACTGCTATCCAATGTTTCTTACCAGGGTTTCCTTGAAACCTGCTCGTAACACTTAGAGCATATGAAACATCTGGTCTCATACATAGCATTGCATACATGATAGATCCTATTGCTGATGCATAAGGAATCTTATCCATGCGATTCCTCTCATCATGTGTTTTGGGACACATATCTTTTGAGAGATAAATCCCATGTGACATGGGACATAATCCTCTTTTGGATTCTTCCATATTAAATCTTCTCAAGATTTTATCTATGTACGGAGACTAGGATAAGCCAAGCAATCTTTTAGATCTATCTCTATAGATCTTAATTCCTAAGATATAAGCGGCTTCTCCCATGTCCTTCATGGAGAAATTCTTTGACAACCACAATTTTACCGATTGAAGCATTGGGATGTCGTTTCCCATTAATAATATGTCATCTACATATAGAACTAGGAATATGATAGCACTCCCACTTGAGAAGCGAAGATCAAACTTTAATATACGGTTCATCTTCATTCTTGATAAAATCAAACTTTTTGATTGTCTCATCAAAGCGAAGATTCCAGCTCCTAGAGGCTTGCTTTAACCCATAAATGGATCGATCAAGCTTGCATACCTTGTTGACTTCCTTGGATTCAAAACCTTCAGGTTGTGTCATATACACTTCCTCTTGCAAGTTCCCGTTAAGGAAAGCAGTTTTGACATCCATTTGTCATATCTCATAATCATGATATGCAGCTATTGCAAGCAAAATTCGGATGGACTTCAGCATGGCTACAGGAGAAAAGGTTTCATCAAAGTTAACACCTTGTCTTTGTTTATAGCCTTTTGCTACTAGCCTTGCTTTGTATGTATAGATGTTTCCATCAACGTCGACCTTTTTCTTATAAACCTATTTACATCCTATGGGTTTTATCCCATCAGGAAGGTCGACCAAGGTCTATACCTTGTTTTCATACATTGAGTTCATTTCGGATTCCATGGCATCCTGCCATCTCTTTGAGTCAACACTTGACTTTGCTTCTGCGTAATTAGTAGGCTCATCATCCTCGATCAATAACACTTGATTAGTAATTGAGAATTCGTACCTTCTAGGAGGTCGAATGGTCCTACTTGATTTACGCTGAGCCGGAGTGTTCTCAGGAATCTTCATTCCCTGATCAAAAGTTTGTCCCTCAACAGGTGTGAGATCAGACTCAGGTTCATCTAATTGGTCAACAGTATCTGTGGATTCATGAACTTCTTCAAGTTCTAATTTGCTCCCACTACTCTCTCCTAGAATGAACTCTTTCTCTAGGAATATGGCATGTCTTGAAATGAACACTTTCTTCTCAATGGGATTATAGAATTGATATCCAATAGTTTCTTTTGGATATCCCACAAATATACATTTCTCGAATTTAGCCTCAAGCTTATCCGATTCAGTGCGCTTCACATAAGCGTCACAGCCCCATACTTTCATATGAGATAAGTTGGGCCTTTTACCTTTCCATAACTCGTATGGAGTTTTGTCAACCGATTTAGATAGGACACAATTTAGTGTGTAGCACGCTGCAATTAGTGCATGACCCTAAAATGATTTTGGGAGGCTTGCATGGCTCATCATTGATCGCACCATATCTAATAAAGTGCGGTTCCTTCGTTCAGATACACCATTATGTTGTGGTGTATATGGTGGAGTCCACTGCGAGAGAATCTCATTCTCTTTCATATAATCTAAAAATTCTCCTTTTAGATATTCTCCACCTCGATCTGATCTCAGTGTGAGAATACTTCTACCTGTCTATTTCTCTACTTCAAGTTTGAATTCCTTGAACTTTTCAAGTGCTTCATGCTTGAATTTCATCAAATATACATAACCATATCTAGAATGATCATCAGTAAATATGATGAAGTAAGAGAAACCACCTCTAGCGGTGATTGACATCGGTCCACATACATCAGTATGTATTAGACCCAATAATTGTGTAGCTCTTTCTCCTTTTCCAGTAAAAGGAAATTTAGTCATCTTGCCTAATATGCATGATTAACATTTTTCAAAAGATTCAAAATCTTTTGACCCCAAGTATCCATCTCTATGTAACTTGGAAATGCGTTTATCATTTATATGACCCAGTCTGCAATGCCAAAGATATGTATTATTTAGATTATCATTTTTATGTCTTTTATTTTCTATATTCATAATAGACGACTCAGTATCAAGAACATAAATGCCATTTTGTAATACACCACAACCATAAAAGATCTCATCTCGATAAAAGGAACAACGATTGTTCTTAACATTAATTGAAAAACCATCCATGTCCAAACATGAAATAGAAATAATGTTTTTAGTAATGGCGGGAACAAAATAACAATTCTTTAATTCTAATACTAAGCCCGAAGGCAATGGTAAGAAGTATGTTCCTACAGCTAATGCAGCAACTCTTGCTCCATTCCCCACGCGCAGGTCAACTTCTCTTTTCTGCAGTCGCCTACTTTTCTTTAGTCCCTGCATATTTATACAAATATGAGATCCACATCTGGTATCTAATACCCAAGAAGCTAATGAAGTAGACATATTAACCTTAATAACAAGTATACCTAAATATGAAGCTTCAGAAGACTTCTTTCCCTTCAAGCTTGCGAGGTAAGCCTTGCAGTTCCTTTTCCAATGACCTTTCACTCCACAGTGATACCAAGGGTCATCAGATTTGGTATTGTCCTTGTTTGCTTTAACTGTTTTGTTATTGCTCTTAGCCTTCTTAGATGTTTTCTTAAAACTTCCTTTAATCTTCCTTTTAAATCCCTTGGAGGATTGAATGGCTAAGACATGCCCACTACTAGCTTTAACATTGGGCTCCAAAGTCTTAAGCATGTTCAGCAACTCAGGGAGTGTGCACTCGAGCTTATTCATATTGAAATTCATAATAAATTGTGAATAGCTCTCCGGCAGAGATTGCAGAACCAAGTCAACACTTAGTTCATGGTCCATTATAGAACCCAATTGAGCCAACTTCTCAATAAAGCCAATCATCTTCAGCACATGAACACTGACTGAAGATCCTTCTGCCATTTTGCACCGGTATAGTTGCTTGGAAGTCTCATATCTTTCCATACGTGATTGTTCACCATACAACTCCTTGAGATGAAATATCATAGTGTAAGCATCCATACCCTCATGTTGCTTTTGCAACTCAGGTAACATTGCTGCAAGCATCACACATGTTGCAGTGTTATCGTCATCACTGTGTTTATTGTAAGCAGCCACCTCTTCCTCAGTAGGTACCTCGGGAAAGGGCTTCTCCAGGACATAACCAATTTTCTCATGCTTGAGAACAATTCTCAATTTGCGGTGCCAATCGAGAAAATTAGGCCCGGTCAGTTTGTTGGCATCCAATATGCCTCTCAAATTCATATGGTTACTCATAATTCAAAACTGTAAATGACGAAAAACAAAGAATTAATATGTATTAAAATGCATTGCATAATTTAATATGGACTTTAATCAAATTAAATATGCTCCCACTGTTTAAAATAAATTTATGACCCTCATGCATAAATTAATAGAATCCATACTTGATTCCCAGTAGGCTGGGACCCCATTTATTATATTAAGACCTTGAGTGTACTCAACAAACCTTAATAAAATATTTGGGTAGATACTGTTATCAATTGTATCTCCATACAATTCTCAGATCATTAAGCTGACAACTCTTTGTCTTCACACATCTTATATGTTAGCTTAACACGCCTCTAGAATTTATCTTTTTGAGTGTACTCAACAAAAGATAAATTTTAGTTAAGTCAAACCCATCATTCAGAAATATCAAATATTTCATAGTGCAAAACATATCCCTAATGGATCAGCCTTGAGTGTACTCAACAAGCTAAGATCGATTTAGAACTCTCGTTTTTCACTATAATGATGGAAGACAAATAATAATTTTGACTTAATATTTTAGTGAGGGGTTTATCATGCAAATGTCTCATCAATACAATCATGTATATATATGTACATATTTCACCAAACATGAAAATAAACATACATATAAGAGTGGATGATTATGGATTAATTCTATCTAGTCTTCCCGAGCCACCAGGAAGACTAGTTGGTCAAGTCCTATGGGGTATTGCATTGAGATAATATCAATGCACCATCTCCATGGTTCCCTTCACTTCTTGCATCTTTAATCAGACTTGCCACAACCTGTATCCTATACTAGTGGCATGCAGGCTTGAATAACAATGGACGTGCAGGCCCAAAACAATTGTAATAATAACGGACTCGCAGGTCCAAAATTAATTTAAGAGCTCACAGGCCCCATAAAACAACAAGAATTAAATAAACCATTCAACACATCCATATGGTCCAATCCATAATCATCCACTAATTAAACATTCATCACATAAATGCCTTCCTATATAATATCTAATATTATATGCATAAATGTTTCAAGAATCTAGCAATAATGTTCGTCTAAACTCATTTGATTAAATGGATCGAAAATAATTAATTAATCAAATTAACTAATTAAATAAATTAGCGGGTCTTATTTAATTAAAATCAAATTTTAATTAAATGTCAAATTAGAGTCCAACTCTAATTTCACAATTATAGGGTGAAGCAATTTAATCAAAATCAAATTCTAATTAAATATTAAATTAGAGTACAACTCTAATTATTTAAAAAATTTAGGGCGGGACAATATAATTAAAATCAATATTTTAATTAAATATAAAATTAGAGTCCAACTCCAATTACAATTGAATTAACATTTTAATTTAGGATAAAACTCCTAAACAAAATAAAATTCAATTTAGGGCCAAAATTTAATATTTAAGTTAAAACCAATTTTAACGAAAATATAAAAAGGGTTGTCAATTTTAAATAAAATTTTAAATGGGTAAAATTGAAATTTATAGGTCTAACCATTTTAAAACTATTTTCTTATTTAAATCCAATACCCTTTTTGAAAACTGCAACTTGACCCAATTTAAAATTAAAACCAAGTCCTTCCATTATTTTATTTACACGACAGGTCCTTCACCAAAAAATTGTAAACAGGCTCTTTCTTTAAAATTGCAAGCGGGGGCCTGCAATTTCGTAAATTGCAGAGGAAGCCCCCTCCTCCACCCTTTTCGAAAAACCCTAAAATTTCCCCTCCCTTATTTGCGGCGCCGGAATTCGGGAGAAACGGTGGTGCGCCTGCGGCGCACCACCGAGTATTGCAGCAGCACACGGCGCTGTTGCAATACCCAGCAGCGGCGCCGTGTGCTGCTGCGATTTTCAGCAGCGGCGCTCGCCGCTGCAATTCGCAGCGACGGCTAGCGCCACTGCAGCAGCAGCGACTGTTGCTGCTGTTTCCACTGTTGGGGTTCTACTTAAGCATGCACAGCGGAATTAAATTATTTTCAAATCCCAAACAAGGATTTGCTTTGTATTTAGATAAAAGCTGTGATAGAATTAATACCTTTGATGAATTCTGCAAACTCTTTTGCTGATTCTCGAACTCCAATGATCACAATCTGCAATCCAAGCTGTCCAATTGTCCAGCCTCCAATGGTGATCCACACAGAGAACATGAATGGTGGCTAGGATTTTCTTTCTTGTGCTAGCAAGAATAATGAAAATCTCTCCAGTTTTTCAAACCCTAGAAGCTTATTAATATATGTCCAAACGGGCTCGGCCCGTCTCTTAAATGGACCCGGTCCAATATTTAATTAATCAAATAATTGAATCTGGTCTATAAATTAATTAATTCAGGCATATTAATAAGCAAATCAATTAATTAACTATCCAACATTTGTCAATTAATTAATTGGTAAATCGCATTCTTCTGGTTCTCATTTGTGTGTGACCCATTAGGTTCTCAATCACGATATCAAACGTCGTGAATTATTATTTTGATCTAATCAAAATTGATAAATTAAATTACCCCTTTTTAATTTATCATCAATTCACATTCGTCGTCCCAGATTGACATCTAGCAATGTGTCAAGGCAACACATGTGACGGGAAATGTCACGTAGCATGACAAAACCAAACTTGTTCGATTACCATGAAACTATAATCTTTTCGTCAATATGATCCGATCAATTACGAGATATGGATGTGTATCAATCTCAATTATCGATCATATCTTTTATCCTACTGTTAAGTCAATGTAAGTCGAAAACTCTTTTCCGACTTATGAGTTCACCTTGGCCAAGGATTTCATTATCAACTTAACGGATGAAATGTAGATCATAATCTCTTACTATCTAAGAGTGACGAATCCTCTATTGATCATTCACAACCTTCATATGATTCTTGACATACCCGAACGATGTCGTATTAGCGACCCCTTGACAGAGCAACATCCGACATCACCAAAGCATGACTGTCCTCACATAAGGCACTATGATGACCTCAAGTCAAAGGACCAATTCAACTACCGAACATTAGATATTAACTACGACACTCAGATAGTTTTTCATGTGGAATCTCTCAGCAGGTCTCCAATGTTTTGTTCTATAACAAAACATTCACGTGTTCATTCAAGTGTCTCCACACTTTAGATTGTGAGATCAACTACTTACTTCATAAGTAAGAAATGTCACACGTGATTGTCTATCCGTAATAGCGATATCCGTATCTCGTTATTACATACGACCACGGATAATTTAAGATTCAATCATATTGTAATTTATATCTCACAATCACAACTCCTTGTGATTAACAAATTGCAAAGACTTAAATCTACGGACTCTATTATTTAATATAATTCGTTAGAGAAGTAATTTAAATAAATAACAGATCTTGCCAAAATGCATTAAACATATTAAAATATTTACAACCTAAATCGATTGTATCTAGGGCATAACACCAACAACAACCAGGGATCATGCCTCTTCCTCACTCTCTTTTCTCAAAGCTTCTACTAGTGAAAGCCTCATTCCAAGCAAGGACCATGCCTCTATCTCAATAATGATGGAAAATTTGAAAAAGAAAATAACGTTCCAAATGCTTTATCAAACCCTAATTTAGCAAATCCTTTAACACATATAAACCATCCATGTTGAAATCAATTAGAACAACAAAATAAAAACAGAAGCGTACCTTGATCAATAGATATTTGATAGGTTGCTTGAATATGTGTATGATCTTCCAAAGTGATTTGTAGCATTCTCTTGATTTTTCTCTCTATTGATGGGGATGGAGAGATAAATGAAAAATCACGTTCAATATTGGGGACCATGACCGCAGGATAAATAATAATAACTGAATAAACAATAATTATTTTTCAGTTGTTTCAAATTGACCCCTCATCAATTTAAAATAAACATTTCAATCTCTACACTATATTTCCATGAAATCTAATACACGTTAGTCAAAATCAGCTTTAATGGATCACTTTAATATATTACATGTGTGACCCCATATGTTTAAATTTTCCAATAATCTCCCATCGGGCCATACTTGTAATCTTACAAATATGTATAATCTTATGAGCTTAAAATTTTGCTATCATTTTCATGGCTATTTCAAACAATCTCGTCCATCAGTCATATTGATATAAGTTCAAAGCGATTTTCGTCACATTTAGTATGACTAAATCCATCAATGATCACGTATACCCATACAATCAAATGACTAGATCAATCATGGGAGTGTAACATGGAAATTACATGTTATGTGATCCAAACATGTATATTTCCAACTGGTCCAACCTTATTTCTTAAGTGAGATCAATCATAAACTTTAATCAGAGGGGAACTAAACTGAATATTTTATTTCTGAAATAAATCGAATATCCATAGACAAAAATATGTGTCTAAAATAGACAACATCCAAATACAAACTCCCACTAAAATAACATATCATCAAAAAATGCAACACCCATGTGAGCATTATACTCATGAAACATCTTGAGTGGTAGCCATTTAGTAAATGGATCCATGATTATGAAGTTTGTCCTAATATGCTTTATAGAAATTTAATCATTCTGATTTATTTTCTTGACAACTAGGAACTTAATGCCTTTAGACTTTGATATCGTCATTGTAGCGCCCCGAGTTCTGTTAACCTGGATTACCACGTCATCGTCTTTTGCCCCAATTTCATAATCAAAAATCGCGGAAATAACCTAATTTTGAAATCATATTTGTAATTGAAAACTTCGTCAACAAATAAACTCATAGAAATTTTTGCTTTAAAATTTAAATATCATGTTTTAGAAATAGCGGAAACGACAAATATTATCAATATTCAATTACATAAACTTCAAGATTTAATAATTTCGATAATCAAATTTTTCTATGCCACCACTGCCGGATCAATCACGATCGCCTCCGAAGTCTACAAATATCGTTAAAATAGCAGAGTGAGTATTTCAAAGAAATACTCAGTAGACTCATCGCCAATAATTAATTTACAGAATAATTGAATACACATTTATGCAATATACAACGTGATATCATCTTTGGCTCATTTTCTTGAAAATTATAGGCTCTTTAAAATCATGGGGTGTGGGTAGTCTTTCTTTCTCGTGCGTATAAAGCACATAAGTTATGCATAACATTCTCTTCTTATCTCATAAGAGATTCTCTTCTTTCTCATGCAATTAAGCATATAAGTTATGACAAGCATAACAATATCATATATCGCATATGACAAATTCTCATCTCATGCATTAAAGCATATAAATCACGTAATTCACATAAAGCATGCAATTATAATTTAAACTAATTAATGGTGGCGAGTCTACCTCAAAATCTCGAGTTTCGTGAAAATTGTGCGAGAAGTAACTCCAATCTCTTAATTGTCCATACGTTTCGTCTAGCCAAAAATAGAAAATAAGTTTGAATTAGTATTTCGAATTTTAAAGTTTTAAAGTGTTGAAATTAAGTTTAAGGGCTTAATTGAAAATTATTGGAATTGTAATAAATGGCTCAAAATGATAAAGTAAAGTTTAGGGCTAAAATGAAGATTTATTAAATCTGAAAATAAAATTTTAAGGGCTAAAATAATAACTTTCATAAGTTTAGGGACTAAACTGTAAATATAATAAAGCTGAAAATAAAAGTTGACAACTGAAATAATAACTTTTATAAGTTTAAGGACTAAGTTGTAAATATATTAAACCTGAAAATAAAACTTAAATGGCTGAAATAATAACTTATATAGATTAGGGACTAAACAGTAATAATAATAAAGTTGAAAATAAAATTAAATGACTAAAATAATGACTTAAATAGATTAGGGACTAAATTAAATGAACTTAAAACTTGGGGAGGGGCTTGAAAGGCAAAAAGAATCAAAATTAAAAACATATAACTCTCTCTCTCTTCCTCTCGTTTTTCAGAGAGATAGAGAGAGAGAGGGCTTCGACGAGGGAAGGGCTCTGCTTCCACCACTGTCGCCGGTGGTAGGGTTTCCCTCCTATGCATTTGTTTTTCTTCCTTTCCTTTTTTTTTTTTGTTTTCGTTCTGCCCAAAAAGGAGTGGGGGCTAGGGCTCGATTTTCATTTTTGATTGAGGCGGTTTTGGGAGTGCTGTTTGATTTCGGGTTTGAAGAGTGTGGGTGACGGGTTGGTTGGCTTCGGGCTTTGGGGGTACGGTTTTGGAGTAGTGACTATCTTGTTGGCCGTGTGTGGTGGGGTTGGTTTGTGTGATGCTTGCATTTGTTCTCGGTAGTGGAGGTGCAGTAAGCTGACTACAATGGTGTTGTTTAGGTGGCTGCAGCTTGGACTGTTGGTTTGGGACGTTCTGTGTTTGGTTATATGAATGTGGGGTAGTGACTGGTGGTGTCTTGCTGTGTGGTTGGTCTCGGTTTGGAGGTGTTGCAGTAGGTGAATGGAGTTTGTTGTATGGTGCTACAGTGAGTTGGGTGAATGGTGTAGTGGCTTTCAGTGACCTTAC
Source organism: Fraxinus excelsior (assembly GCA_019097785.1). NCBI lineage: Eukaryota > Viridiplantae > Streptophyta > Magnoliopsida > Lamiales > Oleaceae > Fraxinus > Fraxinus excelsior. Next base: position 20,664,930 of record CM032624.1, on the reverse strand, counting down.
AGTGGAGGTTGGTCTCGTGAGTGAAGTGTTGTGGTGTTTGTGTTGTAGAATTTGTGGAATCAACAAGTTGTTGATGCTAGAAATGGTTGTTCTAGCATCATCAAGAGTTTTTCCAAAGTCTAAGGGATTGTTGTTGGTGCAAAAATTGATTTTAGCATCAACATACATCTCTAGTGAACTGAAATCGAAGGAAAATGAAATGTCTTACTCAGGGGCTGTTTGGCTTGTGGGAAAGTGAGTGAAGAGTGTGAGTGGAGTGGAGTGCGGTATGAATAGTGGTAAAATTAGGGTACAAAACCCTAGACGGGTAATTGGGCCAAATTGTTGGGCTTTTGGGTTTTCTAATTGGGCTAAAAATAATTAAATTCCGGTTTTGGGCTCATTTAATTGGGTTTAAATGAATTGGGCTAAATGAATTAAAATTCAAGGTGTTGGACTAATATAATTGGACTATAATAATTAGGCTTATGTAATTGGACTTGAAATTAATAAAAATTGAATTTAAATAAAATAAATCGAAATTGATAATAAAATTATTATTTGGGATCGGATTCGATCGAATAGTTTTGAATTCAACTTTATAACGGCTATACGAACGCACTTCTCTAGAAAATTAGGGTTAACGTTTTAGCGACACGTTTTTCGAGAAAACTAATTTATATAATTTAAAAGTTTGCGGTCGCTACAGTAATGTTCCCGTTGGAATACAAGACTACTATTATCATAGAATAACTTAAGTGGTCTTTCAATTCCATCCAAAAAATGTAGCTTAGTGACAATATTTTGTAGTCATATTCAATGATAATAATCATAATATCCAACGATCTCCAATTGGTCTGATTTTCAAGAATGTGATCATGTAATCTTTAGTTCTTATAGATACTGAATAATCTCATGGTTGCTTTCCAAATCTCCATCACAAAGTTAATTAAATATGTGCCTAACATTTTGACAATGTACGATATATCCGGATGTATGCAAACCTGAGAATACATTAAATTCTCAATTGCTTAAGCATAGATAATTTCACGTATTTTCTTTTCTTTAAATTTATCCCAGAGGTATTAATTGAGATTAAACTTGTCTCCATTAGCACTATAGGTATCACCTTAATTAAGAACTTGATCAATACAACTCTTTTGTGATAATCCAAAAATACATTAAGAACGATTTTTGTGTATCTAATATATATCCTTAATACAAAAGAGGTATCACCAAGGTTTTTTTTCATTTCAAAATTCCATAATAGAAATCTCTTGGTTTCCCGCAATAAATTTATATCATTGCAGACGAGCAGTATGTCATCGACATACAATACCAAAAAAATATGCTTACTCTCACTGAACTTGTGATATACGCAATCGTCAACTGAATTCATCTCAAAACCAAATGAGATAATTATTTGATAAAATGTGATACCATTTCGGGAAACCAGCTTAAGTCATAGATGGATTTCTTTAATTTGTAAACTATCTAAAGTAACTTAAGATCAAAATGTATCACAAATGCCATAATTGTCGTTAAAGAGTCTTTCATATAAACTGGAGAAAAAGTCTTTTTGATGTCAATGTCTTCCTTTTGAGTAAAGTCATTTACAATAAATGAGTTTTGCACCTTCAGGCAATACAATGAGTTTCTAAACGTCATTGTTGCTTATGAACTTTACCTCTTTATGCATGAATCAATCCACTCTTTAGAATTATTCCTTTGCATGGCTTGATGAAAGTTAATTGATGAGGTCTTCTTTCATCAATCTATGACATCCTTATTTTCTTGGAAAAAGAACATAAAGTCATCCAAAATTGTCTTTCTTCCTTTTATAGTGGATTTCCTTAAAGACATTTATTCTTGAGGTTATTGAGTTTGTTTTTCTAGAATAATCTTTTGATTGTGTATAGGGGATTTTGAAATGTAGTCTTGGTCCGAAATTTCTTCTTGAACAAAATCTGAAGCAAGAATTTGTCCATGAAGCAGATCATTGTCAATTGCAACAGAAGAATATATACATATTCTTCATCCAAAACAAAATTATTAACCTTATCTCCCCCGCAAACTCTACATCCTCAAGGAATCGAACATTTCTCTTTTTGAAAAATATCCTAATAGTGGGATCTTTAAAAATTTGTAACTCCTTAACAATTGCTTTACTTGGAACTGTGTTGAAAATCTAAGCTACATTCTTTAGTGCTTCTACCTAGAAATATCATGATGTGATGTGAAATGATTTCACATTACTTTATGAATTTAGCAAAAGGCAATGGACGTTGTTCTCCTGATTCATCATATTTGTTATAGTATTCACCACTATGGTAAGATCTAACTTGTTAAATTCTTTTACTTAGTTGATATTCAACCTCAGTCTTGTATGCCTTGAACATGTTTAGTATTTGGGATTTCTCATAGATGATATATAAGTAGCCATGGTGAGAATAATTGTCTATGAACGTAATAAATAACCGTTGACCATTTCAGGAAGCCGAAGGGAATGATCCACACTTATCCATATGAATTAGTTCCAAGACGTCCGAAGTCCTATTGGCACTTAATCTCCTTATGTTTGTTTGTTTTTTATTAATGCAATTAACATAAACGCTTAAGCCTGGAAAAATCTAAGGGAATCAAGAATTCCATATAACACAAGATTTTTCATTCTCTTTTGAGAGAAATGACATAATCGCTTGTTCCATAACAAAGTAGGATTCCCATTGGTTAATTTATTTTTAATACCACGCGAATTCATATACAAGATTTCTTTATAAGATGCAACTGTATTAAATAGATATAAGTTATCATATCAGGATAAAGAACTTGTACCCACAATACTTGAATTAAGAAAAAGATCAAACCGACTACTTCAAATTGAACAAGAGTAACCAAATTTGTCTAATGTAGAAATAGAAACCAAATTTCATCCGAAAGACGGTACTGTGAATGTCTCTTTCAAATCCAAATAATAACCAATCTTTAATGATAACCTAAAGTCCCTATAGCCTCAACCTTAATTGATTTGCCATCGTCCAACATAGATGAATCTTTCAGCATCAATTGGTTTTGGCAGCTCAGACAACCCTGCATATACACGCTTATTTGGGTAGTGGTACTGAAATATATTCACCAAATGTGTCTAGGTATTGACATTAAATTTACCTCAAAACAAACAAAGTGAGAAGTGTACTTTTCTTTACACGCTAAGTGTGGTATTTAGTACAATTTCTTTTTATATATCCCAGATTTTAAAAAAAGTTAAGCTTTCAGGCTTTTCCTGTTTATTTTAAAATTGAGGCGAATGCAACTTTGTTATTCTTTATTACTTGTCCTTAGAAATACTTGCCAAGTGAGTAATGTTAGTTTTATCTTGCTTTAGTATTTCTTCTTCTTGCACACAATATGAAAATGAGCTCATTAAGAGTCCAATTTCCCTTTTTGACAGTTGTATTAACCGAATTGTGTAGGAAGCGAAATCAATACCAAATGTAAGAGTAAGTCATCAGACAGTTTGAGTTTTAGTTCCTTAAGTTTAGAAATAATATGAAACATCTTCATGATATACTCCCTTATGTTCCTCTTGCCTTTATAATTTATAGAAATCAAGTTTTGCAAAAGCGTGCTTATTTCAACCTTATCATTTTTCATAAAACGTTTGTCAATTTTGGAAAGAAATCAATGGCATTAGTTACTTCTTCAGATAATGTACCTCCAAAGGCTTCCAGAATGCCGCGCTTGATGATCATTAGACTCATGCGATTTGAGCGATCCAACTTCTCAAAGTTTCTCTTTTTATTAGATGAACTTTCTTCCATAATAGGAACGTGTTGCTCAATCTGTAGCGCAAGATCTAGATCCTTGCACCCAAGAATAATTAATATGCTCTCTTTTCAATCCTTGAAATTTGTTTCATTTAGCATGGGAATAGAGTTGATGTTGACAGATATTGTAGAAGTGGGTTAACTGAATAGAGAACTTATTCCAAATTAACATGTTCACATTGGAATCCATATTAAACAATTAATTAATTCAAATAATGGTAAGATACCTAGCACATCATTAATATCAAGTCTTTAGAAAGTAATATTAATTGTAAATGGTACTCTTAGTGTAGTGATCAAACATTGACAATAACTCCTATCAAATAATAAACTCATCTTTGGATTGATTTATTATTCACATGGAAACCTTATAATTGTCACACGTTTACCACCACAAGTGTGCATGCAATTTGGCCAAACATTAACCTTTTTTTTGGGCTGGCTAATATCCGCATGAACAAACACACACACAAATTCCTTCTAATATTCTAAGTTAATTAATTTATACCAGAGAGGTTACTTTGGTAACATTTTCTTCAATTAAGTCACTTTCGGATATTATATTCTCAAATGAGACTTTTATACCAAAATTTTAAAAGGCCCAATAAGATAAATTTTAACTTTAGGGGGCTGAAACTTAAAATTGAACCCTAATTTTAATTACAACTAAAGCATTTAACATATCAAATTTACATCACATGGGGGGCCTCCAAAAATTCACCTAAATTTTTTTTATTGTTTCTATAGAAAAAGTTGGGGACGTGCTCACCGACGTCACCCCCCAAATCAACAGCAGCGTTCATCGCTGCTGGCTGCAGCAACCCCACTGCAGAAATTTGCAACGGCGTCTGCAGCTAAAAAATGCAGCAGCCCGGCGCTGTTGGCTTCTGCTAGTAGGGCTAGCTGCTACTTCCATTTATCCACTGGCGATGCCGATTTCAACCGTTGGCGCCGCCTCAAATCCTAATTTATTAATAGATCTTGAAAATTCTCCATTTTAAAATCCGAATTTTGGAAGAAAAAAACATGAATATATACTAAAATCCATATAATAACATGATATAAGATACAATAACCCAAAATTCAGAATTATTAAAACTTCAATTTCTTAAATATTCAACAATAGAGGCTCTGATACCACTTGATGGAAAATTTGAAAAATGGATTATCGATCCAAAAGCTTTATCAAACCCTAATTTATCAAATCTTTTAACACATAAACCATCCATATTGAAATCAATGAGAACAACAAAATAAAAGCGGAAACATACCTTGATCCATGGATGTTTGATTGATTGCTTGAATGTGTTATGATCTTCCAAAGTGATTCGTAGCTTTCTCTTGATTTTTTTTTCTGTTCATGGGGATGTAGAGAAAAAAAAAAGAAAAACCACATTCAGCATTGGAGACCATGACCCAAGATATATAATAATAATTGAATACACGGTTATTATCTTTCAATTGTTTCAAATTGGCTTATCATCAATTTAAAATAAACATTCTGGTCTCTACACTATATTTCCATGAAATCTAATACCCGTTATTCAAAATCAGCTTTAATGGATCACTTTAGTTGACTAATCTTTAACAAATAGAATCAAACATTTAATATATTAAATGTGTGGCCCCCGTATGCTGGAATTTTCTAACAAACAAATTTTATCAAAGCTCTCACCAGCTCCCATTTGCTAAAGCCTCGTCCCAAGCGGGACATGCCTCTTCCTCATCTACTATTCACAAAGTTCCCACTAGCCAAAGCCTTATCCAAGGTAAGGACCATGCCTCTACCTCAACAACTTTTCTTAAAGCTCACACCAGCTAGAGCGTCGTCCTAAGTAAGGACCACGCTACTACCTCAATAGCTTTTCTCAAAGCTCCTACCAACTAGAGATTTGTCCCTAATAGGGACCATGCATATGCCTCAATAGATTTTCTCAAAGCTCTCACGGTTAGAGCTTCGTCCTAAATGGGGACCACACTTCTGCTTCATGCAGGAAATGTACATTGTCGCCTCCTTCCACTTCAGAGAAGGCCACGTGAGACTTATGATTTGTCCAAATGTGCGTGACATGAAGCTTATTTGGACGCGAGAGGATCCGGGATCTATTAATCACGTAAGCCCTAACAAAAACGAGGTCATTGTAAGCTTTCATACCTCGAAGAACTAAGTATGATACAATGATCTTTTTGTTAAATTCCAATTTCAGCTCCTTTAGCTACTTGATTGGCACTAAATGTTCTATTTTATAAGAGGATAACTCTAAAGCAACTTTAGAGAGACTTTATGTTTTTTTATCACTCATATAGGCTTTTCCAATAATAGCTTGCCCTTTTATATAAACCTATTTAGCCCTATCTTTGGTACCAATTATCTTAGTGATTATGCACTTATCTAGACTTTTATTCTTATTTAATTTTACGTAAATTGAGTGATTATCTAATTTCGAGTAACTTGTGTTAATTATAGGGGAAAAAATCCTTCTTGTATACAATTGCTATGAAAAGGTAATTTCAAACTTAATTAGAGTTGATTCGAAGCAATTGAATATTATTGAAGTCTCAATCAATCAATTGAAAGAACTAATTGAGTAATCATAAATTCTTAGGAGGGTAAATTTGACAATTAGAAAGTCGGGGGACTAAATTATAAACTTTTGAAATTCGTATCAGCCAATATTTTATGATTTTTGAATGACGAGGATCAAATTATAACGATTATAAGGTGAAGGACTTATGTTGCAATTAATGAAATGACTTTGCTCAATAATAGAATATTTCAGGGACCTAATTCGATAATAGGAAAATTCAGATACTTCAGTAGTAAATATCTTATTTTTCTATTTTGTGCAGAATTCTTCTTAGAATACATTTGGAACAAGGATTTTCACTATTTTTTGGGGTCTATAAATTCATGCTCCAATAATACAATTAAGGTGTCTTGCGAGAATTTGTTATACAAACATACAAGCCAAAGGGGTCTATTGTTATACAAAAGTCACATCAATTACAAGAAAAGAGAGCCACAAAAGGAGAGAAAAAAAAATCAAGAAGCTAGAATTTCAAGATTTTTTACAAGAAGAAGGAAGATTCTTGCTACAAGTTCATCTTTTTTTTTTTTTTTTTTCTATTTTTCCTTACAACTTTGTGATGTACTTTAATTCATTCTTGTTTTATTCTTATCCTATTATTTGTAATTAGTTAGGACGAAAGTCTGTATATTAGTTTTGAACCTTATTTTTAATTGTAAAATTGTAACATTCAGTTAGTGTCGTGAATTGTTTTTGCTTCTATTTTTTATGCTTTAAATTAACTAATTCATTGATTTATGAACGATAGTTACGTTGATAGGTGATTTATTTGTTTATAGAATATAATGGATACCTATAGTTTGAATAAAAGGATATAGATATGCTTATATGGTGTTCTAAGTCGTAAAATGAATTATTTGATGATTGAATGCTCTTGATTAAGGCTTATTTGGATTTACATAGAAACATGGTGGACTCACGTAATTGAATAGGATTGATTTGAAGTTGATAGAGATAAATTAATTAATTTAGAAGAATTCATCCTCATACACTCAATCAATTAATATAAAATTATATTACAGAGATTTAAGGGAATAATTTTGGTGAACTTGCGAATCCTAACATTAAAATCATTGTATAAATATTTTAATTATTGATTTATATTAATCAAAAGAAAAATACTAAAAAAATACACTTTTCATTGTCCTCAATCAAATTGAAGTTAAGACTAGTTAAAGCAATGATTAGATAACAGTTTTCACGTAAACGATAATTTGGACTCTTACGTCCACTATATTACTTTTTACGATCCCTATACTTGAAAGATATTTATCGTATCTTCTTATTCTGAAATGTATAGGGTGATGTCTATTTCAAATTCTTACTGACTTGATTTCTTTATCATGTTTTTTGGTTAGATTATCCATTAGGATGAACGATGTAGCTATTAAGCTTCTACTCATTTTCTAATTCAAAATTTTGGGTTTTCTTTATATAAATTGTGTTGAATGGGCATGGTTACTTTGTTTTCGTGTTTGTTATGGAGAATAGTTACATGATATATGGTACGGGTTAAATCAAAAGATTGCATGTTAGAACATCAAATCTAGTTTTTTCATGAATTTGTTGTTAAATTGAGAAATCTCTACTTATTTATATGGATGTCATACGTTCTTATGAATTACTTTTAACTATTAGTTGAAAGTGAAAAGTTGATATTTTGGGATATGTTAACACTACTCGAGAGATAAACATTGATATTTTATCCTAAATTTCATTACTGACAGCACAATAATTGAGCTAAAATATGAATCGAACATGAATATAACTCATTAGTGAAATCAGGAGTTATAACTATTTTTCTAATTGATTTCTACCTAAATACTTACTTCCAACATTATTATTAATTTTCCTAGTTATATGTTGATTAGGAAAATCAAACTCAAACCCTAATCTTAATTGTGCTTGTTTTTGTGAAGTTGGTTTTAATTGAATAATAGTTAATAATCAATCCTTGTAGGATGATAAAATATCAACAAGAAGTTTTAAAGCCATTGTCTAGTATTGATTCATTTAATAATTGTTGAGATATTTTTTTTTTCCAGCTAATCTACTTATTCTTCTTTGTTTTAATTGCTACAAGGGAATAGAGATAGTAGAGAGACTAGTGCCAACATGAGATGGAAAAACACGAAATTCGTAAGGATAGTATTTTTGTTGTGAATTTTATGATTTTCGGGTCTTTGATAACTGGTCTAGCATCATCTGTCCTTAGCACGGGCATGATAATTTCCAACTGAGGTCGAATTTCATTAATTCATTCTAAAGCAACATAACCTTCTTTGACTAGATGATGATAATCAACACTATTGTCTCACATACTTTCACAAGATCCTTGATGAAAAACGTAAGTTCGACCCTAAAAATACCTAGACGTGGGTAAATAGGTATTTATTGCGGAATTAAAAATTAATTAACATGCAACAAGTCACAAGTTAATATCTCTAGATGATTAAAACATACAAGTCAATTGTCCTATGTCGAATTACTGCAGTTTGTTTCATAAAAAGTAAGTTGTAAAGCAGTAAAACAAGGAAGACCAATATGATAATGGAGAAATCCAACTGGGTAAAAACTACAGGACCAAGCCAGTTACCTCTACTATAGACAATGTGCATTATAGTTCAATTCCAGACTAGCCCCACTAACTGTTGTATACCCTGCAACTCCAAGATTTGCTGCTCATTGTAGCATTGCGATCTGCTATCGTAGATACTATACAGCTACCCTGCTAGACTTCACAATCTACCTCATGTAGCCTCCTAATCAGCTGTACTTACAGTCTCACAATCTTCTCCCAAGATATGTTGTATCAGTCTTACGTTCTTCTGCACACGCCTCTTCCAAGTGGAATTCCAAGAATCTCCAATTTTTATGTTTTTCCTGCGCTTGTAGTCCAACCTCTCTCAACCTCCAGAAACTTCTGAAGTTTAGTTGAGAAAGTACCTTCTTATGACCAATAAGAAGTAGGTGTTTTGGATTCCTCAATTTGATGTTTTTCCAAAAATATGGTTGCCGGATCTCAAGAATGATTGTTTAATTCCACTAATGAATTCTTGCTCTTGGATCTCTAAAGCATGTAGTGAATATGTCTCTAAATGAAGGAATAATGTACTTACATTTTTTCCCCAAAACTGGGTTGCTTGATCTCAAGAACAATATGTATGAATCAATCAAAGAATAGCTTCTTGGATCTCTAAAAAAATGTGGAGAATATGATATGCAAGAGAGGCACAATGTAGCAACCATATAAAAGTCGTCCAAAGCCTTTGTATTTATAGTTGGAGGTGTTTGAGTAGTATGGGCAATCTAAAACTCTCCAAAATCGCCAAATAGGTTTGGCCGCACAGGTAGGTCGCTCGAGCAATCTGTGGGTGAAGGTTGGTCGAAAATGTTACTGCGTTGTCGCTCGAGCGAGAGCCAGTGACAGTCGAGCGACAACTGAGTAGTCGTCAGTATTTTCATCATAACTTTCTCTACAATGTCCGATTGATGTGATTCAAATTGCATTGGAAAGTCAACTTGAAGGGATACATTTCTTATAGAAATAGCCTTGTCCAAATTCTAATGTTTGCTATGTGAAACATACATTGTAAGTAACGACTGAGAATTTGGAACATAACTTGTGCGGCTCTTTAACACTCTTTAGACTTCTAATTGCATTCCCTTAATCATATGTGATCTTGTTGGACATCTTGGATTCCTTCAAGTACTATACTACCAATCCCAACTATACAATATTATAACTAGCTCCTTGACTTTTTCCAACATGCTTATTTCAATCATTTTGTTCATAGAATTGTCAATTACATAAAACCTAACACTTGGAAACTTCAAATATAAGAGCCTAAACGAAGAAGCACTCAAATTGATTGTTGTCATCATAATTTGAGGCACGGGCGTACGCAAAATTTTAAAGTTAAGGGGCACCATAGAACTTGCAAATAAGTTTGGAGAAATTTTATAATAAAAAATTTACGTCAAAAAAAAACATACCCCATATAATTCTGCATCAAAAAATTTACATGAGATGACTCTTTCGGATGTAAAATTTACATGATGTATATTCCTTATTAAATTTCCTAATAAAATGAAGAAAAATTACATTGAGAAATTTGTATCGCAAAAATAATAACTATGAATGAAATAACATAATTTTTTTTAAAGAAATGAGAGTTAGACGTCTTTCTTTAAGACTCGCGTTAACGTATTTTTAACTATTTTCGATATTTATTTGGACTATTTAATATGCCCATAATATATTTCTCGAAATAAGTTTTGAGATGACATAAACAATTTGTAGATTCGATTATCGTACGATCGTCGGAGAATTTTTAAAATTAGCATGTTATCGAAATTCAAATTTATTGTGATTTTGCCCCCATTTGGTGGAGATTAAAATCAAATTTTTAGTAAATTTTGATAAAAGTTGAACATTTATGAGTTTTATGAAATATGTTATTAAAATTGTTTAGATTTCAATGGATACCAAATATGACTTTATAAATAAAAAACATTCCAAAGTTGGGGGCACGTGCCCCCAGGACCCCCTGGGTCCGCCAATGATTTGAAGGATAAAGCATAGAAATGGCTTCGGTCATTACCACCGGGAAGCATTAGTACATTGGAAGATCTAGTTTAAAAACTCGCACTAAAATATTTTCATCCAGAAAAAAATGTCAAGCACAATCACTACATCCTAACTTTTCAGCAATTTGATTTAGAAAACTTCAAAGTGTTGAAGTGTGACCCAAATTCCATTGGGTATTGGTGGTTTGGTTGGAGAGGCATTGAAAAAGTCAAAAGATGGACTAAGGAGAAGAAATCGCCTCATTTTGGCTTATTGAGCACTGATCTCTCATTCGAGTGCTTACGACAGGAAAGCGTGGTGCTCGATCACCATTGTGTCACTCGCTATGTGTCAAGAATGCTGCTTGAGTGGTCATGTTATTCGGTCCAGGCCTGTTTGCGATTTTGACAAATTTTTAGATACTCATTCCATCTAGAACACTGTACTTAGGGATGTATATATACTCAATGTCTTGTTGGCTCTCCATAACATTAGCAAACAATAGATTTTGACTGAGAGCATCAAGTTTTGTAACAAAATCATTATTTTGATTTAGTAAATTCTCTTCACTACCTATGATTTTTTCCCATCTAGGATTTTAATGCAAAATCTTAGTATTCTTGATTATTTCATTTTGCACATATATCTAGCTTTATTAATAGCAAATCGGTATCAGAGCGATGTTGATTTTCTGCATGGCAACGATGAAATATGATATTCCACTTTTGGATCACAACACGAGGTTTCACTATGGCAGGTGAAGATGTGAGCTATTTTTCCACAGATGGATTTGGATGATGCCCTGTTAGGATTTGGTAAAATGCCTTATACTTGGACTCCTGATAAAATACATTTGAATGAGCCTTGACCTGTTGTAGCGTATGAACATTGTGGCTATAGTCATATATTTGAAATTTTCATTCGGAGATATTCACAAGAAAGAGATACCAACTATTATGTGGATACATATATGGAATTAATAAATGATTACATCTTATCCACAGACGACCAGCTATTGACAAATTACCATTTACGTACTTTCGTAAAATGGTTAAATCCATTGAATCTGTACTAACACTCCCTTCTCGTATTGCATATTCTTTTGAAACGAGGGTGGAACTATCGTTAATGATCTACCTCAACAATTTAAACTCCAGGTCAAGATTCTAATAAAATAAATAGATTTAAATTAAATATATTAACTATGGAATCAAATGTATTAAGATGACTAAACTTTACTAACCGCAATATTCATATCTTGTGTTGTGTCCATTATAGCTTTTATTATGTCTCTTCCGTAGAAGTTGCCAGTTCCATCATCCCAATATACACTGCAAAACATAATTTCATTTAGTTAGAAATAAATCAAATTAAAATTATTATATTCAAGCTAATACAGTAGAGTTAGATTGGTTACCTTGATGGATTATTTATCACCCAATCTCTAATTCTTGCGTATATGTGCATAGATAGTCTTCTAAAGGATAACTTGTCGATGGTTTTGAAGACTGTATCTTTTTTCCTTCAGCTTTTCTTTCCTTTGTCAATTTTACAACATCTTCAATTTGTTGAGATGTTGAGGCATGCTTTAGAATAAGGCTCCTATGGACATGAATATCTCGTTGGAGGGAAGCTGTAGCAGTTTCCATGTTTGATTTTATGTCAAATAATTTTTTCAGCATATTGCTATTTTGTTTGTCAATGTAAGACTTTACTGAACTCAAACTGGTATCTACATAATGTTGCATGCTAGATTGCATGCTTTTCTAATGTTCTTCCTGCCACTATTGCTATTGTTGGAAGAACTGTTTTAGGTTGTTAAGAAGTGTTTGGAACTGGATTTCTTGCTTTCGTGCTTCTTCAGAAATATGTGCGCTATACAAAGTATCACATAAACCTGAAATATCCGTAGGCTGCATGCTAGACTGTATGTGCTGATAGTGGTCATGTTGCCACTTCTATTATTGTTCAAATAACTCTTTTGGTTTTGGAAAATTGCTTGGTAGTGGCTCTCTTGTCTCCTAGATTCTTCAATAATGTTTGTTTTTAAGTTGTTTCATAGACCAAAGACATCCGATACTATATGTTGCCTATATATGTTCATCATCTGTACCAGTTTTTCTCTAGTTATATAGTTAGCGCCAACGGAAGTCGAGCTTGAGCCAGCTCCAACTAAAGTATATGCTTTTGAAACATTAGGACTGGTTAGCATGTTATCAGTGTTATTTTTTGGGATTTGTTGTGCTATATTGTTGAGTTCTCTATTTACAATGTCATCTACTATGTTGTGTTGGTTGTCATGTGGTAATGAAAGAGTTGTATACCACAATGTCTACAATTCTTCCTCTGTAGGTTGTAATACTGCAAGCACTTGGATATGTAATTGTATTGAAATATTTAAATGATTTGTTCTTATTTTTTAAAAAAGAAAAAAATATATAATTAAATGCATAATGTAATGTAATAAAGAAATATAATTAAATAATTAAATTACCTCTTGTGTAGTCAAGAAGTGTTTAACTATTTTTCTATTAATATTTTATTTGATTTCCACCTCTGTAATGTTTTATATCTATGTTGTCCAGATTTTGCCCAATTTGTGAAATTACTTCATATATCCAGTACTGAAAAGTAAGTGAAAATATATATTAGAAAAACAAGATTTCTATAAGTAAATTAGATGGAAAATAAAAGAATATGAAAAAGTACATGGAATGCAAGTATATATCCATGTAATGAATATTTACATTTGTTTTAGTCATTCTGTTGCATTCTCTTGTACTCGTTCCAATTGTGATGGTTGAAGTGAGATTAATAAAATAAAATATACTTTACGACCTCATGGATACTCAAGAAAGTCGTGAATGTGCTCTACCATGTCCAGAGTTTTGTAGTCAATGTATCTTCCAGTATGTTTTAGAATACACTCTACTAATATCACTGGTTCAAGTTTAAATTTATCTTCTTGATCTTCACATAGATAGAATGTTTCAGAAAACATTCGCATACTAATTCTTTTCATAGCATTAACGTACTAATTTTGAAGCCGATCATTGTTCAAGTCAAGATTCATATATATCTTGTGGTAAGGTAATCCGATGATGAGACAAAACTCTTGCATACCAAAGCAGGCCAAATAGTTATCTAATTTTACCCATACTTCATTATTTTTTCACAATTGACGAGTCTCATTATAAATTTATGAACTAATTTGCTACTAAATTGTTGTTCTTCCTTTGCTCTATAAATAATTTCATATATAAATCCGTGGAAATTACTGCACATTACAAATGCTTGTTGATCTGCGTTGATAAAATCTACAAAATCTTTAAGATATTGATGATTTGAAAATTGAGTGATCGTAGCAGAGAACCATTGGTTTGGAGACAATATATATTCCAAAGACATGTACACAAGTAAAGAATAAAAATAAAACTAAGTCACCAAAAAGGTATTGTCATCATAATATAATTTCACAGCATAAACAACATATTGAACAATATGTAACTGAGAAGAAGATTATGTTTTTTTGAAATCATAATTACGAAATGAAACTATACGAAAGCATATGGAAAATGAAGGGCACTACGCAAACACGAGGTATGCTCTGTGTGGACTTGGTGTCCGCACTTGTGTGGACACTAGCAAGATCTGGTGTCCGCACCTAGTGTAGCGCAGATCCAGACATGCACAAATGTTTAGATGAGGTGGAGATGAGTAATTTACCTTTTGTGCTAGTTGATTAGGTAGATGCGTTGGTGGTGGTGTTTGTAGAGAATTGGGGTGATGGAAATGGTTAAGGTGAGGTGTGAATGAGAAAATGGTAAAGTTTGAATAGTTATATTATTATTATTAAGAATAAATTTAATAAAGTTGTTTTATTTAATATAATAAAGTTTCAAAATTTTATTTAATTCAAAATGATTTTACATTAATTATAAAATACACACTTTTTTTCACTTTAGTTTTAATTTTTATAACAAATGCATTGTCAGGTAAAAAACTGATGACATATATGTTCAACTCCGTTACATTATTACCAAGTTTAAATTCAACTGATAAATTAAAAAGAAAACAAAATTTTCTGATGTTGAAAAATAGTTCTTTTGTGTTCTGAATTTCATAATTATCGTTAAAATCTTATATTATTGACTAAATATAATAAAAAATAATTGTATATACAATTTTTTAGCATGTTACAAGAAATAATAATATGAATATAACTATCATATGTATTAAAAAAAGTAGATTTCAAAGCTAAATAAAATGCAAGATGTAACACATAAATTGAAAGTATGACCATGTTATCTATTTATGCATAGAAAAAAGGAAAATATTTGTTACTAAATATTAAATGTGTATAGATTTATAAAACAAGAATTATATGTATGGAATGAAATTGTGTTTTTTTAGTGGGAATTGACTATTTTTTAGCTGTTGTTTATACCGTGAACTCAAATGTAAAAGTTGTAAAGATTAATGTTTAACAAAATTGAATGTTTTCCAGTATTAATGTGGTTTGTAAACGATTGTGAGCTTTTGTAATTTTTATTAATGTTTTTGAATTAAATTATTAATAAGTGAAATTTTATTTAGTTTGTGTAAAATGTAAGTAAATGTTATCACCTAAGTTTAACTGCGTAGAATAATGAAACGTTTATTTTTTGGCAAAAAAAATAATAATAATAAATCAGTAATTTCAAAAATACTAAAGTATTTTTATTTTTATTTTAGAAAATCGTAGCATGGGTCACACTTCGCGAAGTGTGCTGAGTTTTTACTTCGCACATGGCACAGAGTGTGTAATCCGCACTGCACGGCGCTAAACGAAGTGAATACTCCGCAGAATGAATACTCCGGGCTAGACGGAGTAACTTGTGCCGAGTTTTAACTCCGCACTATGCGGAGTTTTAAAATTGACTCTACGCAGCGCGGAGTGTGACTTCGCATTGTATGGAGTTTTCACTCTATGCTACAAGGACTCTATCTCCGCGTTATTTCATCTTCGAGTCTTTGAATTCTCCACTACAAGCATAAGATGACTGTGAGAATTTTGTACAAAACTTATCCCACATGACAATGAATCTTGTATTTTTATGACATAAACAATGAACTTAATTTTCCTTTGTTTAGTTTTATAAATATTATAATTTAAAGTCTTGCATGTTTAATTAAGTAGAAAAAATGGACTAAATGATAAGTAATTAAACACCATTTAATAAGGGGAATAAAAAAGTTTCATAAATGATTAGTACTATGTACAAGTAGTTGTATTTTCATATTAGATCCAAAATATTTATAGCAACCTATCGATTTACAAAACTAAAGTCTTGTTGCTTCATATAGTTCTACGTACAGTGGATGATTTGCTTTTGACGGGATAGATTTTCTGAAACATATAAAAAAGATATACTAACAACTATTTATGGTATAAAAGTAATATAGACGTTTTGATCATTGATGTTGTTTTTCCAGAGTGGCATTATTGGTGTGCTCATCAGAATCCTTGGCAAATATTTTTTGTTAGATATCACTTCGTTGTCCCCAGCTGTTGTTTGGAAAAGAAGTCATTTTGTAGGAAGTGCACGGGTCTCTTTTATGAATGTGGAAAGTTCAGCATCTGTGTTGTGCATCTTGTCTTTGTTTTTTCTGTTTGTTTTGTCTGAATTAATATTCGTTTTAGTTGTATCTTCCACATGACTGACTGAAGGATTTAGTCCACTCATTGTGTTTGAGGAATCGGTAGGGTTGAAGACAAAGATAATTCATTTTTTCTGTTTTTTTTTTTTTTTTTGACTTGTTTTTAAATAGAATAGCAACTCTATTTCACTATTCATTTTGACAAGATTGTTCACTACTCTATCCGGATTCTATGACATTTATAACGTATCTTGTTAGTATATTCGTGTGTTGGAAAAAGTATTCTTAAAGAATGCTAGTATTTGGGATTCACCCATTCGAAATGTTCTATTATTGTACTAACATTAGTTTCCAATAAGGCTTTTGATGCCTCACCAATGATACTTGCATCCAAATGTCCGGTTTTGTCTTCAAGTCGCACAAAAGCATTAGCTCTGGAGGTAAAATTGGTTTGAATTAGGTATATTGTATTATTTAAACGATATTAGTTTTAGTACATATGTAAATATATGTTTCATAGTTCAACTTACCGAGGTTCAGCTCTTGCGTGCTCGTATTTGCAGAAGTGACATTTTGAATTTGGCCTAAGTCTGAAGTTAACGTTTTCTTGCAGTTAGTGCAAGACATATACCAAAATCTCTGGCGTGTTGTTATAATCGTCCAATGGGCCTTGGCCTAATAAAATATTTTCTATTACAAAAATGTATGTGTTATTAAATTATGAATATAAGCAAGAGAAAAAAATATTTGGTGCGTTAATAGTGGAAATGTATGTATGCTATGTATATCCGATAAATGAATTTAGAGAAAACCTCTAAATAGACTCCAAGCAATTCGGTAATTGATGTGAATCTATTGTCTGTAGGAGGTGATAGCTTTGGTGGGCTCACAGGAATAAATGATTTCCCATCTGTAAGTTGATCAAGGTTTTCCTTATTTGTTAACACTATGTGAAAAACAATTACACAATTATCTACAGAACATAAAATATAGTATGTTGTTGTTTTCTGGTAGAGAGAGGTAAAGGTAAAAAGTTTTGTAAATATGTTTTAATGCCACTCTTTCCAGTCTACCATGGCAAACGATTCAGCATTAATGAAAATATTGCTATTGGCTTAGTAGAGAGTGTAATGCCTTTGGAAGGAAGAAAAATAATAATAATTATTGTTTTTTTTATAGTTTTACACATATTATTTTAAACGAAAGTACGTTGAGGTTAAAGTTACCATTAAAAGAAGAAGTTTTAAGATTTGTAGCCCATATAATAGGTTTGTTGATAGGTTTTGAACAATGACAACGCACTCTCGTTCAACAAAAGTGTCCCATAGAGTTAATATCACTATTTGGAAATTTTTATTTATCAATATGGCATCTTCAAGACTGACTTAGGTACCAAAATGAGTCTGAATAATTCGTTTTTGTTAAACTTCTATAGCAACACCAATGACATCTGCAACAAGAATACAAAGAAATCCATGTACCATGTATTTTGTATGTACTAAAAATTAGTTTAAATAGAATACTTATGAAACATTAAATGAAAATACTTGCTATAAAGTTTGTATAGTAGAATTCTTACTTATGTTTGTGTTCTTGTCCCTAGAATGTTCTAGTGCATAAAATGGAGTGAACTCGTATTTGGAAAACAAGAAGTCTAAATTATTTTCATTGATCTCTTCAACCTTTGTTCTTTCGGTTATACCCCAAGTTTTTTCCTCATGTGTAAAATTCATTTCTATTATCCTTGACAGTTGCGTTTGAAATTATGTATGTCTTTCCAAGTGTCAACTGGTCAGCAAAGACTATAATATTAGTATCGTAAGTGGTAGTTGTAACTGTGTTACCCTGTTTCATGTCAAAATGAGATAAACACATGAATATGAAATATATATAGTATAGTAAAAGTTGAAAAATCGCTATATAGTTACCTGCAAATCCATGAAGGTGAGATTTTAATATCGAGCTAAAGAGTTACGCGCAGTTTTGGGTGCTTGTTTCCCTGCAACAATAAACTTCGCAGACCAGTTTCTCTCCGATGTAGTCATTTTTGGGATAAATTTGAAAGTTGCAGCCATTTATTGGTCACTGTAACTTGTCAGAAAATGAAGTTAAACTATAACAGAAGTTGTGGATAATATAAAATTATAACTCGTTAATGTTAAATAAAGGATGAAGAAAGAAGTTGTAGAACCGAGATGCAAAAGATCACCAGTAGAAAATTGAAGTTATAGCTTAACAAGTTTTGGTATGTGTAAGTGGTAATTGTAATACGTTTGTGTGGTTGCAGATGTGAAAAAGAAAGTATTGATGTAAGCTATTTATAGAAGATTTATAGAGCAAGCCTATTTGAATATATATAAACTAATGTGAGCTTTTGTAAATTTTATCAATGTTTTTGAATTAAATCATCAATAATTGAAATTGTATTCAGTTTGTTTAAAATGTAAGGAAATGTTATCACCTAAATTTAACTAAGTAGAATAACAAAATGTTTAATTTTTAGCTACATAAATAAGAAATAAATTAGTCATTTCAAAAATATAGAAGTAAATGTTTTTTTAATGTGTTTAAATTGATGGAGGGAATTTTGCAGTTAAGAAAAATGAAAATAAAAATAGAAGAAAAATTGGAATATTTTTTGTATTTTTATGAAGCGTTTTAAATGCGTTGATAGTTTTAAAAAATTATGGTGCTAAGATATGATGAAGTGAAGAATTGGTTGGAAAAATGTATTTTTTATAAAAGAAATAAATAATAACTATAATGAGAATTCATAATTAATTTAACTGAAATGAAGATGTTATAATGGAGATTTTATAAGTTAGTGAAGTAATATTTGAATTTATATATGGGAGTGTCTTGATGTTATGTGGACTGAAATGAGAAGAAGATCAAGGTAATAAAACTACAAAATAATATTGAAGTTAATAATAAATCTAATTAACAAATTAATTACAATGGTATATCAAATTATTAGTAAATAAGTTATAAAGTTTAATTGTGATAAATGAAAAGTATTAATAGCCATGCGTCAGTTTAAAAATATCTATTATGCGAAAGTAAATTAGCATGTTGTAGAAACTATTTAGTATTAAATTAAATATATATAAAGTTAAATACTTAGTACTAACAGGGTATTGGACAATGGAAAAAATATTTAGAAATATATGTTATTAAGCCCCTATTTTGGCACATATTAAAATTTTCATTTTCATTTTTCTACTTATTTTTAACCACACATTCTTCAATAAAATAATATTTTTCATTACTCTAATAACCTTTCATTATTTTTCAACCGCACATTCTCCATCAATCTACTATTCCATAATATATTCTTCCAAAATAATGTGACTCAAATACACCCTAAATATTCAATGTGTATAAATTTATAAAACAAAAACTATATGTATAGAATGAAGTTGTGTTTTTAAACGTGCGAATGAACTCTTTTTTTATATGTATAGAATGAAATTGTGTTTTTTATATTCTGAATTCAAGTATAAAATTTGCAAATATTAATGTAATAGAATTGAATGTTTTCCAGAATTAATATAATTTGTAAACGAATATGAGCTTTTGTAATTTTTATAAATGTTTTCCAATTAAATTATTAATAATTGAAATTGTATTCAGTTTGTTTAAAATGTAAGTAAATGTTATCACGGAAATTTAATTAAGTAGAATAAAGAAATTTTTTATTTTTAGTTAAAAAAATAAGAAAATAATTAGCGATTTAAAAAATATAAGAAATTTTTTAGTCCGCGTTGCGTGGGCGCATTACGCGGAGTTCTTGCTCGAAGTCTATATCCGAGCATTACGCAGAGTTTTTATTCCGCGCAACATAGAGTCCATCTCCCTGTTGCACGGATAAGGACTCCGCTCATTACACGAAGTCTCTCCGCACTGTGCAGAGTTTGTCTCCACGTAATGCTCGGAGTTTTCACTCTGTGCAGCACAAAGTCCATCTCCACATGGACTTCACGCTGCGTGGAGACAAACTCTGCGTAATGCTCGAAGCTACGTGCATGGTAGAGAGTTTGTTTCCACACTGCATAGAATCTTTCTCTGTCAGTGTGGAGTTTATCCCATTTTCTTTCGGAGAGTGTTCTCCACGGATTGTGCGGTTATTCCATTTGAATTAAACAACTTAATTTTGTTTTTGCTTTCGTATCAATGAAGAGAGAGCAAAGCTGAAGAAAAACAACAGAATTCATATAACAGAATAAAATGTATATGTGATCTGAAACGAAAGACTCTTAACTAACAATTGGAAGAAAAATCTGAATGAAGACATACACATATAAATAACATAAGGAAAATTACAAAAATTATACCAGCATATATCAGGTGTTTAGTAATCTGTAAAATATAAGGTAAATAAATTTATACAATGTTCATGTTCTAAAATAGTGGATAAGATGTGTGGGGAAAATACTTTTAAAACATTTATACTTCTAAACATGTATGAATGAAGGAATTTATTTGTACACTATATTTTTAGTACATCTACTGTGCAATGCAATGCTTGATGGTTTGAGTAAAAAAATTTAAAAATTTGTTTGTTTTAGCTCTGAACAATGCTATATAAAGTAGACTGTGATAAAAAAATTTGTCCGGGTTGATACAAACCAATGAATTCTAGTGTTTGAGCTTGTGCTTTTCTTATTGTCATTGTAAAGCATGGCCTAATTGGGAATTGAGTTCTTTTAAATGTAATTAAGATTAATCACTTTTCAGAGGTACAAAAAGAATTCTCAGTAAAAAAATATGTTTTCCAGAATATTAATCGGTTGTAATTTCAATTAGGATTACATTTTTATCAAATTTCCTACACATGAGGCGTGTCCCATTACATAACCCCTAGCTGGATTGATATTCCACAATAACATTACAGGATAATTGATCTTAAGCTTCCATTCATGTGGTGGAATTCTGTTGGGGGTCAAAGTATTCAAGAAATTCCGATTTGTCAATTGCCTCATCGTAGCTATAATATGTGAGCATTTGACCAGGAATTTGATTAAGTAAAATTATGTTAATATGATCAGCAAATTTGTTTCGAGTTGTAAAAATGACTCGGTTTGTCATTCTCTGTAAATTATCAATATATGCTTCTATATTGGGGAAAACATAATTTATTAAATTTTTTATAGATGTAATCTCATCTTCAAATGGTACAATTACATCCTTAGGAATTTTAATGCAATTACAATTATTTTCTTGCTCTGTTCCATTTTCAATTCTAAGCAAGTAATCACAAAATGTCGGATCGAATTTGACTCTCATGTTCTCAACCATGATAGGTGTGATATAAAGGCTATGGGTAAGAGAAAATTAAGCTAGCTTTCATGATGTCATCTTTTTCCCCTCTTTGTACTACTGATAAAACTTGTTGAAAATTTCCTCCTAAAACTACTACTTTACCACCGAAGGCAAATCATAATCAATTATGTCTTTCGATATTTTATCAACAACTTTAACAGTACAATGATTTACCATAGGTGCTTCATCTCAGATTATTAACTTCGACATTTTCAACAAATTTCCTAAAGATGATTATTTACTAGGAGAACAGCTTACTTGTCCAACTGTTTCCAAATGTAGTTTAAATATTGAATGAGTTGTTCGAACTCCAGATAGATGCAAATACTCTAGATGATGCAGTAGCCAAAGCAATTAAATTTTGGGACCTTACAACAATTAAAAGCGCGTTATATAAAAACGTTTTTTATGTTCATCTCAGACCATCGATGAAATAAATTGCACTTAAATTGAAATTTACTTTTTCCATGATCGTATCGTATGTAATTTGTTTCAGATTATTTAAACTTACTGCACAAGCGTAACCCTTCAATATCCAAATTTGTTGTCTCCTCTACAACCATTTTTGTCAATCTTTCATTTTCATCTATATTAACACTGAATGACACTATGTCATAATCTTATGTTTTTACCCAATGATTGTAGAATAGAACTTATGTCTTCCAAAGCCAGTAATTCAGCAACGTCTAGAGGTTTATTTTCATGTATGTAATCGTCAGTCATGTAAACCTTAATTTTTTCCCATAGTAGCTTGGATGATCAGGGTTGTAGAGTATAAGAAGTGTAGCGAATATACATCTTTAAGAAGTTGGCATTTTATAAATAATAGCGTCAGATAAACATTCTTCACAATGATTGTCTCCGCTTAACAAACCATGTAACATGTTACTTTTTGATATGTACTTGCACTTACTTCATTTAAAGTTCGTAATTGATGAAATGATGTTGGACCTCGAATATGATTGAGAAGTACACATAGGAAATATCGTTCTCTTTCAGATGGATTTATTGAGACAATTCAACCTATTATAATTCTTTCTTAAGTCCAAATCTTCTTAGCTAAATACCAAACAAAAAGTGTTGGAAAATCTCGGTATAATAATGTAGAAGCAAATTCATTTTCTTCATTTACTCTAAAAAATTCTATTAACATTGTTTGTCTTGTATTTTCATTGTGAATAATAGTAGTTAAATTATCTTCGTCATTATATCGCACTTGTTGATGATTTATAAGATGAAATTGTAAGGAATAAATAGTTGGACGAATTTGTGCTAAATTGAACGAAAAAATCTTCCACATTGCTTCAGGTGGAGATATCCATTTAGCAAATTGATAAATAGAAATTTCATCGATTTCTTTCATTGTTTTAACAATATTTTTTTGTATAAATCATATTTTAATTCTTCTAATTTTGTTCTAAATACACGTGTAGTTAAATCTAGGCGATTTTGAATCTCATTATCGTGTTTTAGTTCTTGCCTAATCTCTGACCAATTTGGAATACATGTAATAATTAAAAATATATCTAATTTTTCATAACGCTGCACAATAGCCATTGCATCCATACGTTTCATTAGCATATCTTTAGGACCATATGTTAAAAAGTGTGGCAAAATAAAAAAATTTCCCAATGTTGCAACCTCTCGTCTCTCCATGTTGAACGCTATCTACAATACCTTGGTAAAGTTTCCCTCGAATTTGTTTCTTGTTGTTACGAAAATAGTCTAATCTTGTAGTTTCAATCTTAACGTACATATCTACAACATATTGCTGAAGCAATCTACCACCGTGAAGCAAAGAAATTTATTGGAAGCTAAATTTGCAATTTGTATGAATAATATTCTCGGCAAGAGTTGAAAATGATGCTCGTTCCAATAAGCAGTAAATTTTTTTTATCATTCATTTATAACATTTACTGGGTATGAATGAGCAAAATGTAAAAGAAAATTTATTTACAAAATTTCATTCTCATGTTCAATAAATTCAGCTGTAGAGGCAACTGTTGAAGGTAAAGCAGCATATTGACCAACAAGTTAAAACTATGTCATCATGGATCTCTCAATGCCTTCATGCCAACCAAATTCTTCATATAGAAAAAATAATGAATACTACAAAGGATTATAGTAACCGTAATAAAATTGAACTCTATGTGTATCATCAGAATGACCATATATAATAATTTCACAAACGTGAACGTTAGCATTTTCATTGTCTTGGACCCATACATCAGCTACTTGAGATACTGTGGGATTGTTAAAGACTCATTGATAAAGTCCTGGATCATATATTATGTGTATATCGTGGTCTTGCAAGTTAGGCATATCACTTAATGACCTTAAAAAACTATTTTATGGATTTACCTTTAAAATTTAAATTAAAACAATTAAGGTACGTTGAACAAAGTTTTCCGAAATTTTCATAGATTTTTAAGTTCATTATTTGTATCATAAAAATATAACTACATATAAGAAGGCTTATTGTCGTATGGGATAAGTTTATTTACATAATGGTTTATTTGCCATTGAACCCTAAATGTGTAAAAACATTTGTATGCTTTGAACAGATCTTTGTCATATTTAACACAAGATGAAGTGAAAGCAAAGTGGTTATTATATCCACTCGCTATCTTTTTGAATTCCATATTTTTGGGTTCTTTGGATGTAAATAAGTTGTATAGTTCAGCCAGTGAATCAGGCACACACAGATAAATTTTTCCATTAGAGCAACAGAAGCTTTGCTTTATTTGTAAAATTTTCTTGCACCACAATATCTACAAGTATCGCATGTAGGTAATACATATGAAGTGGTCAGTATGTTTAATACATTAAAACTACTTTGAAATACAGAACTGCAAATATTAGGAGTCTCTTAGTTAGAAATAGAAGCCTCGTAATAGTCAAAATCATGATTCATTATAGAATGCTACATTCACACAAGATTGGAATTATTATGTTCGGATGACATATGGTCAGCATTAGAATTATTATGTCTGGATGACATAAGATCGACTATTCTTTTTCGATGATCAATGTGTTCAATGCGAAGCCGATTTTGCCGCTCTCTTTGCCTTTGGGTTTGTTGTTGGGGATGAGACATTATTTCGAAGTTTAAAGAAGTATAACTTCATCAAAGCGTGTATTCAGAACATCCATCACAACAATATGCTAAGTTATGGAATGGTTGAGTCTGTAAGCAACCAAAAGAAATTGAAGAATGCTTTTATCATATATAAGCATGTTCATTTGTCTAGCTTAGGATCCTAATAAGCCCGAGCAACTATAGTTTTTTATGGTGCTAACAATAATCTACGATAAACCCATAACAAAACAAAATCATTTCTATCTTTTATATTTTATAAGTGGACAATACATTTAAAAATAATATTAGCCAAATTTACAAACACTTATTGTTCACATTAATCAAGTAAACGGTGGATTGCCTCTGGAAAGAAAACACGAGAACAAAAGAAAAAAATGATCCGTGTTGCATGGAAACTGTGTCTGCATGGAGCGAACACCAAGTGCTTGGTGTCCGTACATAGCATAGACACCAGTGTCCACTCATGTTGTCTACGCTATGCGGACACCAGGTGCATGTGTCCTCTTCCTTGATGTATTATCATGACCCGGTATCGTTTGATTTTTCTTGGAAATCCTTAATTTGAGTACTTAGGACAAACAACTTAATTATTGTCTTTGGGACTGTTTTTGAAATATTTTCGTTAGTTTTATGAAATTTGTAGGTTACCTGCTAGTTGTCTTTTTCAGTATATTATTGTCTTCTATTTTCTAAAAAAAAAAGGTGCATGTGTCCTCGCAGTGCAAATCATTCAATTTTTTTACAGTGCTAATAGTAATCTACGATAAACTCATGGTGATGGTGATCGTGATGGTGGAGATGACAATAGTGATGGTGGAGAGGACGATGAGAGACCATCCGAAAGGTAGATTAATGGGTCGACTCATATTGCATGGATCAATTACTGTCGTCCTATTTTGTTAATCCATCGCTAGATCTACTGGACAAGGATAGGATGGGACTCAGGGGCAATGTCCTCTTCCTTGATGTATTATCATTGCCCTTGATGTATTATCATTGCCCAATATCATTTGATTTTTCTTGGAAATCCTTAATATGAGTACTTAGGACGAACAACTTAATTATGGTCTTTGGGACTATTTTTGAAATATTTTCGTTAATTTTATGAAATTTGTAGGTTACCTGTTAGTTGTCTTTTTCAGTATATTATTGCCTTCTATTTTCTAAAAAAAAAAAAAAAAGGTGCATGTGTCCTCGCAGTGCAAATCAATTATTTTGTTTACAGTGCTAATAGTAATCTACGATAAACTCATGGGAAAACAAAATCATTTTTATCTTGTATATTTTAAAAGTGTACAATACATTTAAAAATAAAATTAACCAAATTTATAAAAACTTATTTTAAACGGTGGATCGCCTCTAGAAAAAAAAAGCACGAGAATATCTCGTACAACCCATGAGGCTTGATATCGGTTTAAAAAGTGAAAAAGTAATACAAATAAATGAAACTGGCAAGCAAGTTCCATGGTTTAAACGAAATTTCTTTTGGATGTCTTTTGGGAATATGGAACACATATACCTCAGGTCATCTGTAAAACGTTTGTAGGCTTGGAAGATTTCCACACAAGTTCAAACGAGGAAGCTGTAAATTATCTTGTACAATCAACAAGGTTTGTTTTTGGTTTAAACTAATTTCCTGAGTTCACAACAGATGTCAGGAAACTTGTATACAAGGTTCTCGCTTTGTTCTTATACGAAGACCGGAAGAGAAATATTTGTTGTGGGGCTGAAGTAAAAAAGATGTAGAAAAAGTTACCATCAAGAGGAAACTGTAACTTATCTCTCAGTTTTGTACCAATGCTTACATCTCCAAAGGGCTATTTTTTTCAATTTTTTTTGCCTTTTTTCCTCTTCGGGAGGTTGTGAAGTCAACAATTGTGGGCATGGTAGGAAAAAGTCTAAATTACCGTTAAGCCTTGGATGAATAGTAGAGGTTGGATGGGGATGAAGTGGGGAGAAAAAAACTTCAAAAATGAACACTAAATGACAGTTTCGCTCTTTTAAGATAATATGAATAATATTTATTTTATACTAAGTAATGAGATGTCATATCAATCCATTGCTGTGCATTTATATGTATATATCATGACTTGTTGATTTGCACGTGAATATCGAGAATTGATTTTTATCCATAAATTATTTGAATATATGAGAAATACGAATAAGTGTTGAAAGAAATCTCAAATTGTATTTTTTTTTTCAATAAATAACCAACATAATGACAAAGTTGTAATGACATTTAAAGTTCTGTTTGGAGTCCCTTTTTGTTTTTGTTTTTTTTTTTTTTGAAAAATGATTTTTGTAATAATGATTTTTTGGAGAAGATAAGGTTAAAAAGTAGAGATTAGTTTTGAGTTCACACCTAAAATTTTATTATTGAGAGAATATGTGGTTTAAAATGAGTCTGAATAAAAATAATTTTATTTTTTTTCACAAAAAATGGAGCTCAAACAAGACTAAATATGACTTAGCCCCATTCGTGGGAATTAAAATCAAATTATTAGTAGATTTTGATAAAAGTTAATGAAATGTGTGATTGAAAATTATGGATCTCATAAACTGTGGTTAAAATTAATTATTGTATTTGACTTAAATTAAAAATTAGATTTTAATTCCTACAACCGGGGCTAATTGTGTCTTAATAGACTATAGTTAAAAATCAACAAAAGTATTAAAAATAAATAACAAAACAACTATCCTTCTTGCACGCAGTTAGATTTAAAATAATGCAAACGCTAGTGGTATTGACATGAGTGTAGGATTATGTATACTATTCTCTACGTCATAAATTATTGTATTTAATTGAACTTGTAATTTAATTTCACAAGTATTGTCAACTAGACTAATAGTAAACACATGTTAAGTTTCTGTTTGACAATCACTAAAATAAGTTTTTAAGAAATATGAATTTTGAAATAGCGAGTTTTTTCTTTTCTTTTTTTTTAAATATGTGATTAAAAAGTAAAAAAAAAAAATTAATAAAATATTTTATTATAAAAATGTGTAAATGAAAATACGTATAAAAATTTTTATTATAAAAATATGTAGCTGAAAATATGTTTAGGGAAGAGGGGATGTTTAATAAAAGTCAAATAGCATCACTCTTTGGATTAGCTAAAAGTCTAACCTATGGTGGGAAGTTCGAGATAAAAGATTAGCTAGATGATTACTCTTTCGATAAAAGGGAATTCTAATCATGCATCGTCCTTTATGAATATAAAATTATTATATTTACCTACTTGTTCCACAAGTTACACCCTTTAAGATTTACAATTTATATGATTCATGCATGCAACGAAAAATTTGTGATAATTAAAGAATATTAATTTATTCAATAAGTTGAAACTTTATTGAACCAGAAAGTGACAGTTTTTCAACTTCTTTGTGCTAATACTTTGCAACTTGTGCAATAGATATTACGTAAGGATTGCCTTCAAAAACGTTCCCAACTTGAGCAGGGGCGATCGTTGGTGCTAAATTCGTCGAAAAATAAAGAATTATGAAGTTTTGACCAATAACGTTAAAT
This sequence comes from Fraxinus excelsior, assembly GCA_019097785.1. Lineage (NCBI taxonomy): Eukaryota > Viridiplantae > Streptophyta > Magnoliopsida > Lamiales > Oleaceae > Fraxinus > Fraxinus excelsior. Next base: position 20,636,378 of record CM032624.1, on the reverse strand, counting down.
ATTTATAAATGTACCAAAATTAAATAAATGATTATCTTGTTCATATGGTAGAGCGCTAACTTTGCAAACGAAAGACACATGGTTCGATTTCGGAAGCCTACCATCCTTTTTTTACATTTTTAGCTACAAAATTTGGGTGAGAGCAAAATTTTGACCACTATACTAACTATATAATAATGTAAAGCTTGATCACTATGACAATTGAAGGCCGTTAACAATAAATTGGACAAAATAATATATATTCAATTTTATCAAAGTAGTAGACTCTTTGCCCTAAAAATTATTATTTTAACTAAAATTCGACTTTGGAATGACTCGGTGATTTCACCGCTGACCATATAATTTATCTAATTAACAATCGAGTTAGATTTGATGACTATGCTTAATATATACTTTTATTGTTATGTTTTATCAGTTTATTCGGTAAAATTTAAATTGGACAATCGTAAAAGCATGAAATTTGATCATAAGTATATGATATTTTTTTCTGGTTATTTTGGATTGTATTGGATTATATTTTCATGTGTATGACTTATAGGTATTGAATTTTTTTAAAAATATTATTTAGTTCAATATTAATAAATAATCTCCCTATTGCGATCGTTAAGATCCATGAATCGCTCTGGCTCACTCGATTTCTTGGATCAATCCTTGAACTTGAGGATTATTATTTTTTTCTTGTTGTTACAGCTTGGTTGAAGCTCCTTTACTGAAATGTTTGAATTGTCAAATTATATAATTCATGACGCCTAATAAATTCAAAATTCATTTTTACACACAACGAGACATCATGCTATAAATTCATTTTTACCCCTAAACCAGACAGAAAAGTCATTGAAAATCATCTATAAATACGTGCACTTGTACATCAATAAGGATCAAAATAGAAGCAAAAAAGTTAAGTATGCAGATTTCAAGTCGTATATTCCAAATTTTTCTTTTGGCATTCATTTTTATTTCGGGAGCTTCTTCTGCTTATAACAAAAATGATTTTCTCGAATGCCTTACCCTTCAGTATCGAAAATCCAACTCCGAAACAGATTCCATTTACACCCCAAAAAATGCATCATATAAATCTGTTCTCCAATCTACGGTACGCAATCTGAGGCCGGAGTCAAACTCCGGCCAGAGACCTGTCGTGATCATTACACCGGAGCATGAATCTCAAATTCAGGCAGCAATTTATTGCTCAAAGAAACTTGGGATTCAGCTAAGAGTGCGAAGTGGTGGACATGATTATGAGGGACTTTCATACACTTCAGAAACTCCATTTGTCATTGTGGACATGAGAAATATAAGTTCAATATCCGTCGACACAGAAAACAACACCGCATGGGTTCAAACAGGTGCAACACTTGGCGAACTTTATTACAAGATTGCTGAAAAAAGCAAGACTCTTGCTTTCCCTGCCGGTGTTTGCCCGACCGTAGGCGTTGGAGGGCACTTCAGTGGCGGAGGATATAGCATGATGTCTCGTAAGCATGGCATTGCTGCAGATCATATCATTGATGCCAAACTAATTGATGCTCATGGCCAAATTCATGACCGAAAATCCATGGGAGAAGATCTCTTTTGGGCCATTAGAGGAGGTGGAGGAACCAGTTTCGGGATTGTTGTTGAATTTAAAGTGAAGTTAGTTGTTATACCAGAAACTGTGACTGTTTTCAATGTCACAAGAACGTTAGAACAAAATGCAACCCAGATAGTACACAGATGGCAATATGTTGCTGACAAAATTGATGAAAACCTTTTGTTAAGACTCTTTTTATCAAGCATCAACTCTTCAGGAAAGAGGACAATAGGAGCATCTTTCACTTCTTTGTACCTAGGTCAGGTTGATGATCTTCTCCCAATAATGCAAGAGAAATTTCCAGAATTAGGTCTGGTGAAAGAAGATTGTACAGAAATGCCTTGGATAGAGTCCATACTCTTTTTTGCAGGTTTTCAGGGCGCATCACAAGACATTTTGCTGAATCGAACTGGAGTTTCCACGACATTTTTCAAAGGAAAATCTGACTATGTGAAGCAACCAATTCCAGAAAATGGTCTCAAAAGCATATGGAAATTCCTTAACAAAGAAGACGCAAATAGGGCACAATTGCAATTCAGTCCATATGGAGGGAGAATAAACGACTTCTCAGAATCGGAAATTCCTTTCCCACATCGAGCAGGCAACATATTCATGATCCATTATATTGTAATCTGGACTAAAGTAGAGAATGAAGACTCAGGAAGGCATATAAACTGGATCCGGGGGCTTTACAGTTTTATGGCTCGTTATGTTTCAAAATCTCCGAGAGCTGCATATTTCAATTACAGGGATTTGGATATTGGAATGAACAATATTGAGTTTAGTACGAGCTACAGACAAGCAAGTGTTTGGGGATTTAAGTATTTCAAGAATAATTTCAAAAGATTAGTTCATGTCAAGAGTAAGGTTGATCCAACTAATTTCTACAGGAATGAACAAAGTATTCCACCTGCATCACCATGGTAAAAAAAACTATATTGACTACTGAATAAAAAGAATGTATTGTGAGTAATTTATTATGTAAAAAACAAATACATGGTTTCTTATGTAAAAAGAATGTATTGTGAATAATTTATTATGAATGAAGTACCAGTTGATTTTCTTGGACATCACTGATTTGCATTAGTCTGCACTGATTGCAAAGTAAGTTTGGGTTTCATTATAATCTCCAAATAATAAAAGGAACAATGAATTCCACCAAATATGTGGACTATAGGCGCATTTTCAAGATGCTATTTGATAGTGAGAATTCTTTATTTTAAATGGTCAAATTTTAAAACTAAACTCCAAACCTTTCTTTATTTTAACTATTGAAAATACAACATGGATTTAACTCTCTAAGAGTCAAACTAGTTTTCTATTTAAATTTTATCAATATTGTATTTAAAAAATTGCAACGTTCAGTACTCCATACTTAAATTATTTATATTATAATGAATGTTTTAGCTATTGGCAAGCATACACGCAAGCGCGCACTTACATATATATATTGAAAAATGTGAACAAAAAATAATAAATGTAATGTTGGAAAATGTAAGTAAAAAAGTAAAAATAAAGAGTTTGTTGGAGTGTATAAAAATAATTACACTTCAATTTTAAAATATTATTTATTATGATCAAAATGTTTTTTAAAAATATAGTCTCTGAAATTTGTTTTAAGTAGTGTTAGATATTAGTGTGGTTGAAATTATAAGGAGCTGACATAAGAAACCCAAACTACATTAGCGATATCTACATGTAAAAGAAATTCCTCATTGGGCTAACTATATTTACTAATTGAACTCTAAAGACAACATAATAGTATTCAAGTTCTATAATGATACATGTTATATGCTAACGGCAACAATTTATACAAATAGATTGGCAAAATTGAAAATGTAACTTATGAACAAATTTTGGAATTGCATAAAAATTGATAATTTCATTACAAATTTTTGAATTCATACACTTGAACTTAGAATGTAATAGAACGCCACTTAAATAAAAAGGAGCTTCAAAATGAAATAAAATGATAAGGGAAAAAATGGAACATATAAACTATTCTCTTTCTTATTTCTAGATGCTTTCACGGCTGGAGCATGTTCTTCAGCAACCTTCTTCTCTTCCTGAGTCTCCTCACCAAACAAACAATTTTCATCAGTGTCCAGCTTAAAAATCGGCTCAAAGAAGTGACCAGCTTAGGAGTTATATCTCCCCCCCAACCTGCCTTGTATCTACTTTTCATTTGGTAACTGTAAACAGAATGATAAAATGCATATATAGGGTGTGTCTGTAGGAGATTTTTGTAACAAAATTAGCCGTTTTTTCCACACTATCTCCCCCACCGTGTGGCATCAACTGATAATCCAGATTTTCAAAATGCCTACTGAAATCTGTTTAGCATTCTTGGAATCTGGAATCTATTCTGAAATCCTAGAATCTGGAATGAAATACTGAATGAAGCTGGAATCTGTTCAATTGGTTCAAACGGGTTCAAATGCAGATTTTCAAAATGAAGCTGGAATCTGAATCTGTTCTGAGAGTGAAATCGAAATCGAAAATGAGAGAGAATGGCTGTTGGGTTTCCACTGAAATGAGAGAAAATGGCCGTTGGGTTTCCACTCAATTGTGAATGGCGTTTTGGAATGTCTAGAACAAGGACGTAAAAATCGGTTTCCACTCAAACATGTGGCGTCAACCAAAATATTTTTAAAACAAAAATATTTTTAAAACAAAGTAACCAAAATATTTGAGATCGAGTATGGAATTATGTTTACTTGCATGAATTTATACTAAAGATAATTTACTACAGTAAATGCTTTTTGAATTGTCTCATGTAACTAGCAGTGGACAAGGCAACATGTTGAGGAGGGATACTTCTCGGAGATCACTAATTTAATCTGAAAACTATAAGTTCAATTGAAATTCAATCTTACAGGTCAATATTAGCTCCAATCCTGGGTTATTTTTCATAACGGTTGGTCGTGTCTTGACAAGTGTTAAGCAATCCACAACTTATTCACTGATAATGTTATGGAGGGTCGATGGCCGGGCAATAATATCCAAATTAGTAAGACAATAAAGGTAACAATTCTTAGCATAGTGAGAAACGACGAATTGTCCGTCTAGTGTTCGCCTTTGATTCCTATAAATTCACTATATCGGTATCTTTTTACTAGGTTTGGGAATATGTTGGAGAATAGTGAGTGTAATTGAAATGCACTTGTAACAAATAATTGAACTTAAGAAAACAAACGTTTTTCTTATTTCATGAACAATCTTACAATACCTTTTAGGCTCTTCAATGCGAACACGATGGATAACAAAGTAGAATAAATAAATAGTGAAAATATTGAACTAAGAAACTTTAAGTAACGTTTTGACTAGCGAATGACTTCAAACGTTTTAAATCCATCATTTTGAATCGTTGCTAGCTTTTCGGAATGGGGTTATGGGCCCAAAATAGACACCGTATGCAAAAGTTACGCTATTTTCTCCGAACGCCGACCACCCGAGCATTCCAAATATGTTGCTTTGATCTTCAATAGTAACCTTGATGCATAACGGAAGTATAAGATTTACCGGCGTAGGACGAAAATTGGAATCCACCAAGAAGAACAATTTTAGTTCAAAATGGAATGATGTTAATTCAATTGGAAAAATTTTGATTGACTGCCGACCAAACTTTAACTGCGATTTTGAGGTTGAAAACGACCTCAACCGGGCTTTTCCGGATTGCCACGGCATGGGGCTCCGCTTCCTGTTTTCGAAAACATATTATAATAGAAATTCTGACGTTCGAGCTAAAAGTTATGCCCGTTTGAAGTTAACACCTGTTTTCTTGCCCCCTTTTTCCCATTCTCTTGTTCAATTATCCTTCAAACTCTAACCCCAATCGTCCTACATCTAACATGATCAACTATATGTCACTATATGAATCACAAAAATTAATAATGTTTTTGAATTATAAAATTAAATTTTTATAAAATAAAATCGAAGTCTTATATCATTACTACTCCTACTCGAAAAAATGGGATTGTTATAGGTTTATTTTCCCTCCTCTAAAGTGCAAACCAAAAACGTTTTTCCTTTTAAATAAATCCATAAAAGAAGGGTATACCAATAGTTTTAAACCTTTTTTTTTCCTTTTTAAATAAATCCATAAATAAAGGGGTAACACCAATGGCCATCAATCTGGAGGGAAAATTTTTGTTTCCCTCTTTATTTTCATCATCTCTATCTATAAGTATTACTAGGGTGTTTTTCATTTTTTCCTGCACGTTTTCAGCTTCATTTTGTAAGTTCTCGAGACTATGATTCAATTTTATATTTTGTATTTTTTGTTTCTTCTTGATCTATTTTGTATTTTCGGTTTCTTCTTGATCTATTTTATTTTCGGTTTCTTCATCTAATTTATTTTCATTTCTTTGTTTCATGTTGATTCTCTTGGTCGTTAATCAAAGGTCGTTCATACAAGAATTCACAATCCAGGTAGGTGAACATATCCGTTTTCTCATTTGATGTGTCTGTTGCTCAAAATCTTTTTCTTTGCTGTAAATGTTTTTCTTTGCTGTAAACGTGTCTGGTTTTATAGTCACTGTATATTACATGCTGTTACGTTTATAACCTGTTGTTTTTATTTGCTGTAAATGTGTTTGCTATGATTCAGAGGTTGCAAGATTTGGGTTCTGTTAAGAAAAATTTCTGGTCTTATAGTCCTACTTTGAACTAATGAAAATGATTGTAATGTGTTCTTGTTAGTTTTTTTTTTTAAAACCTGATCAGCCTTTCAGAGCCTGTTGTTGATAGAAAATTAGACTCCTCCCAGGCCTTGAGCTGATTGCAATTTTAGCACTTTAGTTCTCTCTTTCTAACAAACTCTACGTGTAGCTAGAAAAGAAAAATATACAAGTAAAACTTCATTTTTTATATAATGGAGAATACATATTACCTCATAATTGGTGTCGATTTGTCTTCCAACTTGAATTTATCATCTGCTATCCATGACATAATGCCTTGCCCTCTGGCAGAAAGCAATGGACCTAACCCCTGAGTGAAGTCTAAGAAAGAAGTCAATCCCCAGTCATATCATCTACAAAACCTATAATGCCTAAAAAGTTTTAATTAACGATTTGATCGATTTGGCCATTACATGATTTGCATTGACTATTTAAATTACACTCAATACACAAGCCAAGATCTCACAATAAAAGTCCTATTTAGACACAAGATGTACGAGGTGGGGTGCATGTCTAGTGCATAAACAATTATGCCAGAGAAGTTAATTCAAGAAAAACACATTCCTTCAACTCTACCTCCAATATATTGGAAACACTAAAGTCTCCTAAAAAATGCTTAAAACCAATATATAGGAATGAATAATAATGTCCAAAGTATAATTTCAGTATAAAGGTAGAAATAGAAGAAATGATCTAACAGAAGTCTGGATGATGCATTACTACATAATATACTTGCACAATATCTGGATGATGCCTCAGACTTCGACAACTTCAATTACTGGAATCCTTAATTTCCTGAGTAATTTTGTATTTTTGATAAGTCTGAATACTTAAAGGTCCAGATCCTTTTTTTTTTTCTTGATAGATAATGGCTTCTCGAACAAGAATTGGCAGGAAAAATAGAGTGCTTAGTACATTATACGACCCACCTTCAGACGTTTCCTTGTCGAAGGCATCATGCAAGGGTCCATTGTCTCAGACAAGTAATGTCCAAGTTCCTACTCCATTAACTCAACCTCTTCAGGTTCCTGCCCCATTATCTCAACCTCAAGCTCAGCCTCAGCCTCAACTTAATTCATCACAAGCAACCACATTGACCCATGAGACCATTCTCAATTCCAACGGTAATCATTTATCTTAATGTTTATGATATAAAATCATCCTAACGTATACATTTAATTGATAGAAATCTCATTTTTTGTTTATACATTCGATTGATATAAAATCATCCTAATGTCTATAGATTTCCATTCTTTGAAGATGAAGGGGCGTGGTCTTACAAGAGGCAAGGGCATTGATGATATCGTCAGTGCAGCTGGAAAAATATCATTGGAGATTCCTAAAACAATGGGAAGAGCGATTGGAAATCAGCAAGCACGTTTAGCTAGTGAGTGTGGCTATGTCGTTCGATCATTTGCTCCACTCCGTTACAAAAGATGGATCGACATACCCAATGAAGAGAAAAATAAATTATATGATCGAGTTTTGGTATGTCATAAACAAATTAACGTTTTACAAAATTTTGTTGAATAGTTATTATTTTCCCATAGTTTAATAAATAATTTATTCATATATACACTTTTTCTTTTTTTGGTAGGCAAAGTTCAAGCTTGATTTGACAGTTGAGCATGTCCATAAATGTGTGAACGATACTTTAGCGAGAAGATATCGTGATTATAGATGTAGACTGAAAGAGAAATATTTCAATGAAAAAACATTGGATGAGGCAATAAAGAATTGCCCACCTTTTGTAACTCAAGTTGATTGGGAATGGCTATGTCACTATTGGTCTACCCCTGAATTTCAGGTAATTTTTTTTTTCTAAAAATATTTACACTTGTAATATGAATAATCACATAATTTATCCGCCATGTTAAAATAATTAATATAATGAAATATAATAAATTATAATAATGAGTTAATTATTTATTTCATATATGAATTAAATGCAGGCACTATCTATGCGTAATGTAGCAAGCCACAACTGCATTAAATATAATCATCGTGGCAGATCAAAATCATTTGTTGCATTAAATATAATCATCGTGGCAGATTAAATATAATCATCTTGAAGAAAAGGTAATATTTTCTTTCAAATTTATGGATAAAAATATATTTATGTAACACGATACATATTACTTCAAACAGAGATCAATAACTAAAGACAACGCACAAGGAGAAATAGAACTTTATTATGAGATTCATTATAATGAGAAGAAAGGCTGGGTAAACGATAAAGCGCGAACAAGATATATAAGTATATTAACAATTTATTCATCGTTATTGAGATTTTATATGTATTCAGTTATTAACATCTCTTCTTCTCTCTCTTTACTTATATATAGGAGATGATGCTTCAGATTAAAGAGCAACCTGTTCCAGATGGATTTGATGCCCCCACTGAACTTGAGATTATGCAACAAGTTTTAGGAAAATCTAGAAGTTACATTAGAGGACTTGGACATGGTCCAAAACCTGCCTCAAACTACTCTGTTCATTTGACATCGGTTGATGCTGAATCAATAGCCCTTCGAGAGCAAATGCAAAAGCAGGAATTATTGGATATGCGTGCTAAGCTTTCTCAATTTGAGACACTAATGCATAAGTTCGTATCGAGTCAAGGTGACACGTCTCCACAACAATCTGAACCAGCATCAATAGTTTAGCATGTCCTATTGATAATATATGAATTATGATTTCTTTAATTATTTGCTTTAATTGTGAGACAATTATTTTCCTTTATGGATTTGTTTGACCGAGTAGTCCTTTTTTGCATGTTATTATATTATGTGATGGAAAGTTTAATCGTATAATGAATTGTTCTTAAATTTTTTGGTTTGACTGAGTAGTCCTTTCTACTTACAAAACTCACTCGCCTAATGCACACAAAAGAGTATAATCTTTACAAGTACTATTTTTTGGTACTTATTTTTTTACAAGTATAATCTTAACTACCTAACACTTGGCGATAAAATTTTAAGATATCAAACTTTACAAGTACTATTTTTTGGTACTTATTTTTTTCATCACAATCTTCGCGACCCCACTCTAAAAATGTGTCATGTTAAGTCACTTATTGTGACAACGTTTTGTATGTCGAGAAAAATCTTATCGCGAAAACTAGACCCTATTGCATCACAAGCATCTTGTTGCAAGAAATAAATGTTTGTCGCCATAAGTTTCCCACCAAAAATATTTTGGCTTCCCTCATATTTTTGGCGACTCGCACATTCTCACATTTCACGACAACGTTTTATGTCGCCTTCTATTTTTGGTACTTATTTTTTTCATCACAATCTTCGCGACACACTCTAAAAATGTGTCGCGTTAAATCACTTATTGCGACAACGTTTTGTATGTCGCGAAAAATCTTATCGCGAAATCACAATTAGAATTTTTAGCAACAAATATTTATTACCGCGAAATCTAGACCCTATTGCATCATATTACATCACTTATCCCTCATATATTTGGTGACATTCTTTATTATTTGTCGCAACTTCTCACATTTCACAATAATTTTTTATGTCGCCAAACGTTTTTCGGTACTTATTTTTCTCATCACAAATTTCACGACAAACTAAAAAAATGTGTAGCGTTAAGTCACTTATTGCAACAACTTTTTGTATGTTGCAAAAAATCTTATCTCATATTTTGACGCCTTGCTTCCCTCATATTTTTTTGCGACATTCTTTATTATTTGTCGGAACTTTTCACATTTCACGACAAATTTTTATGTCGCCAAAGGTTTTTTTGGTACTTATTGCAACAACTTTTTGTATATTGTGAAAAATCTTATCGCGAAATCACGATTCGAATTTTTAGCAACAAATATTTTTTATCTCAAAAAGTTCACCTTAGTGCATCACAAGCATTTTGTTGCAAGAAATAAAGGTTCGTCGCCCTAAGTTTCCCACCAAAAATATTTTGACGCCTTGCTTCCCTCATATTTTTTACGACATTCTTTATTATTTGTCGTAACTTTTCACATTTCACGACAACTTTTTATGTCGCCAAAGGTTTTTTTGGTACTTATTGCAACAACTTTTTATGTCGCCAAAGGTTTTTTGGTACTTAATTTTTTCATCACAAACTTCGCGACAAACTAAAAAAATGTGTCGCGTTAAGTCACTTATTGCAACAACTTTTTGTATGTTGCGAAAAATCTTATCGCGAAATCACAATTCGAATTTTTAGCAACAAATATTTTTTATCGTGAAAAGTAGACCATATTGCATCACAAGCATTTTGTTGCAAGAATTATAGGTTTGTCGCCTTAAGTTTCCCACCAAAAAATATTTTGACGTCTTGCTTCCCTCATATTTTTTGCGACATTCTTTATTATTTGTCGCAAATTTCTCACATTTCACGACAACTTTTTATGTTGTCAAAGGTTTTTTGGTACTTATTTTTTTCATCACAAATTTCGCGACAAACTCAAAAAATGTGTCGCGTTAAGTCACTTATTGCAACAACTTTTTGTATGTCGCGAAAAATCTTGTCGCTAAACCACAGTTTTGTTTTAGTGTAGGTCAGTCGTTTGCCTAGAAAACATATTCACAGGTCCGGCCTAAAAATTGAAAAACTGAGAAGTTTTCTGTTCAATTTTTGAGCTTCAATTCTGGGTCGATTCCAGCGATTTTTACACCCCCCCCCATCAAAATCTTAGATTTCTCACCCACCTAAGTCTAATACAATTTGTAGCGAAAATCTTCGAAAAACCTTGATTCGGGGCTCGGGAAATCAACTAAACCAACACCAATCAACCGGCTCGACCCAACAACCTTAAACACCTTGGTTGCCTTGGTTTTACCTCCAAAGGAGAAACTTGGTGGTGGTATTTGCAAGCTCCAAATGGAGAAAGAAGAAGAAGAAGAAAACAATGGTTGAATCTCTCTCAAATCCAACCTAAGATCGGCTGCTATTTCGCTCCTCTCTCAACTCTCTCCTATCTTGCAAAATGAACACACACAATGGAGAAAACACACAACTGTGTATATAGGTATTAGGTTTAGTTTTGGGCCAAGACTCGCTCATAATGGGCCAAGTTAATGGGCTAAGAATAACCAAATTCATACATTAACCAAACTACTAACCCAACTAAAATTCAAGCCCTCCAAAGATGTATTAATTGTTTTCACGTCGAGCAGTCACTTTGGTGTCGATAAAATATCCGACATCATTTTATCGTCATCGTCCGGATTTATAACAATTAACTAAAATCTAAGTGCCAGTTTTTGTGAGTTTTAATGTCAAAATAGTGATTCTAGGTTCCTTTCAATTTCGGTAATATTTTCTATACGAATTTAACCATTTTTGCAATCTATTTTTTTCTCCATTTTTCTTAACACAATGAATTGGAGGTTACATGGGGAGTTAAGGGAGATTAAGTGGGATTAAACGTATGAATTTCAAGTTCAAACCATTCCCTCCACCCCGCTTTATTGCCTTCTCGGTCGGGTCAATCCATATAGGCGATCCACAACCCGTACTTTCCAATGGGGCTAGGATCTAACTGCCATTGCCCTCAACATAAGCATAACTCTGAAAACAATGATCATTTCACCAGTTTGTTAGACGTGTCTGACTTCTGCAACACCTATCGTGCGCCTCATGCACTCCATAAATATAATTAAAAAAAAACCTTAATCAAATCTTGTTGCTTGGTTACTATCATATACTTTCGTTGTGCCTCTAAATCAATACATTGATGGACTCATGTAATCTTTTTTCTAGTACCATATTTTCTCAACCAAAAGAATCGTGAATATTAGCCAGTGACCTCTTCAATGGCATTATGGAGAGTAGGCTGGCTTTGGTACCAATTTGATGCAGTCGAAAAATCTGAAAACTAAGAAATACATATCCAATCTAGTTTATTCATGCAAAATACCAAGATGGATTCATCAATTGGGAGAAGCTGTACCAATTTGAGTAATTTTCAAAGAAGAACCGAGCTGAAACCAAGGTACAAATCGATCTACTGAATTGGTAGTGTCTAATCTAGGAGAGCTCAAGCATTTTAGGAAGAAATCAGATTGGAGTTGGAGATGTCATTCGTGAACTTCAAGGGTTAGTACGGTATGTACCAAGATTATTTGAGGATTTTCGCCCAAAGAAGACGGGAGGCAGGGAGACTCTGGAGGGGACTACTAGCCAAATTCCACAACCTATCATATCCACAATCTTAACTCATAGTTTAACCTTTCTACTAATGTCCGATATTCTCTCTGATATTGTAGGTTGTTGGGCATCATAAAATGTGGCTCTTGCCACTTCGTTTTCGAAGATACAAACAAGTTGCCCCATACAACTATGCTTATGCTACATTCTTTTCAGTTACAATGGACTTGGTTGATCATATTCTTCATTTTGTTTCCCACGACGTACTTGGAGACATTATGAAATAAAAGATTTTTTGGTCGACAAATACAAAAGAAACAAAAACCTTCATGAAACTTTAAATTCCCGCAAGTGTATGGCTTCGAATAAATGTGCCCAACAATAAATTATATTGGTCGTTAAAGGTTATTTTGTGGTCGCTGACCAATCAGTAATGCCCTGTTGGTAAAAGTATTTAGTGACCAATATAGTGTGGTTGATATAACATCTAGCGACCAAAATCTGGTCACTAAAGGGTTTGATTTTGGTGGATGATAAAAGTGAAACATTAGTTGATTAACCGTCATAAACGTCTTTGGCGACCAATACACGTGGTAGCTAAATATATAATATCCAGTGACCAAACTGTGGTCGTAAAAGGAATCATTTTGGCGGTGATAATTGATTAAAATTGGTTGATTTACATGGTGGTTAAAATAGACCAAAAATACAACGGACATATAGCGACCATTTGAAATTGGTTGCTGAATCGTCAAATCCAGCCACCACATTGAGTGGTCGCAAAAATAGACTAAAAAAGACGTAGGATATATTGTGTCAAGTGTTCCAACAACCATCTGAAATTGATTGCTAAATCTTCACACTAGCGATAACAAAATGGTCGTTGCAGCTCATGTCCAATGACAACATGGAGTGGTCACTAAAACAAATAAAAAAAATACTAGGGATACATCTTGGCAAGTGTTCTAGTGACCAGTTGAAAGTTTGTTGCTCAATAGTCACACCAGCGGTCAAGGATGGTTGTTGAAGAGCACTACAAAATTAGTCAAATTTTAACGTACCAAAACCTCTACAATCAATATTTGGTCGGTGATGATGATCATGTCATATAGCAACCACTTTTGACTGGTAGTTGAATCTTTGGTCAGTGGAGCCCATTTTTTTGTAGTGTGAATGGAGTATCCTACCCACTAGAACTAAGTATTTAATCTAGTTTTCAATTAAACCTAACTTTAATCGAATAACAAGATTTTAAAAGAGTTTTATACTAAGAAATTAAATATATAACTATAACTAATGTGAATAATTAATGTATAGCGTCATGAAACCAATAAATCGATAAACACTAGGACTTCGAATCCCTTTACATTATCAATTTTCATATCAATTTAAATAGTCCACTTTTAATGATCTCTCTCTAGTAGTTCCTCATATGAGACCTTCCAAAATCTCTATGCAAGATACAAACACGAAACAATGCATTAAATAACAAAAACATTTTAAATGATCCTACAAAATATAGTGGTATATCTTTATCATCTATTGAACTTTATTATGATTGCTACTAGTTGCCAAATTTCCATTCATTTTCTCAAAATGTTAATAGAAATCACAAATAATTCAATTAGTGATCAAGTAATTAGAAAGACATTAAACTCCTAACAATCACTTAAAACCGAACAATTATTTAATGTCAAGACCCGAAATTTAATATCAAAATATATAGGGATAAATATTATTCTAACGTCAATACAATTAGTGAACCATTATATCAATTACAAAAATACAATATAAATTGCTACAACATCATTCATAATCAAAGTTTCAATAGAAGATTGAAAGAATTCTTGAAATTCTTAGAATCTCTTCAATGGCTTCTAGATCAATCTCATTTGATTTTTCTTCTTCCTTTTCATCCGAAAAAATGGATGTCTGAAATTACATGGCTACAATTTTTTTAATAAAAGTTTCACCAAAGCTTGAATGAATGTGGATTTTATGATCAAAAGCATTATATGTAGGCTTCTTCTTTGGAATTTTTTATGTAATTTGTATCCGAAGAGCCTCATTTGGCGTGAATGATAGAAGTCTTGTTAGAATTTGGGTTAGAGAATGGAAATAAATTATGAAAAAGTGATTTTCGTGTTAACTTTGATCAAATATTCGGACTTGATCCTATAGTCAAATTTTGAATATAAATTGACTAATTTGTTCTACTCATTAAGTAGATCGTCGTAGTATATTTGGAATCTCAAACTCACTTTCGGATAAATGAGAAATTACAGTCCAAAATTGAATATAAAAATAGGATATACGGGCTGAAAAATGGCTAATTATATCGCTCATGTACCGCTCTAACGACAGGCTAGTGACATCAAATGCTGCGACTTTTGGTAAAAGTTGTTGAGTTTGGATCGCGGCATTTCACTAATTTTCCTCTTTTATAAAAGGATCCTTTGGACGTCTATTAAGCATCTTGTATCCTTTGCATTGAGCATTATATCAAAAATTCTTACAAAATACTCTTCAAAAGTCATTCTAAAACCATTTTCGTGAGAGAGAAAATTTCGTTCTAAGTTTGTTGTTACTTATGTTTTGAAGTACTTCTACCACAAGTTGAATTCGTTGTATTTTGTGAGACAAGTGCCGTAATCCGTTAGCACCGTTGCGGGACAATATTGTTTTAAGGAGAAAGTGTTTTCACTTGCCTCAAATTTCATTTTCACTCTGCTTTTTTCTTATCTTCTTTGTTTCCATTATCTAGAATTTAATTGTGCTCTAACGAATTAAACTTAAATATATTATTTGCCTTAACAACCATTTACATATACTTACGTCCCAACTAGTCTATTGAGTCCCCAAAAGCCTCAAACTTTCTAAATATTGAAATTAACTCTTGGTACTTAAAAATTTCTTTTGAATACTCTGTTAATTCTTTTAGTTGACCATGTGCACTTCAATTAGTCTTCAACTTGCTCTAAATGAACCTCAATCTAACTTCAAAATGCTTTTTGTTAGGTTTATATTTTGTATTGGCGATTATGTGAACAAATGGACCAACTTGAACATCTTTAAAAGTTTAGGGACTGAATTGTAAAGTCTCATAGTCGGTAGGTTAGCTTAGGGTTCGAGGTTCCATGTTTCGAACGAGAAGGATTCACGCAAGTTTTTCGTTAGCTGCTCGCCGGAATGCTGCTCGAGCGGATGGAACAGAGACTACCTCGCTCAACCTTCGCCCCACTGTCACTCAAGCGAAGTTGCCTTTTCGCTCGAGCGACCTATTTTACGGTCAGACTTAATTTCTATTCCTGAGATTTTTACTTGGCCTATACAGCCTATTTCATCCAACATATAAATTCTTGGCGCCACATTCTCTGCTGTGAAGAGGTTGAACATATTACATTTTTTAGAGAATTCATGCTTCATCATATTCAAAGTTCAATCCTTCCATTGTTTATGCTTCAAACCTTGTGAAAACATCAAAGAGCTAAATCAAACACTGAATTGTACTATTCGCTTGGATTTGCTACTAGATTATGTCGTCAACTGTGATGCATTGAATATCAAGGAAGAACTAAAGAACGGGAAGTACTTAAGGAAAGATCGACAAGAGATAAACTGCGTAAGTAGTCAGGATTGGAGTTCGTGTACTCATTCTAGGAGGACTGCTTTACAAAGAAGAGCCGGGATTGGTATTTGTGTGCACATCCAAGAAGGCTGCTTCATACTTCAGACATGAGATTATAAAGTTTGTGTTGTCAACTTTGCTGATGGTCTGTAAGTTAATTGACAGTTTATAGTGGGTTTTTGACTGAAAAATTGCCCGAATTTCCCACGTTGGGTTTCTCCGTGAACAATTATGTGTTGTTTACTACTTTATTTAATTGTTTTGATATTGTTGCAGTACTCAAAGATAGGCTTAATTGGATTGTTTGACTAATCATATAGACATAATTAAATTGTGACATGTCGCTGGTTAATTAGTTTTTATTATTTCTCATTTACACCTAATCACCCCTTTCTAGGTGTTGTTGGGTTGAATCTCATGTTTCTCAATTGGTATCAGAACCTAATTTCGTGTCATGACCCATATTTTGATTGTCTAGAGGAGTAGTTCATTGTTTGTGCCTCCATTTTTTGGTAGAAGCAATTATGCCTATTGGAAAGTTAGAATGCGAGTTTTTCTTAAGGCGTTGGATGGGCGCATATGGTTAAGTGTGTAGAATGGATGGACTCCGCCTTTAACAACTGTTGATGGTGTTGTTACACGCACTCATATTTCATTGTGGTCTAAAACGAATCTTGATGAGTGTAATTGGAATAATAAATGGTTGCATACTTTGTTTATGGCTATGTCTCCTGAGGAATTTAGGAGAGTGTCTATGTGTGAGATTGTTAAGAGGTTTGGGATATTTTGGAGACTACCCACGAGGGTACTAAGATTGTGAAAAACTCCAAACTGTAAATATTGACTTCTAGGTTTGAAAAACTTAGGATGAATGATGATGAGAGGTTTGATGAGTTCTATGCTAAACTGAACGATATTTTGAACTCTAGTTTCAATCTAGGCAAATGGATTACTGAGTTAAAAATCGTTCGTTAGGTTCTTAGATCTCTACTTGAGATATTGAGAGCTAAGGTAACTGCAATTGAAGAAACTAAGGATCTTGACGCCTTTAAAATAGAAGAACTTATTGGCTCCCTCTAAACCTATAAGTTGACCTTAGCTCAGCCTAAGAAACAGAAATCATTTGCCTTGAACACCCACAGGGAAGAAAATTCTAAGTCTAGTGATGTAGAGATCCTTAAAGGTAAGGAGATGACCTATTTCGTGAAAATGTTTAAGAAGGCCTTAAGGAACTACCTAGGCAGAAGAGTCCCTCTAGGAAATTTCAAAATGAAAAACATGATAAGAGTGGTGGTAAAGGGTGTAGTAGTGAGCTCTAATCGGTTAGATGTCATAAGTGCCAAGGGTTTGGACACTATAGGAATGAATGTCCTAATCTCAAGAGGAGCTCGATGAAGGATAGAGGTAGAGCTTTAGTTGATGCACTATCTGATTATGACTCTAGTGAGAGTGACCCTAGTGTGTAGTCTGAGTGTGAGAAAGTAGGGAAGTACATGTTCTTTGTGTCTCGAGTAGCGAGTGAATCTGATAAAGCTAGTGAAAAGACTAAGGTTAAAAGTGGTAATAAGGCCTCGGATAATGAGGATAATCTTCAGGTTGTATACTAAGTTGTATGAGGAGAGTCTTAAGATTAAGAAACTCAACCATGATCTACTTAAGAAAGTTGATTCCTTAGAGCGAGAGAAAGAGAAACTAGTTGGTGAGCTTAAGGACTCGAACAACTCCCTGAGTGAGTTGAGATGTACCAATGAAGGGTTAGAAGGGAAAGTTAAGACCCTCATGAGTGATATAGAAAAATCCAATTCTCAACTTAAGGCTTTCTCCAGTGGGACTAAGAAGTTTGATAGTTTCTTAGGTATGAACAAGTCTGCAGGTGATAGACGATGTCTAAGTTATGCTAAGAACAATTCCAATTTTGCTAATACCTCTAAGACTTCCTTCGTTCCTACTTTTACTCAGCCACACATTGCTAAAAATCCTGATCCTATAGCTGAGTGTATCATAGGACATAGGACACCAAGGTCTCTTAAGACACTGCACGTCAAATCTGTTTTCAACAATCGTATGTGTTTGAGCCCAGATTTTTACCCACCTGCCATCACAATGGTGCCTATGTCACATTAGGTCGAGGTGTCGTATGCGTGTGCGCAGGGAAAGAAATCATGATATTCCTAGTCAGGTTAATTCTCTTTCCAATCAAGTATTTCAACTGATTGAGATAATCTCTCGATTGACTAGGGCTACCTCTACTGCTAGGAAAGCCTTGGCAAGAAAGTTGACATTGACTGTATGATAGTCACTGGTGCTTTTGCACCACACTGATCTCATTTGTGGAAGTCTGCATGCATACATTTTGCATCCATCTTACACTTTATATGCGTTTATTTATTTTCGAGCTTTGCTTTGCTATTAAATAATTTTTTTATTATTTTTCTTATGTGTGTTTTTTTTTTTGTGAGTTTTCCCTTTGGAAAAGAAAAATTCAAAAACATTGAGAAAAGTTTATATATATATATGTATGTATGTATATTATTTTTGTTTTGTTGTTTTATGGACTACTACAGCATGTGTGTGAAACTTGACAATGTATGCTGAGGATGAATATACATTTATCTGATGAATAGTCCGTACTCCATCACATGATTGTTGTTTTCTCTGGAGTATTTCGTATATGTTGAATCATGTATTCTTTGCACAACATACATTATGACCTTGTAAATAGGTCTTGACCTCATGTGTGAGACTTGATATGACCGTCATTTGTTGATAAGGTAACTCTAAACTTGGATTGACTAATTGTGTTAAACCTAATATCATGCATATACCCCATATTGATTTAAAAAAAGTGTTGATGTATGCTCATTACCTTAGTGTTCTTCTTCGAGACTATTTGACTCGAGCAATTAAGCATGTGGGATATTTCTATACCTGGTGCCTATGTCAACTGACTTGGGTTAACCGGTCCAAAGCTCGCTGCAAGGGTCATCTTAATTTCTCAGTAACTAGGACCTGCACTTAAGATTTAAAATAAGATGAACCGAATAAAATATTGGTACAAAAACATGTTTATATTTAGGGGGAGAAAAGAAAAGTTTGTATCATGTCAAACAAGCTTTTTGTATAGGTCCTAACGTGCTTAAAAGTTTTACTTCCATAAGTAGAGAATAGCCCGATTGGCAATGATTCTTGGCGTCTCCCTTCTAAAAAAAATAAGGTTTGAAGTTTGATTTACTTGGAATTAGTGACACATTACACACGTGAGTCACATATACAACTTACTCCGGTTAAATCTGATTTATGTGTGTCGGACAACACTTATGTTCTTAAAATTTGCATATTTATATTCAATTGTATTTTTTCGTTGATCAACATGTTGAAGTGCGTGCCATATGTTTATTTAAAAAATTGAGTGGTACTAGAACAAAAAGTTTTGAAAAATGTGATATATTTGACATTTTTAGAAACATGTGTCTGAAATTCAATTTTTTAAAATGTTGGTGCTATTTTTTATATTTGAGATTTTGCTCGATTTTCGCTTGAATGTCGCTTAAGCGACACCTTCAGATTGATTTCGTTCGAGCTTTGCTCAACCATCGCTTGAGCGATGGTCGCTTATAAGGCACGATCCCAATTCATTTTTCACTCGTTTTTTTGCATCTCTCTCTCAAGGCGTGAGCAACGAGTTTGGCCTTCATTAACATCATTTTCTTCATTCAATTCAAAAATTTCGCCAGAATGCTACTCAAGCGGATGGAACAGAGATTACCTCTCTCAACCTTCATCCCACTGTTGCTCGAGCGACAGACCCTTCGCTTGAGCAAAGGTGGCTTTTCGCTCGAGCGACCTATTTTATGGCCAGACCTAATTTCTATTCCTGAGATTTTTACTTGGCCCATACAACCTATTTCGTCCGACATATAAATTCTTGGCACGGCATTTTCTGATGTAAGAAGGTTGAACATATTACATTCTTGAGAGAATTCATGTTTCATCATATTCAAAGTTCAATCCTTCCATTATTTATGCGCCAAACCTTGTAAAAATATCAAAGAGCCAAATCAAACACTAAATTGCATTCTTCGTTTGGATCTGCTACTAATTGTGTCGTCAACTGTGATGCATTGAAGATCAAGAAAGAACTAAAGAACGGAGAGTTCTTTGGGGAAGATCGACGGGAGATGAACTGCATAAAGAGTCAGAATTGGAGTTTGTGTACTCATTCCAGGAGGACCGCTTTACAAAGAAGAGTCGGGATTGGTGTTCGTGTGCACATTCCAGGAGGACTGCTTCGCACCTTAGACAGGAGATCAGAAAGCTTGTATTGTCAATTTTGCTGGTGGTCTGTAAGTTAATTAACAGTTTATAGTGGATCTTTAACTGGTGAAGTGCCTAGAGTTTTTCCCAGGTTAGGTTTCTCCGTGAACAATTCTGTGTTATTTACTGCTTTATTTAATTGTTTTGATATTGTTGCGGTACTCAAAGATACGCTTACTTGGATTGTTTGACTAATCACCTAGACAAAATTAACTTGTGACATGTTGTTGGTTAATTAGTTTTGATTATTCTGCATTTACATCTAATCACCTCCCTCCAAGATAAAGTTGGGTCGAATCTCACGTTTCTCATTTTTCACGCCAGTCAGATACAGGTTGGAATTTTACCTAAAAGTATTCATATTTCCACTAAACCAAGTAGATATTTACTTTATTTAGCAATAAATAAATAATTTAGAAGTCCAAATAAGTACATAAACTTTACTTGCTCGTCTAATCGAAGACAAACTTTAAGAAAACTAATAAATCTAGTCTCCACCTAATCTTAATATGGAAATGAATTAAATTGATAATATATAAAATAAACATTTGAAAAAAGTATCCATTTGGCCACCTAAATATTTTACTTTAGAGGCTCAATTCCACCTGAAATAGTGCTACCATTCATCTAAATTCCACAAGATTGATTGGGTCAAGATAACCCATTGCATAAAAATGGATTATTAAATCAACGGATTCACAAAATTGCTTTTGTTGATTAACTCAAGTTTCGTGAAACAATAGACAAACATGACTCTTATTTATTACACATTAAACATGTTTGGTACAGGGGAGTTTCCATAGATAATGTTGATCTATTAGGAGGTCTCTTTCTTCGATGTCTCTTTCTTCGATGGCTTCAAGAATAAGTAATCTGGTTTTGGAGAATGGCAGCCAATATTGAAATTGATTCGAGGAATTTCGTATATTAGGGGGTCGTATTCTAAAAGGATCACTTGAGAAAATTTTACATAAATATGTTATTTCTTTTACTTTTTGCACAGATTATTTTACATAAATATTTTAGGATTGAATTTAGAGATTAACATCTTATTACCAAATTATCAACTGTTATTTAAGGCGTCCAGTAAATTTTGAGAAATTGACAATGACAACAAATTTTGAAAAGCAGAGAAATAGTAGTTTGTAAAAAAAAAAAAAAAAAATTAAGAATTTCCCTTTCGGGAGAGAAAGAAAATTAGAACATTTTTAAGAGGAACAAAAGCTTGTATTGTATTATTTTTTTTTTCTTTGTCCCTGTCTCTACAAATGAAAAAGTGATCTCCTTATATAGGAGAGAAAATGCGTCCTTCAAAAGCAAGGAATCTTTGCTTTTTTCAAAACGTCAAAAAGAAAACAGTAAAAAGCTATCATATCAAATCTTACTTTCAATTCATGTTATATGCATAGTTAATTTTCTACTCTTGTATTTTGTTTTTACTAATAATTATGTTATATTCACTGTCTTTTATATTCATTGCATAATCATTTATTTTGCAAGTTTGTTAATTAATTTTTTTAACTTAATTAAGTATTTTTAAATATTCTATTATAAACTCAAATTGATAATATATCTCGCACTACAACAATTTCACGACAAAATTTTTTGCGACATACAAAAAGTTGTCACAATAAGGACTTAACGCGGCATATTTTTAAAGTGGTGTTCAGAAACAAATAAGGTGGTGATTAGTGTAGATGTTGTGTTTTATAAACATGCAACGGTTCATAGTTTACATCTTAAAGATTCTGGTAATACAACTCAATAGAAAAAAATTATTGATATGGAGATGGAGATTGGTTCAGAATCTAAACCAAAGTTTTCACGTCGATCTAGTTCAAAAGCAAAGGAGAGTAGCACTTTGTCACTACCACTAGTGGTACCACAATATTCTATTGCTAAAAATAAACGTAGAAGGGTGATTAGATCTCCATAGAAGTACGGAGATGCTAACTTGGCAGCATATGCATTGAATGTGGGATTTCAATGAAGAGCATGATATATACATAGAATCAATGAGTTGTATGATTCTGGAAGAGGGATTATTACTATGCAAGAGGAGGTGAAATCATTTTATAAAAATGGCACGTGGGACCTAGTGAAATTACCCAAGAAGAAGAAAGTTATTTGTAGTAAATGGGGTGTTCAAAAAGAAGGAAGGTACATCATGAGTTGAAGATGCCAAGTATAAGGCAAGATTAGTGGTTAAGGTTATAGTTAGATTTCATGTGTAGACTTTACAGATGTGTTTTCTCCAAGTGTAAAGCATAGCCCAATTAGAGTTTTGATTGGTATTGTGGCTAAGCATGATTTAGAGTTTGAACATTTGGATGTGAAGACAACATTCTTACATAGTGAGTTTGAGGAGGACATCTATGTGGAACAGCCAAAGGGTTTACATGGTGAGCTTGAGGAGGACATCTATGTGGAACAGTCAAAGGGTTTCGTAGTCACTGGAAAAGAAGACTATGTATATTCATTAAAGAAGTCACTTTTATGGCCTGAAGAAATCATTGAGATAGTATAAAAGATTTAACTCATTCATGACTACTCATGACTTCAAAAGATGTAGTTGTAATAGTTGTGTATACTTTCGGAAGTGTGATGATGTATCGTTTATATATCTACTACTTTACGTTGATGATATATTGAAAGTTGCTAAGGATAAAGCAAAGGTAATGAAGGTTAAAGTTCAACTTAGTGATGAGTTTGATATGACGGATTTGGGAGTAACGAAGAATTCTTGGAATCGAGATCTAGAGAGATAGCAAGGGTGACAGATTATACTTGAATCATTGTGTTATTTTTCTAGCAAAGAATCAAATGGCTCACGAGAGGACAAAACACATTGATGTGAGGCATCATTTTGTGAGTGATGTGATTGCTCGTGGTGACATTACAGTGAGAAAGATTGATACCAAGGAGAATCTCGCTGATATGTTGACAAATGTGGCCAAGTTTGAGCATTTCTTGGACTTAGTATTTGTTGTTGAATTGGCCCTTAGAGGCTTGCGTGGAAGAGGTGGATTTATTGAAGAGTGAAGAGTAATTCTTTATATTAGAATTTGAATCAAGGTAGAGATTTGTTGGAGTATGATCCAAATTCCATTAGGCATTGGTAGTTTGGTCGGAGAGACCTTGAAGAAATCTAAACATGGACAAAGGAGAAAAGTTGCTGCATTTTGGCTCACTTGAGCACTCAGAATAGGGAGCCTATTCCTCGGTGCTCGTGAGTATGGCACTCAAGCGCAGTGCTACTACTCACTACGAGCGAGGAACGCTGCTCGAGAAATGTTATCCGGCCCAGTCTCATTCGTAATTTTGATGAATTTTGAGATGCCCATTTTATCTAAAACACTATAATTATGGTTGTATATATACACCATGACTTGTTGGGTCTTCATAGCATCGAATAATAAAATTTGATTGAGAGCATCAAATCTAGTAACAAAATAATCATTCTGATTTAGTGAATTCTGCTCCTTTTGCCCAAGATTCTTTTTCGTGTTGGATTTTCATGTAAAATCCTAGTGTTCTTGATTGTTTGATTTATTTCATCTTGTACATATATCTTGCTTTATTCATAACACCAAGACACGTGAGAATGCTCCTAGAATTATAATCAAGAAACTAAGATTAAAAATGTTAATGAAAATTAATGATCAATTCGTGATTCCGATTTGAATCATGAACTTATCACTTTTGGATCACAAACTTTCAACTTTTAATTTCAAGAACTTGGTGCTTCAACCCTTCAAATCTTGTATGGTTTTCTCTAAAGTAAAGATTATACCAGCATGTCTACAACTTATTTTAATTAAATTAAGATTTTAATTTCAGACCGGATGGATAAAAACAAAGAAAAACATTTTTTTTTTCCTTTTTCTCTATCTAAATTCGGACTCTATTGAAGAATTAATGTTTATGGATGTTGGTTCCATTCTAGTCCCTATTTATGGAAATAAAGTAGTTTTAATTCATGTACAATAAGAATTTCATATAAAGACCAAATAAGGGTTCCAACTGAAATCCAAATAGAAGTTCAATTAAAGTCTAAATCCTTCTAGAAATTCAAGTTCAAATACAATTAATTTTACAACTTTCATAATAATTACAGTCGACTCCAAAATTTTTATGGTAAATAAAATTGATCACAAAACTTTTATAGTAATTGCAATTAAGCCTCAATGCTTTATAGAACTACCACACGAATGTGATCAGGCATATATTATCCAAGTTCTAATAATTAGTTCATATCTAATTGACCATATAAACCACGAAATCTAATTATTAGTCTTTATTTTTATTTTTTTATATTGGATAAATGATTGCAATCTCATAATATATAAGATCACAAAAGTCAACAAGTTTACAATAAGTTTCTATAACCTACCATAAATGTATCTTATTCCGATATGAGATCCAATAATTAGGTACTGAAATAAATTATAATTTTTTCCATTCTCACTAATTTCATTACCATTTTCTTCCAGGATCTTGTGAATTAATCACAGATGTCAAAGTCTAGTCTTCGCTAATATTTAGCTTAGGTTTACAACCATTCAAGGTGACGATTGCCGATACGAGTTCATGTTCTCTACTCCCCTTATTCTCAAACTACAAACTCATCGAGATATTTGACCAATTTAATTGATTTTACCAATTGGTAAATCAAAGAACCATCAAAGTCACGAAAAGAGATATATACAATTCTATCAATAGATTTAGATGAAATATCCAGAAATCAATTGGAATTTAATTGCTCGCATGGTCATGTTATAGAATTAAATTCGACGTGTGGTTCCTTTAATATACTCCAAATATACTAGTGTCGCCTTTAACTATTTATGTGATAAGAACTAATCAAAAATTCAAATGGTGAATTAATTAATAATACAAATTTTCAATACAATGTGTCAACTCTTGTAAATTGATTATAAACAAATTATTTATTACAAAATATTGTACTTCACAACTCAAGCATCCAACTTATACTATCACTAATGATCATAGACACTTTAATTAGTATGCTCAATATCAAATAAATACAATCCATAAACCAAATCACAATTTATTTTTTATAAAATTTTATATTGTCACCATAAAATATACTAAATAAACATGCAACCCAGCAGTAGGGCTCCACATCCTCTCTCATATGACAACCAACCACTAATTATTTGATTTTTTTCAAATTAAAATAGTAAATAAAATAGAATATTACAATTATGAAATAAAAATACAGATAAAACTAATAAATAAAAAGTAGGCCCGCATAAACACAATTATATTAGATTCATAGTTCTTAAGCTATGCATATTACATTACAACGCGTGCACAAATTATGAATTTTTATACGTACTGAAAACGATATTTTAAATCAATAGTTGGACTAAAAATATACCGTTAGCACATGATTCAAGAAATTGATTTTTTTTTAATTTTGGATTTGTTTGGCATACCTTATTTGAAAATTGATTTTCTTCAAACTTATCTTCAAACAAACAATAACTCATGTGACGTGAAACATTAGACAAATACGACTTCTATGAATTCTTAAAAATATATTTTACATCCTTAAACCTATTCGGAACAAGGTAAGTTTCCATTGGTAATGTTTGTCTAGTAGGAGGTTCCTTCCAAACCAAATAGCTTCAAGAATAAGTTATTGGAGAATGGCAGCCAATGTTGAAATTGATCCGATGGTTTTCGCTTCAAATCTGTAAAGATCACTTGACAATGAAATAAAATTACTTCGTTGTATTCTTGCATAGATTAATCCAAATCATAGGGCGGCTTATAAATTGTTTATCAGATAATTATGATCATTGAATTTTCTTTCCATGTATGTGCTTCTGATTTTTTTTAAAAAAATTGAAACATCATGTGATTGAAACATCTTGAGATTTCAATCGTCCATCCACCTCATGTCGGAGAAAGATAAATAGTACATTTATTTATTTAAATTTAATTTCCAACAAATGCAAATCAAATTTATTCTTACAATTTTCAAAAGTTAGTGACAACAGAGTTGCATTGGAAACATTTTCAAATTAGAAACCTTTTCTACTATCTCCTTTTAAAGGAAAAATTGTTCGATAGGGAATGGATTCATCTATCTAAATTCAAATTTTGAACGAAAAAAAAAATGTTTGGGGTTGTGTTATAATCGTTTAAACTACAAATAAATAAAAATAAGTGATAGATAAATGAGTAATACTTGTAGGTCCTACGAAATATCGATAAAAATTTATTTAAAATTGACTATAAATGGAAAGGCACCAAACATAAAGCCTACCTGTTTGAATGGTTTCTGCATTTTCCCATATCTCACACATGTAACCATTTAAGCATAAATGAATTCTCATGATTCTTATTTCAAAACTCAATCTCAAGCAGTGACATGATTTCTAAACTCAATTCCAAGCCGAAATTATGCATACACGTGCCAATTATAGAAATATAATATGCCATTTTATTTTCTTGACATATAATTCCTAATTCATATGTACAACAAATACCAAAATTCATCTTAAGATTGTTGGAGATATTATACCGATAATGTGCATATTATATTAGTCAAGAACATTTGCGTGAAATCGAAATATCATTCGACTTACCAAAATCTGATTTAAGAAGACAAATTAGTAAATTACCAACTTCGAATATAAGAATATGGATTCATCGCTTCCCAATCTTGAACGCACGTCTCTTTAATTCAAACCTTTCAATAAAACACATAAATAAATTAACCATATTCTGAAATCAAGTATAAATAAAATCAGAAATGAAAAAAGATGAAATGCAAGTGATGCAATCGGTCGAGGCAAGTGTTTGACATTTTGTCCTTAAGATGAATTTGCCCCACATCGGTGCTAACGGTTTCTGACAATCATCTCCTAAGATACAACGACCACGTCTAGCCATAGGAGCACTCCAAATGACTTAGACCAACGAACTCGAACGGAGTTCCCTCTCTACCATAACCATGATTTTGATGCAAGAAATAATCACTTCTACAAAGTGTTTTATACAAAACTAAAGTAAAATATGAAATGGAATGATATAGAACTATCAATTGAGTTTGTTCTCCTTCATAAAATTCAAACATGTGTGATCTCTTATATAGTAGTTGGAACATCCATGCCAAGAGACACATCTTTTGAAATTTATTTCTCTCCATAAAGAGACACAATTACATCTCTACATAAAGAGACAATTATTGAAAAATAATACCAAAAGTCATGATCTCCAAGAGTCATGATCTATATGAAAAGACACATCTTTTCATCTGCATCATCTCTAGAATATTCTACACGATTTTCCAACAATTTCAAGTATTAAGTGGTTTTGACTTAATTTCTCATTCACCAAACAACGAATTCCACTTAAATTGGTCACAACCAATTTTCGATACAAAATTCCAATAGTAATGACCTATAAAGACAACTTAGAGCATCTGTATATAAAAGCGATAAAAACAAGAAGAAAAGTGGGATTTTGCAAGGGTTATTGACATCATAATATGGTATCTATTACTTTTAGGGTTCCATCTTAAAAGGTTATCCTTACTAAGTTCTTATTTAACAATCATTATTTGGAAAAAAAAAATATTTTGAATATTGATATTTAGGATAATGTGATGTTAAAAAGTAGGAAAAATTTTGAATTCATGAGCAAAATATTTTTTTCTGTGAAAGCGTGGTTGAAAATAAGTAAAAAAAAAAATTCAAAAATGGGTTAAGAGAAATAGCACAAACTGTTATATATTGGTCTATATTTTCTTCGTTATTCAATTTGAAAATTATCCTTTAACATGCCTCCGCAAATTGGTGGCTCGTTTGAGCAAACCAATTTTTAAATTTGTGCGCTTTTTTTGTAGTTTTAATCGGATCGAATCGTTCGTTTGATCTTGAAGGGTTCTAATACCATATTATGACTTGTTGTTTCCATCTTAAAATGTCAACTATATTAAGAGGAGTAGCTCAAACTATTATTAGTTGGTCTATATTTTTATCTTTATTCGAGGTGAGATTTGTATCTTAATATTACAAAACATTACAAAAAGTATTTGCAACAACTTTGCGAGGAAAAAAGGACAGTCACAAAGGGAGGCATTGAAAATTCATTTGCCAAGGTACTACGGTTTATAGACGATTTCATCAATATTGATTGAAAAATATAATTTACTGAATAATAAGACCAATATGGATCTAAAAAAATGCTACTTATACAAATGGGTTTACCACCTGGGTAACAAATGTGACAAGTGGCACGATTTTATAGGTTAGTGGGATTTATGTTTTGTCCACCAGCCTATCAAATTTTGTGACCTCTACATTTTGTCACCTAGGTAGTAAAGTTGGGTGTACATGTAGCAAAATCTCGGGAGCTAAATAAGCTCCATGAAAAAATCACAGCAACTGTGGAAAAGTGATGATTTCATCTTGAGCTGGAAAATTACAAGGGATGGGCACGAATATGATATTTCAACAACCTGCAAAAATGCTAGGAAAGTTGTTCCCATATGTAATGCCCAGAAAAATTCGGCATATATTTTAATATATTATGTTCCAAGATATATATATATATACAAAATAATTCTTCACTTCAAAATTTGTGTTTCAATTTATCATTTCTAACTATTTATCATTTCTAACTACCCTCGAACTACTGTCGTCCCCCTAGGCCTCTTTTAGTATCAGAGTCATAAGTGTTTAAAGTGAGGTTATAGCGTCATACTGCTTGAGGAACTGTGTAAAGAGAGAAGCTAGTTACCCTGGGGCCTGCTGCATCGTTGGTCAGCCCGTAAAGTCGAGTGAGCATAGGGTGGTCACGTTGTAAGTTTGGTTGGATTTGATCTATCTCGTAGCACTGTGTCTACAGTGGTATATCATTGTAATTTCATTCTATTCAATTATGTCTTTAATGTCTAATTGATTTATGAGACTTGGTAGTTAAAAAAGTAGAAATGATAATTTTTCAAGCACTTTTCAAAATGAAGAAGAATTAGATCAAGAATATGCATTTGCATTTGATGGTTTCAATTCTCATGAACTTCAAATTGAACAAAAACTATATAAATGGACTATTCCAAAGGTAGATAAGAGATCCATATGTGAAATAGGGAAGTTTGATTTCCGTCAAGATTATGTTATCAAAACTCTCGTGCAAACTCTTGCTATCAAAAATTAAACATATAAAATAAATTTATTTCCAAAAGAAGCCATTCAAACTCATAGAAAAAGTCTTAAATATCTTCACGTGGGACTCATTCAAATTGTTATCAACCCATTGTTTAGATTTGGTTTAGACATTCCTATCCTTTTAACTCTAAGAGATAAAAGACTTCTCAAGTTTGAACATTTATTTTTATTTATGCTAGAGTCAAATCTAGAAAGTAGTCCAATTTTTTCAAATTGTTATCCAAACTTCACTATCAATCTTAATGATAGAGCTATTGTTAATGCTCTTACTCTCCAAATTCAAACATAAGATTTTGATATCGATGATCATTCAAAGGCATTTGCTATAATATATAATATATTACAAGCTTATGAACACTCAAGTCAATATTCGAGTCTTTCGCTCATCTCCTAAAGAAGAAAGCCTTCTGGTGGAGGTCAACCCTCTTTATTCAAATACCATGATTCCCAACAAGGATACCATGGAATCTTTGGTCTCGAGAAATTGAATAGGATTTTGAAAATTTTCAAAATCCAATTCCTACTCAAACTTGAAAAATTCCCGATCAAATTATCTCATTTCCCAATGGACACGTCAAAGTGATATTTCATAAAGCTTCTACATCAAATACTCATTTTAGGAGGACTGCTTTACAAAGAAAAGCTGGTATTGGTGTTCGTGTGCACATTCCAGGAGGGCTGTTTCGTACTTCAAACAGGGGATCAGAAAGCTTGTGTTGTCAACTTTGCTGGTGGTCCCGTAAGTTAATTGACAGTTTATAGTGGATCTTTGACTAGCAACCCGGAGTTTTTCCTACATTAGGTTTCTCCGTAAACAATTCTGGTGTTGTTTACTATTTTTTATTGTTATAATTTAACTGCGGTATTCAAATATATGCTAAATTGAATTATATGAATAATCACGTAGACGTAATTAACTTGTGACTTATTGTTTGTTAATTAAATTGATAATTCTGCATTTACACCTACTCACCCCCCTCTAGGTGTAGTTGGGTCAAATCTTGCATTTTTCATTATGAATGGACACATTTCAAATTTTTTGGTAAAAAGCTTTCAAAAACAAAATATATTCAAAACATTCATGTCAACAAGAAAATATGGAAACACCATCCGGTCAAAGTTTTCAATCTAAACATCCTCTGATACAAGAAATAGTTGTTCCCCATGGAAACATTGAAATAATTGCATCGCCTCTCAAGAAAATACCTATTCGTGCTGAAAGGTCGGAAGATTCTAACCCAATAGTTAAAGATGTCAAAACTTCATGTCATAGAACCATTATACTAATGTTGTTTTCTAATCTACTTGTTCTCAATTATCCAGAATTGAAGCCAATTTTGAATCTGACGCTTCTTCATCCAAAAAGGAGGGGAAGAAACCTCTAGATACTACTTTCAAGCCTATTGTTTAACTCTTACTCCAAAATTGAAAAGACTTCTTATCTTCTGAATCAAGATTTTTGCAAGAACTTGCAAATCAAATTTCCAAATTAGGTAATTCTAAGAATGTCAATACTATTGATAACTTAGAAGAACTTGAATCTCAATTTATTGAAAATGAGTCTTCTCAAATCAATAAATTAAGAGGACAAAATTCAAAACTTTCAACTTTTTACTCTCAATCTTCTTATCCTGATATGTTATATGAGGAAAGAATAAACATGATGTTTCTTATAATCACGATGAAATCATCGAATGTAACATTAATGGTTAACTGAGTATAAAATTCTTTAAACTCTTGAAAATATGGATGTTTGCTATACAACTTATACATGTAGAGACATAATTCCTGTTACTTTAGTTTGTGGTTTCATTGGACAGCTTAAAAGCTCGTGGAACAACTATCTTACCGAGGAATATCATAGCAAAGTTATTCAAGCTACTAATGATCAACATCAAAATGATAGTTTCAATACACTTGTATTTTCAATCCTCAAACATTTTATTGGGACTTCTGTTGTTCTTCAAGATAGAACATCTAAGATTTTATTAAATTTTACTTGTCCAAAATTTCAAGATTTTCACTGGTATAAGGATATGTTTCTTACAAGAGTTCTTTTAAGAAAAGATTGCAACCACTCTTTTTGAAAAGAAATATTCATCTCTGGACTTCCAAAAAAAATTGCTGAAAGAGCAAGGAATTCCCTTAAACTTCAACATAATGACACCATCCCACATGCATTACTGACTTATGGAGAAATTATATTTTGTCAATAAAGAAGGACTAGTACTATGCAATGATATCAAACTCAAAGTCAAGTTGAAATCTGAAAGTCGCAAAGAACTTGGATCATTTTGCAATTAATATAGTTTCGAGAAAGTCATTCCTCCTTCAAGATTGAAGAAGAAGAAAATTTCTTCTCGCTTGAGAAAAAGATCCTTTCAAAAATGTTAGGTTTTGTGACAAAAATTCTACGTGATTTAGAAGTTTGTTGGTACGTTTTGATTAGGAATCAAATATCATAATTTTTGGAGTTTGATTGTATTAAGGACTTGGAGATGAAATAAAATACTTTGGAGATGAAAAGAAAAAAAAAAGATTTCAGCAAGCCCGACACCGCAGCGCTGGGCTGGGGGCACCGACACCCTTTGTTGGGCAACAGGCCCGGCGCTATAGTGTCGGGCTGGGGTGTCCCGATAGCGTAATTCTATGCAATTTCCTGATTTTGTTCAAACTTTGGGACTTCTTCTTCATCTTGGACACCACAACTTTGAGATTTAACTTCTATAAATACTCAACAAGGTATAGACATAAAGAAGGTGAGAAAAAGGCAAGACTCAAGAGAGATTATAACAATTAGATCTTTGTATATACATTAGAAATAAGATAGAATTGTTTAGATTAGATTGAGAAGATCAAAATCTTGTAAGACAATTGGTTGTTTCTTGGTATAATAAATTCTCCTAATCCACAATTTTCTTGATTGTTGTGTGATCCATTAAATTTCATATTGTCCATAATTTTCGTCTTTAATTATTTGGCCGATTTCTCAACAATTGATATCAAAATATTCTTGATATCGGTTTGTTTCATAAGAAGTGGTATCAGAGCCAAGGGTTTTTGGCGATTTTTTTGGAGGTCTAAATTAATTATTAAAACAAGGTTGGAACAAGATCGATTGTTCAAGGATGACAACTTTGGAATTTGAAATTTCACTTTTGGAATGCAACATTAGATTTTCATTGTGGTAAATCAAGATGTGAGCGATCCTTGCTTAATTGGATCTTAATGATGCTTTGTTAGGGATTGAAAGAATGCCTGGAACAATGCTTGCGGAGGAGAAACAATGGAAGAATCGAAAATCTCTATCTCAGATACATCTTTGTCTTTCTAATGAAATTTTTCAGGATGTAGTAAAGGAGAAAAGTGACGCTGCATTGCGATTGAAGTTGGAGCAACTTTGTATGACAAAGAGCTTGACAAGTAAGTTATACTTGAAGCATCTTTTGTATTCTCATCGCTTGATGGAAGATGGATCTTTGGAAGCTCGTCTATCAATGTTCAAGGAAATCATCGCTGATTTGGAAATGATGGAGGTTGAGTATGATGAAGAGGATTTAGGTTTGATATCATTATGCTCGTTGCCACCTTCATATGTGACTTTTAGAGATAGCATTCTCTATAGTCGGAATACTTTTACAATTAACAATGTATATGATGTGCTTTATTCTAAGGAAAATATGAAGCATCTGGTCATCGATTTTGGGGCTCATGGAGAGGGTCACGTTGTTCATGAAAGGAAGACGGGCAGTCTGGAAGTGACAGAGTTAAGGATAGCAACATCGGTATAGTCTGTTAGTATTGCAATAACAAGGGGCACATGAAAGGGATTGCTATGAGTGGCGGAAGTGGTTTGCTACTATAGATCAGGATGAACAATCACAAAATTTCGGTAATGTTAATCTTGCAGAAGAGAATGTTGACGAGGATTTGTTGGTGATTACTGAAGGTAACTCCAAACTTGACGAGGAATGGACTCCTGATCAACCACTTTTCATATGTGTTCAAATCGGGATTTATTTTCTTCATATGAAATAGTTCCAAGAGGTTCTGTGATGACGGGAAGCAATAAGCCTTGTAGAATAGTTGGGATTGGTAACGTCAAAATCAAGATGCTGAATGGGATGGTTAGAACACTTAGGCTAGGTTTGACATGTTCTAGGTATAAACAGAAAGTTGATCTCTTTGAGTTCTCTCGATTAAAAAAAGTACAGATATACCGTGGAGGTGGAGTTATGAAAGTTAGCAAAGGGTGCTCGAATTGTGTTAAGGGGGTGGAGAAAGTTTCGATTATATGTGTTGGAAGGTTCATCGATCACGAAGGAAGCAGCTGCAGCTTATAGTTCGATAAGAGGTAACTCGGGTAGAGTTGGTTGTAAGCTGGTTGTTCGTGGTGATTTGGACAATAATATTGGGAAAACTTCTAGTAGCTTAGGTGGAGCTGGTTGTGATCTTGTTGATCATATTGCTCATGGTGATTTGAGTAGGTTAGACAACTCAAGTAGAGTTGGGATTGCTTGTGGTGGTTCAAACAAGTTTATTGACTCGGCTGGAGCTGGAAGTGAACGAGATGATTCAAGTAAAGATGGCGCGCAAGGTAATTCTGCTTGTATGCATGACTTAGATGTAGTTCATAGTTGCAGAGTATGCCCGGAAGGGGCATGGCGTGCTCGTCGGGGGCATGGGGTGTTCGGTTGGGACATGGTAGAAGACTTGGAGAATGACTTGAAAATTGAAGAGTTAATTCCTTGTTATCGAATTTGTGTCAAGGTGGAGTTTGTTAGGTTTTGTGACCAAAATTTTATGTGATTTAGAAATTTGTTGTATAAAGGAAGCTTGTTTAATCTTGGTATGGTTTGATTAGGAATCAAATATCATGTTTTTTGGAGTTTGACTATATTAGAGACTTGGAGATGAAGTACGATACTTCGGAGACGAAAAGAAAAAAAAAAAAAAGGAATTTCAGCAAGTCGGTGCTGCGCTCCCTTGTTGGGCAGCAAGTTTTCTGGTTTTGTTCGGACTTTGGGACTTCTTTTTCATCTTGGACTCTACAACTTTGAGTTTTGACTTCTATAAATACTTCACGAGGTATAGACACAAAGAAGGTGAGAAAAAGGCAAGACTCAAGAGAGATTATAATAATTAGATCTTGGTGTATATATTAGAAATAAGATAGAATTGGAACAAGAAAACAATTCTAATCATGGGCGTGGGTTGGGTTGGGTCGGTTATTGCCCCAACCCAATATTATCGGTTTGTTCGAAATTTAACCCAACCCAACTCATGTAAATGTTGAAACCCAACACAACCCAACCCAATTATTTGTTAGTCGAGTTGGGTTGAGTTGATCGGTTTGAGATAAACTTATTGCACATATAAAAATAAAAGGGGATTCCCAGTCGAAAAAATAAAACATATGAAATAGAATTTGAAATAATAACTGAATCCCAGCCAATGTGCGCCACATGCTTAACATCTGGAAGTGGAACTGACCAATCTAACTAAGTTTGAAGTAACCTGCATTATTCATTTATTGACACTTAGCTGCAGTAATAATATAATTTTACATAAATACATCAATATTGCAGTTTACCAAACAGATCTTAGAAAAAATTTATCCAGAAAATAATAATTGGCAGACTTTTGACAATGTTCCAACTTCATATTGCCAGGAGAAAGGATAGGGGAGATGACAATGTTCTCACTTCATATTGTTTATTTTGGTTGATGCATCATTATCAATTTTTTTATATTTATCAAAAAGGTGGGGGGAGAGGGGATTATCTCTTCAATTAGCTTTTGTAATCCAGAGCAGAATGCACTGCATGAACTTAAGATCATAAAAGGTATCTCAGTTGACGCACAATGGTGGATTCATGCAAGCATAAATCAGATGCAGACATTAATCTGATTATTTTCACTTTTAATGAAAAATGTAGTAACTAGGTTGAAGAGCTCGAGGAAATAGAAACCAAAGCTTAAAGAACTAACATACTCTAGGAAATAAATGTTAGCATTTGTCCTCACAACTTACAATAGTAACATGCTGATTTTTGTTACAGACATTTTTCAAAATGAAAATGCGGAAAATGATAATCACAGAATGCCCATTAATTAACAATTTCTTAAACTTTCTCAAGTGAAAAATGATTTAAAAAGAGATAATGCGATATGGGAAGGAAAAAAAATAGAAATTTCCAATGGTAAAGGGATCAGGGTGTGCGGGACGGGGTGAGTTCATTAGCTCTCTTTCGTGTGGTTAAAGCAAATCAATCATTATCAACTAAATACATAAAAGATAAAGTACTAAAACTCAGTTGACAAGAGAAAACAATAATTGTTTTCAATTAATACTCATGATATAAACTATATTAGGACTTCTCAAAAATATGTGAAGATTCCGAAATTTTTTAAACTTTAACTTCAAATAATAAGTTCGGGTATCCCAATCTTAACTTCCAAAATTCAAATAGATCGAAGAAAGGGAATTAACAGTGATATATTAGGGAAAAGCTAAAAATTCTGAGTACAGATTCATACCTAGGCGCGTATTTACTGTGGATGGACTAGCCCTTTCACTGTGAACGGCGTCGAGGATCGGTGGTTCGTTGGTGGGTGGGTGGGGGAGGGTTGGGATGGTCGGAGCGAGAGAGATGGCAATTTGAGCGAGAGCAATGTGGACTGGAAAGTGGAAATCGTGGATAGACTTGCGGGTTGCGGCTTGCCCTTTAAGGTTTTATTTTTAAACTCGTTTTTATTTTTATTTATTTATTTATTTTTTTGGGTTCTGGGTCGGGTCGGTTTGGATTGGGTTTGGGTTGTTAACCCACAACCCGACCCGATCCAAAACCTGAAACCCATCCAAAAAAAAAGCAAAAAACCGACCCAAACCGATCGGTTTACTCGGGTTGGTTTGAGTGTTGCCCACTCCTAATCATGATTCCTCTTCTTCTGATTCTCATGATAATTCTCAA
The DNA here is from genome assembly GCA_019097785.1 of Fraxinus excelsior. NCBI lineage: Eukaryota > Viridiplantae > Streptophyta > Magnoliopsida > Lamiales > Oleaceae > Fraxinus > Fraxinus excelsior. The sequence goes on along the minus strand of CM032624.1, from coordinate 20,599,884 downwards.
ACTGAAGAAGCAAGTATTCGTATTTAACTTAAAAAATGGTATTACAATATGACTACTATAGTCAACAACGAATTCAAATTCACTTATAGCCTTAATAGTTGCTCAAAACTTCACTTCGACATCTTAGGGGTATCCTTTCAAATGGAGGACCACAAAAAGTGAGATGAAACAGTGGCATGGATATAAAACCAAAAAATATTGATTTGAGTAACCAACTTTGAGCAAGTATAAATTTTATGCTGCGAAGAACCCGATGTTATGACATTGAAGGACCCTTCGAAAACTAGATTTTAATTCCTACAATCGGGGCTAATTGTGTGTTAACAGACTACTAATTAGAGACCAACAAAAGTATTAAAAATAAATAACAAAACAACTATCCTTCTTGCACGCAATTAGATTAAAATAATGCAAACACTGTCAACTAGTCTAATGTTAAACACGTGATGTTAAGCCACTGTTTGACGGTTATTAAAATAAGTTTTGAGATAGTGAATTTTTAGAGTATGTGTGATTAAAAAGTATAAAAAAAATTTAAATTTACGTGTAAAATATTTTATTATGAGAATATATAATTGAAAATGAGTGTTAAGAAAAAAAAATTAATTAACGTCAAATAGCATTACTCTTTAGATTATATCGTAGAATTGCTAAAAGTCTACTATGGTGGGAAGTTTAAGATAAAAGATTTGCATCGTCCTCTAAGAATATAAAATTATTATATTTACCTACTTGTTTCACAAGTTATATCCTTTGAAGATTTACAATTCATGCTTACAAAGAAAAATTTGTGATAATTAAAGAATATTAATTTATTCAACTTTCTTGGACCAGAAAGTGATCGTTTTTCAACTCCTTTGTGCTAATACTTTGCAACTTGTGCTATAAAAATTACGTAAGGATTGCCTTCAAAAACGTTCACAACTTGAGTAAGGGGGCGTCCATGTTAGATCCGTCGGAAAAGAAAAAATTATAAAACTTTGACAAATGACGTTTAATATTTATAAATGTACCAAAGTTGAATAAATGGTTATGTAGTTCATACGGCTGAGAGCAAAAACAATAGAGAATTTCCGATTTCGAGAGCCTACAATCCTTGTTTTAAATTTTAGCTACAAAATTGGCAGAGAGCAAAATTTTAATCACTATAATTTACTCTATAATAATGTAAATTGACCACTTGCTGTTAACAATAAATTTGACAAAACATATATATTCGATTTTATCAAAGTAATAGATTAGTTGCTCTAAAAATTATTATTTTGAACTAAAATTCGACATCGGAATGACTCAGTGATTGAACTGCTAACTATATTTTTATTGTTATGATAGCTATGCTAAATATATTTTTATTGTTATGCTTTATTAATTTATTCTGTAAATTTCAAAAAATTACAATCTAAGTAACCCTCTTTTTTTCTTTTAAGAGTTCGAAAAAAAAAAAAAAAAATTTATTCAAAAATAGTTCTAAAAATCATTGTTATAAAAGTTTTGCTTAAGGTTCGCCTAAGTTATGAACTTTTATTTACCATTTAATCATGATTTACGTATGAGTTTTATCTTGTCTCGCTTAAGTTCGTAAAAACATGAAACTTGATAATACGTATATGATTGAAAAATATATATTTTTTTTCCTTGTTATTTTGGATTATATTTTCATGTGGGTGAGTTTTATGATTGAAATTTTTTTTAATGTATTTAGTTAAATTTTAATAAATAATCTCCCTATTGTGATCGTTAATGATCAATGAAACGCCTTAGCCCACTCGACTTCTTGGATCTATCCTTGAACTAAAGGATTATTTTTTACTGAATGTTTGAATTGTCAAATTATGTAATTCATGACGCCTAATAAATTAAAAATTCATTCTCACACACAACCAGACAGAAAAGTCATTGAATACCATCTATAAATACATGCACTTGTACATCAATAAGTAACAAAATAGAAGTAAAAAAGTTAAGTATGCAGATTTCAAGTCGTATATTCCCAATTTTTCTTTTGGCGTTCATTTTTATTTCGGGAGCTTCTTCTGCTTATAACAAAAATGATTTTCTCGAATGCCTTACCCTTCAGTATCAAAAATCCAACTCCGAAACAGATTCCATTTACACCCCAAAAAATGCATCATATTCATCTGTTCTCCAATCTACGATACGCAATCTGAGGCCGGCGTCAAAATCCGCCCAGAGACCTTTCGTGATCATTACACCGGAGCATGAATCCCAAATTCAGGCAGCAATTTATTGCTCAAAGAAACTTGGGATTCAGCTAAAAGTGCGAAGTGGTGGACATGATTATGAAGGACTATCATACATTTCTGAAACTCCTTTTGTCATTGTGGATATGAGAAACCTAAGATCAATATCCGTCGACACAGAAAACAACACTGCATGGATTCAAACAGGTGCAACTCTTGGTGAACTTTATTACACAATTGCTGATAAAAGCAAGACTCTTGCTTTCACTGCCGGCGTTTGCCCTACGGTAGGTGTTGGAGGGCACTTCAGTGGTGGAGGATATGGCATGATGTCTCGTAAGCATGGCATTGCTGATGATCACATCATTGATGCCAAACTAATTGATGCTAATGGCCGAATTCATGACCGAAAATCCATGGGAGAAGATCTCTTTTGGGCCATTAGAGGAGGTGGAGGAACCAGTTTCGGGATTTTGGTTGCATTTAAAGTGAACTTAATTGTTATACCCGAAACTATAACTGTTTTCAATGTTACAAGAACTTTAGAGCAAAATGCAACCCAGATAGTACACAGATGGCAATATGTTGCAGACAATATTGATGAAAATCTTCTGTTAAGACTCTTTCTTAGAAGCATCAACTCTTCAGGAAAGAGGACAATAGGAGCATTTTTCACTTCTTTGTACTTAGGTCGGGTTGATGATCTTCTCCCAATAATGCAAGAGAAGTTTCCAGAATTAGGTCTGGTGAAAGAAGATTGTACAGAAATGCCATGGATAGAGTCCATACTCTTTTTTGCAGGTTTTCAGGGCGAATCACTAGACATTTTGCTGAATCGAACTGGAGTTTCCACGGGGTTTTTCAAAGGAAAATCCGACTATGTGAAGCAACCAATTCCAGAAAATGGTCTCAAAAGCATATGGAAGTTCCTTAACAAAGAAGACGCAAATAGGGCAGAACTGCAATTCAGTCCATATGGAGGGAGAATAAACGACTTCTCAGAATCGGAAATTCCTTTCCCACATCGAGCAGGCAACATATTCATGATCCATTATGTCGTAGCCTGGACTGAAGAAGAGAATGCAGACTCGGGAAGGCATATAAACTGGATCCGGGGGCTTTACAGTTTTATGGCTCGTTATGTTTCAAAATCTCCAAGAGCCGCATATTTCAATTACAGGGATTTGGATATTGGAATGAACAATAATGAGGTTAATACGAGCTACAGACAAGCAAGTGTTTGGGGATTTAAGTATTTCAAGAATAATTTCAAAAGATTAGTTCATGTCAAGAGTAAGGTGGATCCAACTAATTTCTACAGGAATGAACAAAGTATTCCACCTGTATCGCCATGGTAAAAGAATTATGGCCATCTTTGAGCCTCAATTTCTTTTTTAAAAAAAAATGCATTTTGGAATAATTATTGATTGGGAATGTGTGGTTAAAACATAGGGAATTTTTTTTGAGTTTGCGTGTAATATTATTTTATTAAAGAATGCGTGGTTGAAAGTGAAGAGAAAAATGTATTTTTGAAATAATGGGTATCAAACAAGTGTTATATATATTGGCTTTTCATTATTTATTTACTAAATAAAAAGAATTTATCGTGAATAATTTATTATGTAAAAAAAAAAAAAGTTGATTTTCTTATGCATCTTTAATTTGCATTAGTCTGCATTGACTGCACCATAAGTTTGGGTTTCATTTTTTTTTTCATACCTCATTATTCGACATTGAAAGAATCAATAAAAAATACAAAGTTGAGTTGCAATGCCTTGTTAATAATACCGTCCAAAATGGTTGGGACAAAATTACTCTCAACTACCCTCTACAGTTGATGCAATGCTTCACAAGAACATGTCAAGGGCAGTTTGGGAAATTGTGGTGAAACATCCATTGAAAAGTTAAGGCCAAATGTTAGAATGCAAAAAGAAATACAGCCAAACAGACGTTTAAAAGTGAGATGCTCTTTATTTCAAAAAGTAAAATTTTAAGAATAAACTCCAAAACATTTTTTATTTTAACTATTGAAAATAAAATATAGTTTAAATCTCTAGATTACATTTAATAAATTGCAAGTTTAACAACTTCCTACTTAAACTATTTATGGTATAATGAATTTAGCTCTTCATTATTATAGTATTATGAATATATACGTAGAAAAAATAAATAAAGAAATGAATGTTGGAAGAAGTAATAAAAAGTAAAAGTAAAAGGTTTGATATGATATGGAAAGGCACATTCCCATTGGACTTGTCGTTCAATCTGCTTCTGGCGTATATCAACCTAGATGGAGCACTACTTGATAGAGTGCACAACAAAAATTCTTTTTGTTAATGAAGATAATTGACGCCAGATATAATAGTCATTATTCTACAGGCAGGTTTCAGTGGATAATTAACGGGGACGAAACAAGAGAAAAATCAAGAAACGAGAACAATTCTTTATTAATCAAGTAATGAATCCGAAAATAACTCACAAGCCGGATTAAATAGCTAGAAAATAGAAAATATCGAAATTTTACCAAAAATAGTAAAATTTCAATATTCATACCAAAAGGAAATACGAAATAAAAAAATAATATCCAGAAAATTTGGCTCAATGCGAGTTCGTAATCTATATTAAAATGGTAATCGAAATATTACCAAAAAAGACACACAAAAAAAAAATTGAGGATTTGGAAGGGAAAACAACTAAATTCAACCTCGAAATTGATGCATATTGAGCAAAGCTTAGTGACCATGACGTGCGCACTGAAAAGAGCTTTTCGAATTGGGGTTTGGACGTGATTCTGATAACTGTAGCCAAAGTTATGGCCAAAATCCAAAAACGTGTCCAAAAGTCCCCAATTAGGAAAGATTGTCGATTACTTGCCCTTTTTATGCTCATCCGCCAACTCATACTATTTCAGCGCTATCAACGAGTTATCTGACAGCTCAACTTCGTCTGACTGGGATCTTCCTGCATCAATAATGAAGAGAGGTAGACAAAGGAAGTGCGGCACCAGCATATTCAGTATGAAGAATTGTTGGCACGTCTTCCTGTTAGGATGCATGAGAAATTTTCTTATCACAACCTCCTTTATAGTTCTACTACCAAAAGTGTAGGGCACTTCCCAACTTTCTAAAAAATTAATAAAATAGATATTAAATAATACTATTTCCTGTAACATTAAGTAATATATAGTCAAACTTTATAACTGTGAACTCCCTACGTCAATATAATTTTGTTTTGTTTGTTTTGTTTCTTGCATTGTTAATATTCTTCATTAGTGTTCTTTTCTAAATTTTCTGAGATCTTATCGATTAGTTTGGTTGTGAAAATGTTTTCAATACACTTGGACATGAACGGTTAGGCATCAAGATGAAAGTACCAAGAAAATAGGTAGGGCTGGTAATCGAATAATCAAGTCAACTACCAAAACTATAGAGGAACATGAAGAATATATGGGTACGAGGGACACAAACTAAGAGAGATTTTGCTCAGTTTAAAGATAGTGTTCCTTAAACATTAAATCGAATCCATCACCCTGGTAGAAAGGCATGCTATAAGGAAGATTCCCACCCAAGAAGTAAGAACGTGTGCGTGGATATTTATAGGTCATTGTTTAATTACATTGATGTATGGGTAATTATATTACCACCACAAAAATTATTAGGTGCACTACAAATTTTAATTATTTTCTTATTTACTCAAATAGCCTTAAGTAAAATTACATAATTAGGGTTAATATACTTTTAATTATTCACACCACATTATAATCACACACACACACACACAAAAAAAAACCAGTTTATTCTTCTTCTTTCTTTTCTTTTATTGCGAATCCGTAGCCGTCAAACACGGGTAAGAATTCATCAGGGAAACTGATTGTCAAACTTGATGGAAGAGTCCATAGAATCAAAATAAATTCTGGACATATCATAAATCGAAATAAATTCTTTTATTTGCTTTGTATAAAAAAAAAAAAGTCAATTGTTCAAATAATTCACTGTAAATTGAAAGTCCATTTTTTTTGTGAAAATTGTTACTTTTATAAGAACTAATATGCATATTATACTCAGATTTTGTAATGGTATTGCCACACTTTTTATTTAGATATTTAGCACATATTTGCATTGAACCGAATTTGCTTCATAATATGCCACCGAATTACTTTCAGTATATAATATGCCATCGAATTTGCTTCATAATGGCGGGCAATTGAAACACAAATCATTTGCTTGGAATCATTGCCGCACTTAATAAAATTAAGAAAGAGATGTCTGAAGAAAAGAAAAATATGAAGTTTAGTTGTCGTGTATTTTATTAAGAAGATGTTTTCTCCTTTTTTATTATTATTTTTTACTACATTAGGTATACAATTGTAAATTTGTCGTGGTGTATTTATTAAAACTATGTTTTAATTATGGTGTGCATATAACATTTTGTAGTTGTAATATAATTAGCCTTAATGTATATATTGCAACCTTAATTCACACGCATCACCTTCTCATTTGCCAATGACTATTACCTTCATGGACCTTTTCCTATTCTAATCGAATTACTTTAGTGGAGATTATTTTCCTAGATTTTCCCTTATCACGAAGTATTCATGTGGATTTTTAGGGATTGATAAGGTAGTTTTCTTATAGAACTAGTGAATGCACGTGCATTGCATGTGTAGAGGGTGATGCAGTGTAACTAATAATGTTGAAATTTTGAATTTAATTATAACATGACATTTTTCTATTGGAGAACAACATGATATGAAACTTTTAAATTTTAACCATTTAAGTTTTCAACTTAACATAGTTAATTACTTAAAATTATGGACTTAATTTTACATTACATAATTGGATTGAGCAAGACGTTGATTTGTTGATTGTATTTAATTATTTATATTAATTGTATGGATGAGTTTCTGTTATAGTTTTTGACTATTTGTGATTTCAAAAAACTTGCTTTCATTTGATAATTTTTTGTAAAATTATTTTTAAAAAAACAGGTGGATCCTTGTTCGATCTTTTGACCCTTGACCTTTACTCTTTTACGGGTCGATTTTTAAAACATTGGTTTTTATGTATAAGATGTGTTCATGTGTAGTTGTCTGAATTATAGAGTTATTCTCTATATGTTCCTGTTGTAACATTTATTAAAAGTAGTTAATAGTACATTTAAGGGGGAAAATAAAAAGAAGGTATGTAGAAAAATTTAATTTTGAGGTCTGTACCTGAGCTTCACGGACTTCGGGTGGACAAATGTAACAAATTTAACCACAAAATCCACCAAAAAAGAAAAATTAAGGATTATGATTTTACATTTAATATTTTAAGATAATTTGTGTATTTAAACTTAATCGACAATATATTTATTATTATCACATTTTAAGCTTTTTTCAAAAAAAATTAAATTAAATCGATCCAAATGGATATTCATATCGTGAAATATCGAATCAAACGTTGTAGGAAAAATAAAATTCGAAAAAAAGACATTGGAATGTGGTTGAGATTGAAAAGAAACATAAACAATCAGACTTTACATTTCACAATTAATGTAAAATTATTTTTGATATTTAAAATTTATCAACTATATATTTATCATGACCGTACTTTAAGATTTCCAACAAATTTTAAATCCTATAAAGTACATATTTGTAACTTAAAATACTGAATCAAACGTACAAAAAAATCGACTTAATTTAAAATAAAAACTGAAGAGTGAAATTGAGAGAAATTAGTGAGGGTTGAGGGTGGGTAGAAAAGAAAATTTAACAATTATGATTTTACGTTTAATAATTTAAGATAATTTTTATATTTAAACTTAATCGACAATATATTTATTATCATCACATTGTAAGTTTTTTTTATAAAAATTTAAATCGATCCAAATGGATATTTATATCGCGAAATATCTAATCAAACGTTATATGAAAAATAAAGTTCGAAAAAAGACATTGGAATGAGGTTTGAAAAGAAACATAAACAATCATGATTTTACGTTTCACAATTAATGTAAAATTATTTTTGATATTTAAAATTTATCGATCATATATTTATCATCGCCGCACTTCAATATTTCCAACAAATTTTAAATCGCTTAAAACGCATATTTGTAACCTAAAATATTGAATCAAACGTTAAAAAAAAAAAAAAAAAAAAAAAAAAAAAAAAACTTAGCCGAGCCGAGCCAAAAAACCATTCGACTCGGCTCATGGCTTGTGAACAATAACTGTCATCCCACTCTTTTATATGTAGTTAGATATAACAGGTAAATCCGTAAATACAAAGCTCCAACTGTCCCAGTCATCATGATAAACTACCAAAGTCAACGTGTCTTGCCATCTAGCTCTCGCCCATTGGATTGATTGAAGTCTATCTCCCTTTGAGGTTCTGTAGGGTTCGGCCAAGAGAGAGACGTATACGAATCATAACTTCGAGAAAACCATGAGGATAATGTGAAACAGTCAAATATGAGGCCACTGGGTCATGTAGCTTCATTGTATCTAGATGAAGTACGTAGGGAACAAGTGAGGCCTCCACGTGGCAGGATATAGAAGCCTACATGGCCTTGCTTCCTAGGTGGTGTTCATAGGATTTGCATATTTTAGGCGTGACAATGTGTAAGTATTATAAGTTATGTCCAATCAACTTTGGACATAAACACTTTTAATGTATATATAATGGATGCATATTTATTGCAAGATTTAATATTTAATTGCATTAATATTCTAATAAATTAAATAATAGAATCCGTAGATTCAAATCTTGGTGATTTGTTAATCACAATGAATTGTGATTGTGAGATACAAATTACATATAACTGAATCTTAAATCGTCTATGGTCATATGTAATAACGAGATACGGATATCGTTATTACGAATAGATCATCACGTATGACATTTCTTACTTGTGAAGTAAGTAGATCTCACAAGTTAAAGTGTGGTGACACTTGAATGAACACGATGATATTTTGTTATAAAACAAAACATTGGAAACCCGATAGGAGATTCCACATGGATAACTATCTAAGTGTCAGTGGTTAATAGTAGAATTTGTCATTTGACTTGAGGTCATCATAGTGCCTTATATGAGGACATATATACTTTAGTGATGTTGGATATTGGTCTATCAAGGGTCACTAATACGACATCGTTCGGGTGTATCAAGAATCATATGAACATTGTGAATAATCAATATAGATGATTCGTCACTCTTAGATAGTAATAGATTGTGATATACTTTTTATCCAATTAAGTTGATAATGAAATCATTGGCCAATGTGAACTCATAAGTCGAAAATGAGTTTTCGACTTACAATTACTTAAAAGTTGGATGAAAGATGTGATCGATAATTGAGATTGACGCATATCCATATCTTATAATTGATCGGATCAAACTGACGAAGGGATTATAGTTTCACGGTAAATGAACAAGTTTGATTTTGTCATACCACGTGACATTTCTCATCACATGTATTGTCATGACACATTGGTAGATGTCAATTTGGGACGACGGATGTGAATTGATGATAAAATAAAAGAGATATTTTAATTTATCACTTTTGATTAGATCAAAATAATAACTCATATCGTTAGGCATCGTAATCAAGAACCTAATGGGTCACACACAAAAGAGAATCAGAAGAATGATATTTACCTATTAATTAATTGACAGTATTGGATAATTAATTAATTAGGTTACTTATTAATAGGCCCGAATTAATTAATTCATGAACTATATCTAGTTAATTTGATTAATTAAATATTGGATCGAGTTTAGTTTAAGAGACGGGTCAAGCCTGCTTTGACTTATATTAATAGGTTGGTAAGGTTTGAAAACTGTATGAGAAAATTTTCATTATTCTTGCTAGCATAAGAAAAGAAACCCCTTGTCATCATTCATGTTCTCTGTGTGGATTACCGTTAGAGGCTGGATAATTGGATATCTTGGATTGCAGATCGTGATCATTCGAGTTCAAGAAAAGCAAAAGAGTTCGTAGAATTCATCAAAAGTATAGATCTTATCACAAATGCAAAGCAAATCTTTGGTGAGAATTAAAATTTGTTTTACTTTCCGTTGTGCATGATAAAGTAAATCCCCAACACAATAACCCCTCGAGCCTCGGTCAATAATTATGTTAGGCATTATGCTTAGGCAGGAACGGACCCAGCACCCGGCGAGGGGCGACGACGGCCCGTGCTAGATCTGTCGGAGTCATCAATACCGTGGGCGTTGCCATGGCACTGTTGCAGAGAAACAGAGATTGACAAGAAAGAAGAAGAAAACAGACGGTGGGCCTTCTTTTTTTTTTTTTTAGTTTTGGCCCTTTTATTTTGGGTTGAGATAGTTGGGCCTTTTCTTAAAAATTAGGCCCAATAAAATGAAATAATATCCAAAACCTTTCCCTTCCTCCTTCAGTTTTTGTGATGCGGGGTTGAGAAAGGGAAATGGATAAGGATGAATGAAGGTAGGGAGTGAAGGAGCTGATTGATTTTGTTGGAGTAATAATGATGCCATAATGTACTTAGAGGACTATCCAAGGAGGGTAATTTTGGTGGAATGTGCAAAGGTAGGAACCTTCATTAACTCCATATGCTTGTAAGTTGTATGCATCTATGCTTCTGTCTTTTAAATTTTGTAGTGATCCTTCGATGGAGATCTTTGATTCTTGTGAGACTTGCAAAAGTATAGTGCATCAAAAATGTTGATTTGTAAAACACATCAATGCAAAACTGTATACATGATTTGGACTTTTGGTCGTGCATTTGCAAGTTCTCCAAAAACTAAAATCCATGTTCATAGAGTTTTAGTTACTTTAATTACCAATTCCTTTTAGATACAACTGCAAAATTTTAGCAAATAGCATACCACTATTGAGGTTTTAGGACAGGGTATGCTTATGAAGAATCATCACCAATCTTCTAGATTTTTCCTCATGCAACCAACTAGAGAAACCTAGAAGAACCCATACACCACCACTATTCTAGAGTCCATGAGATTACCTTATAATTAATGTATGGAATTATCTACAATCATCAACCTTTGTGTAGAAGAATCCAATGTCTATATGTGTGTGTGTGTGTGTGTGTGTGTGTGTGTATTAGAGTGCAAAGAGAGTGAGTGTGCAAAAGAGAAAGTGGGAGGTGTGTGTTTGGTGTGTAAAGAAAATATTTGTTAATAAAATCACTTTTGTTTAGCCTTTAAACTCAACAATTTGGTATTAGAGCTAGGCGGTTGGGATGAATTTTTGGACTTCTTGAGATCGTGCACAAAAGGAGATTGTGAAGCTTTTGTAAAAGTTTGCTTGATTACGAGGAGGTAAATCAAGTCACGATGGGCGACCTACAAGCAGTATGTGGAGTAAAGAAGCTCAATAATCAGAACTACACCACATGGTAAACTTGCATGGAGTCATATCTCCAAGGGCAAGATTGTGGGAAGTAGTTGGTGGAAGTGACGTGATAATTATACATGGTTTGAGACCCGAATTTAGAGGATTCATTGCTGCCATCCAAGGTTGGCCAGAGCAACCGTCATTAGTCAATTTTGAAAACTTGTTGGCTGACCAATAAGCGTTAATAAAACGAATGCCAGGGGTCTCAATTAAGAAAGAAGATAAAGAAGCACTATATAGTTATAAAAGAAGAGGTCGACTCCGTCAACAAAATAATAAGGAATTGAAAGAGAATAAACATGGAGAAGGTTCTACAACAAGGGGAGTCAAACAAAGTCGCGACAAGAAAGGCCTGCCGTTTAAGGGATTTCAACGAACTAATGGTTTGTGTTTTGTATGTGGCAAATGAGTTCATTATGCTAGAGATTGTCGATTCAGGAAAAAGCCAGCAGAAGGTAATATGGCAACCTCTAATGAGCAAATAAAATATAATACTGAAGAAGAATGGGATGTTATAGCATCGCTTACACTAATGGAGCATACTCAAGGGGAAGAATGTAGTACAGATCTCGAAGAAGAATCAGCACTAGTGGCGATGCTCCCTGGACGAATAGATTATGAAAGTGATTGGATCGTCGATTCTCGGTGTTCCAACCATATGACAGGTGATAAAGGGAAGCTACAAAATACAACGGAGTACAAAGGAGGCCGAATGGTGGTAACTGCCAATAATTTAAGATTGCCAATAGCCCATATTGGTAAGACAGTTATCACGCCTCGGTTTAGTCCTAGTCAGGTGCAACTAAAAGATGTCTATCACGTCCTAGGAATGAAGAAAAATATTCTATCAGTGGCACAGCTAACATCATCAGGTAACTACGTTCTGTTTGGACCAAAAAATGTCAAGGTGTATGAAAATATAAAAACTTTGGGTACACCAATAATGGAAGGACGAAGATTAGAGTCCATCTACGTAATGTCAACAGAGTCTGCATACATGGATAAGACTCGAAAGAATGAGACAGCAGATTTATGACATTCAAGACTAGGACATGTGAGTTATCACAAGCTAAAAGTAATGATGAAGAATTCGATGCTCAGAGGTCTTCCTCAACTCGAGATCAGAGATGACATTGTATGTGCTGGCTGTCAATATGGTAAAGCACACCAGCTACCATATAAGGAGTCAAGTTATAGAGCAAAGCAACCATTGGAGATGATACACTCTGATGTGTTTGGACCTGTCAAGCAACCATCAAATCGAGGGATGCGCTACATGGTGACATTCATCGACGACTTCTCAATGTACGTTTGGATTTTCTTTATGAAAGAAAAATCTGAGACATTCATAAAATTTAAGGAGTTTAAAGAAAAAGTAGAAGGAGAAGTCCAAAATAAGATTCAGTGCCTACGCACGGATAATGGGGGAGAATATATGTCAAGAGAATTCTTCCAGTATTTAAGAGAACATAAAATACATCATCAATTGACATGTCAAAACGCGCCACAACAAAATGGTGTAGCAGAAAGAAAGAATCGACACCTTGCAGAAACGTGTCGAAGCATGCTACACGCAAAGAATGTTCCAAGAAGATTTTAGGCAGAATGCATGAAAACAGCAACACATGTGATTAACAGGCTACCATAATCGAAGCTGGGGTTCACGTCACCATTTGAGAAACTGTGGAAAAAGAAGCCTACAGTAAGTCACTTTCGTGTCTTTGGTTGTGTCTGTTATATGTTTGTGTCTGATCACTTGAAAAGCAAGTTTGATAAAAATGCAATCAGATGCATATTTGTGGGGTATGACAGTCAAAGAAAAGGATGGAGATGCTGCGATCCTACAACCGATCGTTGTTATACATCAAGAAACGTGGTGTTTGACGAAGCATCTTCATGGTGGACACCGTAGAGGGTGGAGCTACCAGATTCAAATGAATTAGACAATAAATTGCAAGAGGAGATCACAGAAGTGCAACCAAATCTTGAGAAAACAAAAGATGGATAAGAATCAAGTGATGAGAAGGAGTCTATCGACGCACTACAAAATCCTTGGCAAACAGGTGTGCATCAGACAACACCAGAATAAATAAGGCCAAGTCAACAAGAGGAGGTTAAGGTAAGAACAAGCCCACAACCACAGCTAAGAAAATCAACTAGACAGAAGAAACCAAACCCCAAATATGTTAATGCAGTAGTAGAAGAAGGTGACAGTATCAAGGAGCCAGAGACCTTTGAAGAAACAATCCAGCACAATGAGTGGAGAAAGATAATAGAAGAAGAGTTCATGGCTCTAAAGCAAAACGAGACTTGGGATTTGGTGCCAATACCTAATGGAGTAAAGCATATATCTTGCAAATGGGTATACAAAGTAAAACGACGTCCAGACGGATCAATCAAAAGATATAAAGCTCGGCTAGTAGCTTGTGGATTTTCACAGCAATATGACTTGGACTATGATGAGACATTTAGCCCAGTGGCAAAGATCACTATAGTACAAGTACTAATAGCATTAGCAGAAAGTAAGATCTGGAAGTTATGGCAGATGGATGTGAAAAACACGTTTCTTCATGGAGAACTTGATCGAGACATATACATGGAGCAGCCAAAGGGATTCGAGAATAAAGAAAAGCCATGATATGTTTTCAAGTTAAAGAAGGCTCTTTATGGATTAAAGCAGGCACCACAAGCATGATATGGTAAAATAGCTGAATTCTTAGTTCAAAGTGGATACTTGGCAGCACCGGCAGACTCAAGCTTATTCATCAAAGCACAAAGTGAAAAATTAACAATAGTACTAGTGTATGTAGACGATCTCATCATCACTGGAGACGACGAAAATGAAGTCCAACGAACCAAAAGGAATATATCGGTGAGATTTCAAATGAAAGAGCTTGGAGAGCTAAATCATTTTCTTGGGCTTGAGATGGAAAGAGCAGATGAGGGGTTATTCTTGTGCCATAATAAATATGCCAAAGATCTCTTACAGAAGTTTGGCATGATCGATTGCAAACCGATATCGACACCAATCGAGATTAACTCCAAGCTATGTGCAGATGAAGGCAAAGATTTGGATAATGCAACAATGTATCGACAGTTGGTGGCGAGCTTAATATATTTGACGCTGACACGACCTGACATCACATTTTTAGTTGGGATAACAAGCCACTTTATAGAAAAGCCAAAGAAGCCACACCTTGAAGTAGTGCAACGAATCTTAAGGTATGTAAAATGAACTATTGATTATTGACTCTTTTACAAGAAAACTAAAGATTGCAGGATCGTTGGCTTTTGTGATACGGACTATGCTGGGTGTCGAGATACACGAAGATCAAGAACTGGGTACATGTTCAACTTGGGGTCAGCTACAGTTTCATGGTGCAGTAAGAGACAACCAACAGTATCCTTATCAACTGCAGAGGCAGAATATAGAGCAGCAGCAATGATAGCTCAAGAGAGTACATGGCTAACACAATTAATGAAGGATTTACATCAACCAGTAAGCTATACACAATTATATTGTGATAATCAATCAGCTATTCGCATAGCAGAAAATCCAACTTGCCACGCAAGAACGAAGCATGTTGAAGTGCACTATCACTTCGTCGGAGAAAAGGTACTTAAATGGGAGATCGAATTGAAACATATCAATACTGAAGACCAAGTCGCAGACGTTTTAACAAAATGACTCAACACTTCAAAATTTGAAGAGTTTCGAGTACAACTTGGGATTATAAAAAGAAAAGAAAATAGTCAAAATGGAAAGTTGGTGCTGAAGGGGAGAATTGAAGAATCATCACTAATCTTCTAGATTTTTCCTCATGCAACCAACTAGAGAAACCTAGAAGAACCCATACACCACCACTATTCTAGAGTCCATGAGATTACCTTATAATTAATTTATGGAATTATCTAGAATCATCAACCTTTGTGTAGAAGAATCCAATGTCTATATATATATATGTGTGTGTGTGTGTGTGCACACTCAAGTGTGTATTAGAGTGTAAGTGAAAAGAGTGCAAAGAGAGTGAGTGTGCAAGAAAGAAAGTGTGAGGTGTGTGTTTGGTTTGTAAAGAAAATATTTGTTAATAAAATCACTTTTGTTTGGCCTTTAAACTCAACAGCTTATGTTTTATTTGTTCTTGAGTGGGGTTAGCCAATGGAAATGATTCATAAAATGAATTTCTGACATGGGAGTTTAAAGAAATTGTATGGTTCATTTTTATCCCAGCTTTAAATATGGATGAACAGTTTTAGATATGGATGAAAGAAAGAAATCTATTTGTATCTTTTGCTTGCTAAATTTGTTATCAACAAAAACTGTCGATCATTTTAATGACAATAAAAGTTTCCATTGGCAGCTTTTGTTTGGTAAGTTAGATATTAAATTTGCGAGTTAGCTTTCTATTTTCTTTCATTAGACTCTGGATCTTATCAGATCCTTTATTTGTAACTCTGGTTTTTCAAATTTGCATTATTTACTTAGAGGGGTGATTTTGTAATTTGAATAATGGCATCCATTACTTGTTCTCGTAATATTTAATATCAGTTTTGGTGTTAGCAACATAATATTTATTAAAAAAATGTTTTTTTACTTAAATAAACTTACTTGTAAGTAAAAAATTTTAAGCTTAGTCTTATTTTCAATGTTATTTAATTAAATATTAATAAACGACATCATTTTTACGATCGCTGATTGTTAATGGTCAATGTCCATCCAGGCTAAACTTTTGTACTGGGTCCGTCACTGAGCTTAGGTATGAAGGTGTTACGTGTTCTATTTTTTCCATTAAAAAATGGAAAGAAATAATTCACAAGGATTAGCACCAGCACGTTGGGAACTTTGTCGAAGCATGTCGCTTATGAGGAAGCTCTAAAATGTGTAAACTTTTTATGATGTGTTCCTTTTTACAACGTGCGTAGTTTTAAAGAAATTTGTTATGGAACTTCTTTTGATGAAGTATATAAATAGTCCCAATTCCCAAAGTTGTCTATCATTCATGTTAGGTTGAAAACTTGAGGTAAAAAAATAAACGACTAAAACTTTAGTGGGACACTTGTGGCATTTCCATAGGGGCAATTGGAGAACGTGCTAGAATAAAGAAAAGTCTACGAGCCATGATTATAGATGTCACTGTTATACGAAAGAGTAATGCGTTTTAATCTCGTTGTCTAGATGGAAATTACATATCATTAAATGAGATATTTACTTAAATGTAATGTAATGTTTATTGTCATTGATTTAATTGCAAGATTCTCATGAGGCGGTCCGAGCAACCCCATTTTTAAATAAACAATCAGCCTGAAAAAATCTGACCGAACCGTCGGGTTTTGAATTAAACCATTGGCCCGACTTTCTGTAAACCGCCCGGTCCAACACTTAAATATGAAATCCCTAAAAACCCAAAAGGGAATATCAAAAACAGAAACTCATTCTCTCTCTCTCTCTCTCGGCCATAGAAGCCCAGGAATCCCTAATCAGTTGCTTGCAATTTCACTCCTAAGAATCCAGAACTCTAATTTCAAGTTTTATTAGATGGAAGAAGATGGCAGTCCCAAATTTGCGGTGTTTTTATTTATTTTTTCTGATTTTTATTTTTTTGTGCGGTTATATTATGTATAAAATATTTCTCAAGATAGCTGAATTTTGGAAGATTTTTACGTGTTATTGTTGTGGAAGATGGCTGAGTATCAGAGCTTCTTTAAATTTATGACTAGTGGTTTGTGTTTGCTTAATATATTGATATTGGCATCGAGCTTTCAACTTTTGATTGTGTACCATATACCTCTAGTTCCAAAGTGTATGCTATGTATGTCAATGTTCTAAAAGTGGAATATGGTGGTATGTCCCCCCACCCTCAAACAAAATTTCATCCAGTATGCAAAAATTGACGTACATATGCAATGTTTTCTTATTTTTTGGAAGTTTGAAGAATATGATCAATTTTGAATACTTGAATCTTCGGGAATATAAAGATATCTTCTTTACTTTTGCGGCTTTGCCACATAAATTTGTCTTTGATTAGTGGTTGTTTATTGCTTCAAATCCATATTTCATTATACGGGATTTACAATTTGTTGAAGATTGAAAAAAAAATTGATCTTTAGTTACCTAAATTTACATAAGGTTAATTTAGTATTAGAAAATGTCAAAATTTTATTATTCAATAAACATATAATAATATATTTAACAAGCATTGACTCAACGATCCAACCACCAAGATCGATCGAACCACTGACCGCTGCATTGTCTGAATTAGTGTCTGGGTTGGGTCGACAACTAGGATTTTACTTTTTGTTATGTCTATATACTCTCTCATTAGTATAAACAAGAAACATCTTGATTACATTATCTGAAAATTATGTTCATAATATAAAATTTGATCAACAATTTCGCAAATTTCAAATTGTAAACACCATGCAATTAACAAGAAGTGGGTGATGGCCCCATATATCACCCAAATTAATTTTTAATACTATAAAAATTTAATCCCAACATTAGCTAATGATAATCAATGACCAATTTATGATACAGAGAACAAATATTATATGTGAATACATTGAAAACTCTTTTGGTTTTTCAATAAATATTCGTTTTAATTTTTATTTTGCATCATTATTGATCCAGTAATAATTTATTGAACATATCAAACAATTAAATATTAGAGTTATTGAACTTCTTCTACAGTAACTATATAATATATTGCGAATATTGATCTAGTATAAGTTTATCATTAAATTAAAAAGATTCACAGATCTAGAAACTTCTCAAATGATTCATTATACTATATTTGGGTCCTTCAAAAATAAGAAAATAATCTTTAAAAATATTAATAAATTTGTTATTGTGCTTCTTTTATAGCAAACCAATATTCTTTTAGAATATTTAAATATTAGAATCATAATTCGTTCTAAAAAAATAAGTAATTATTCTTCTAATATACTAATGTAACATA
Source organism: Fraxinus excelsior (assembly GCA_019097785.1). Lineage (NCBI taxonomy): Eukaryota > Viridiplantae > Streptophyta > Magnoliopsida > Lamiales > Oleaceae > Fraxinus > Fraxinus excelsior. The sequence continues at coordinate 20,581,351 of CM032624.1, read as the reverse complement.
AAATTATGCTTCTTATGGAGCAATAAGTCAATATTCTTCAAAAACATCGAAATTGTAATGTTATGCTCTTCAGAAACAGATAATATTCATTTAGAATAATATAGCATTGTGCTTCTTTAGGAGCAAGAACAAATTAAACATATCGATAAATATGTGCAAATAAAATATTTTTGTTTACAAAAATTGATTATACACAATGTGATGATTATAATTTGTACATAACAATCAATTAAAGAAAATGTGATAGTTTATCAATAGAAATGCACTAGAATAATTAATAATGTAATCATACAATTTGTTTAATTGAGACCATATGCCACAAATTCAGGGATGGACGCAGAACTTTAAAGTTACGGGGACACAATCGAACTTGTAAAGAAGTTGGGAGAATTTTTACAATCGAAAATTTACGTTCAAAAAAATCATACCCAATGTAATCTTGCATGCGAAAATTTACATGGATATAACTTTTTCGGATATAAAATTTCGAGAATTTTTTATATCATATTCCATAAAATGATGAAAATTACATTGAAAAATTTGGATCGCAAAAAATAATAATGTGAATGAAATAATTGATTTTTTTTTTTAAAAAATACGAGTTAGACGTATTTCTTTAAGTCTCACGTTTAACGTATTTTTAACTATTTTCGATATCTATTTGAACTATTCGATATGCCCATAATGTAGTTCTCGAAATAAATTTTGAGATGACATAAGCAATTTGTAGATTCGATTAGCGTACGATCGTCGGAGAATTTTTAAAATTAGCATGTTATCGAAATTCAAATTTATTATGATTTTCTCCTATTTGCTAAAGATTAAAATCAATTTTTTAGTAAAGTTTTATAACAGTTAAACAATTATATTATTAAAATTAATTGTTACGTTTGATTAAAATTAAAATTTAGATTTTAATCCATAGCAAACCTAATTTATAAAAAAAAAGTCCCTCAAAGTCAGGGCACCCCCGGTCCGCCAGTGAACAAATTCAAATAATATATAAACTTGTGGACAGGAACTGATGGGTTACGTACATGACATTCCAAAACGTATATTTGGACATTGGGACCACCAATCAATTTTTACAAGAATTTGACTAGTATTCCCATACAGATTTCTTATGATTGGGTTGGTAGATTTTAATCAAAACCGTTCAATCTAAAAAACAATGAGTTAAATATCATGTCAATCGGATCATGAACGCTAAAAAAAATATTAATATTTTGATTACAGCTGTGAAGGCCATATAGCCTTAACGAATTTCTACACTATTAATTTCGAAATAATACTACAATTATTATATAATAAATACAGTCATATCTTTTTATAAGTATCAATCTAATATTCCCAATAAAATATTTCCCAGAATATAGCATCATATTTTTTAGAACTTTAAAATGTATAGGGTATACTTCTTCAGGAGCATTAATATAATACTACTCTATAATATTGTTTAAATAGAATAATGTTTCCCCACGAACATCGACATGCGATTCGTCAAAAATATGATATGAAAAAATATTATACTTTTTCAGAAGTAAAAACATAATATTATTTTAAATATTGTGTGTGTGAATTTGTACTTTAGGAGAAATAAAATAATATAAATATAATATTCATTTTCAAAACAATACTACAATATTGTTTTGAAATATTGATTTGGATTATTTCTTTTCAAGAATATTAATACAATTTTTTTTCTGGAATATTTCACTGAAATATTGTACCCAAAAAATTACATTCAAGTGAATATTTATTTACGATAAATTGGTAGTCAAATCAATATAATCAGATCGAATAACTATACCACTTTATTATGCAATTTGAAGTGAAGAGAATACTAACCTTTTATTTGAACATAATGATAAGTGCGTTTTGCGCACTTAATTATGCGACAAAACATGATTAATTGTTGATATAAATGCTTGAATATGGCTTAATCCAATATGAATTGTGTTTGTAAGATTACTTTGATGGAAATAATGAAATATACGCGAAAAAGGCGAAAGTGACCAAAATGGAAGGAAATGAAAGTTCGGGGACTAAATCGCAATTATTCATAAGTTGACCCGAACAATGAACCGAGCATGGAACCTCGCTAAAGATCTAATTGTCGATATTATGGATGACTAGAAGAAGATGGAAGATGAAGAAAAGCCAAAAGTGGAATGAAAAGAAGATTGGGGACCAATTTGAACTAGAAGCGAAAATTCATCCATGCTATAGCATGAGATTATACATTGCTATAGCACAGACCTCAACAGTGATTTTCAGGAAGGATTTACTTTGCCCATGCTACAGCATGGAAATATACCTTGCTATAGCAAGGGGTATTCTGAGCGAGAAATTCTTAAGTTTCTTTATCCAACTACAACTCTTATGGTAATGATTTTAGGGCAATTATAAAAGCCTAAACTCGTCCTAGACTAGGTTTTTATGCATTCTTAGAGAGAAAAACACCATTGGAGAGCAAGGAAAAAGGCGAGAACAAGGAACAAGGGTTTCACTTTAAGATTCAAGATTCAAGCTTTAAACTCTAATTCTTTGGTGATGTCTTCTCTTGATTATTTTTATTGTTCTTTAATTTTATTTATGCTAGGCTAGACTTTTTATGTACTAGGTGAACGATGAACCTCATATTGTGAACTTTTAATTTCTATTTTGCAATTTGATATTTAAACACGTTTGATGGATGTTGAATGATTTATATACACATTTTTGTCTCTACAATTATATGCGCAATAGTTGTATGAGTTTGGGTGATTTATTTTATGCATTCGAAAGAAGGGAAATAGACTCTACAAGGTATAAATCATCGTAAGGTCCGGTAGGGGATAGAAATATACTGCTATACTTTATGTGAATCTCTAAGTGTTTACAAAACGTCATGCATTCTTGTATATTGCATTTGTCATAGAAATATAGTCAAATGGTATGCTAGAATATGTTCAATTCTACTCGAAAGAGATTATTGAATAAGTTAGAAACATTGATTTTTCAACCAATTCATCGTGTTGTCAAATTGTGAAATAGGAGTTACAAAGTGAACTTGTTTGGTGATTCGAGATCCTAATACGCTTTTTCATACATTAATTTCGTCAACTTTTGCATTTAACCATCACTTTTGCATTTAGTCGTAATTTTAGTTTAAATTGCATTTTAGTCATAGTTTAATCATAACATCTAGAACAATCATCTTTAATTTAATAGATTCGGTTAAGGTCGAGATAATAACAATCACGTTAAATCAATCCTCGTGGGAACGATACTCGAAATTCTAGGATTTCCACTTTATTACTTGTCAACGAACCGTGCACTTGCGGTGATTTAAATTCGAAACATATTTTCGTGAATAAGTTTTTGGCGCCATTGCCGGGGATTGAGTATTAACTTGATTTTTGTTATTTAGACACTAATTCGAACGTATTTTGTTTTCATTTTCGTTGCATTTTATTTTAGTTTATGCTATTAAGTTTATTTACACATGCTGAACTTAGTGCTATTAACTCTATTCACTTGATTAACACTGTCATTGCTCAACAAGTTCAGTTTATCTATAATAATTTAAATATCATATCAAGTGAGAATCATTTTTCGAACAATTTTAACCCCACTAGAATTTAATTATTTCAATAATACCTTACTTTTCGTTTTTCATTATGTAATAAATCTTTATCATGTATGAATTTCGTGTCATTAATTAACATTCAAATTAATTTAAACTCAATGAATCTTGATATGCATGAATATAGATTATTATAGATGAATTTATTCATATTCACGTATCTAGAAATTTTAATGAATGTTTAAATTTATGTATTAGATTAATTCTTATGTTAAGTATCGGTAACATATTATATAAGTCCACTAGTATTTTAAACTTAATTCAAATGTTGATAATCATCATAAGTTTATCTACTAATGAATTTATATGATACGTCATCGTTGCTTAACATAAGACTTGTTGATAATGCTCACTATATATATATATCAAGACTTGTTGATTTACACGTAAATGCCATGAATTGATTCTTATCAATAAATTCGTTGAATATGAAAAATTCGAATAAGTATTTAAAGAATATTAATTTAAGTTGAAACTTTCTTGGACTAGAACGATATCATTTTTTTAACTTCTTTGTGCTAATACTTTTCAACCTGTGCTATACATATTAGGATTGGGTTAATTTTTTCTTGTTTTGACAGCTTAATCTGAATTGTCAAAGTCATATAATCTAATTTTCACGCTATTAGAAAAGTCATTGAGAAACATCTATAAATACATGCAACTTTGTACATTAATAACTAACAAATTAGAGGCAAAAAAAGTTAAGTATGCAGATTTCAAGTAGTATATTCCCATTTTTTCTTTTGGCATTCATTTTAATTTCTGGAGCTTCTGCCGCTCATAACAAAAACGATTTTCTTGAATGCCTTACCCTTCAATATCAAAAATGCAACTCCGAAACTGATTCCATTTACACCCCAAAAAATGCATCATATTCATCTGTTCTTCAATCTTTAATACGCAATCTAAGGCCGGCATCAAACTCTGGACAGAGACCTTTCGTGATCATTACACCGGAGCATGAATCCGAAATTCAGGCAGCAATTTATTGCTCAAAGAAACAGGGGATTCAGCTAAAAGTGAGAAGTGGTGGACATGATTATGAAGGACTTTCATACATTTCTGAAACCCCTTTTGTCATTGTGGATATGAGAAACCTAAGATCAATATCCATCGACACAGAAAACAACACTGCATGGGTTCAAACAGGTGCAACGCTTGGTGAACTTTATTACACAATTGCTGAAAAAAGCAAGACTCTTGCTTTCACTGCCGGCGTTTGCCCTACGGTAGGTGTTGGAGGGCACTTCAGTGGTGGAGGATATGGCATGATGTCTCGTAAGCATGGCATTGCTGCTGATCACATCATTGATGCCAAATTAATTGATGCTAATGGCCGAATTCATGACCGAAAATCCATGGGAGAAGATCTCTTTTGGGCCATTAGAGGAGGTGGAGGAACCAGTTTCGGAATTGTGGTTGCATTTAAAGTGAAGTTAATTGTCATACCCGAAACTGTGACTGTTTTCAATGTTACAAGAACGTTAGAACAAAATGCAACCCAGATAGTACACAGATGGCAATATGTTGCTGACAATATTGATGAAAATCTTCTGTTAAGACTCTTTCTAAGAAGCATCAACTCTTCAGGAAAGAGGACAATAGGAGCATTTTTCACTTCTTTGTACCTAGGTCGGGTTGATGATCTCCTCCCAATAATGCAAGAGAAATTTCCAGAATTAGGTTTGGTGAAAGAAGATTGTACAGAAATGCCGTGGATAGAGTCCACGATCTTTTTTGCTGGTTTTCAGGGCGAATCACGGGATGTTTTGTTGAATAGAACTCAAGCTTTCACCCCGTTTTACAAAGGAAAATCCGACTATGTGAAGGAACCAATTCCGGAAAATGGTCTCGAAAGCATATGGAAATTTCTTAACAGAGAAGACGCAAATAGGGCAGAACTGCAATTCAGTCCATATGGAGGGAGAATAAACGACTTCTCAGAATCGGAAATTCCTTTTCCACATCGAGCAGGCAACATATTCATGATCCATTATGTCGTATCCTGGACTGAAGAAGAGAATGCAGACTCGGGAAGGCATATAAACTGGATCCGGGGGCTTTACGGTTTTATGGCTCGTTATGTTTCAAAATCTCCAAGAGCTGCATATTTCAATTACAGGGATTTGGATATTGGAATGAACAATAATGAGGTTAATACGAGCTACAGACAAGCAAGTGTTTGGGGATTTAAGTATTTCAAGAATAATTTTAGAAGATTAGTTCATATCAAGAGTAAGGTGGATCCATCTAATTTCTACAGGAATGAACAAAGTATTCCACCTGTATCGCCATGGTAGAAGAACTATATATATTTGCTTGTCATTATTTATTTACCGAATAAAAGGAATGTATCGTGAATAATAAATTATAAAAAACATATTTTTTATGAATAAAGTACCAGATGATTTTTTTAGACATCAGCATTGCACCGTAAGCTTGGGTTTCATTATAATCTCCCATGACGCGTTTGATTGATTGATATAAAAAATATCTCCTAAAAAATAAAATATTTTTCTTATTTTTAGGAAAAAAAAATCCCACACCCCTCAAAGAAAATATTTTCCTTAAAAACAAAGAAAATTATACTTTTTTAAAAGTTGGAAAATATTTCCAGTGGAAAAAAATAGCAATCAAACACCTCAAAGTAGAATTTGGATGGAAAACTAAAATTTTAATGGAAAATGAATGCAATCAAACACACTCTTAAGGAGCAATGAATTCCACGAAATATATGATCGGTCTATAAGAGCATTTTCAAAATGCTATTGAAAAATGAGATGCTCTTTATTTTAAAGAATCAAATTTTAAAAATAAGTTTCACAACATTGTTTATTTTAACTATTGAAAATGCAATATGGATTTAACACTCTATATTTGAATAGTCAAACTAACTTTCTATTTATATTTTGTCAAGATTGCATTTAATAAATTGTAAGTTTCAGTGCTCCATACTTAAATTATTTATAAATGTTATAATCAGGGGCGGAGCCAGCCTGTCGAAATAGGGGGATCTTAGAGTTGAAGGGGTGAGAGCCACGGGGTGTAAAACATTGTTGACCCAAGTCTTTATAAAGACTATTCTACTTTTTCGAGTTTCTTCCTTGTTGCCTTGCACTTCTAATACATTTTCTATGTTTCATAGCATTTACTTAAGTAAATAATTGGTTTTACAAGTGCTCATTTTTTAAAGAGGTGTTTTTCATTGTATAACTTTAGCTGAGTGTGAAAGATCGTGACATGGAAACTTAGAGGAAATAAACTTCGTCCTTATACTTGATTGATTTACTGTTCTTTAGACTTTGGAAATCTATTACCCTAAATAGAAAATTAAACTAAGAGAAAAATTAATGATTTTTAGAAGTGTCATTCATTTGTTGTAAATATTAACTCGTAGTGGAACTGTCGACATGAAAACTAGCTAATATTTTCGACTATTAGCTAACGGGTTAATTTCACAAATGGTCACTGAAGTTATCTGAAAATTTCAAAACGGTCACTGAAATTTGAAATTTCTTTCAAAATGGTCACTGAATTTCCAGATTTTTTGGCCAAGTTTGAGGCAATTTTTCGGTAACTTCCGACCACCAAAATCCCAAAATTTCAAGTGAATCGGCCGGAATAAACCCATGAAGTCGGCAACCGAAAATTGTGAAAATTTGCCCAGATTTTCAGATTTTTTGGGCAAGTTTGAGGCAATTTTTCGGCAACTTCCGACCACTAAAACTGTCGATTTCGGATACCGTTGGAAAGCCCACAATGTCCTCTTTAATTACCACCAAAAATCTCCTCAAAACTCCAAGTGATTTGGCCGGAATAAACCGACGAAGTCAGTTACCCAAACTGGGCAAAAAAGTCCGAAAATCTGCCCAATTTGGGTAGCTGACTTCGTGGATTTATTCCTGTCGAATCACTTGGAGTTTTGGGGAGATTTTTGGTGATAATTGAAGAGGACATCGTGGGCTTTCCAACGGTATCCTAAATCGACAGTTTTGGTGGTCGGAAGTTGTCGAAAAATTGCCTCAAACTTGCCCAAAAAATCTGAAAATCTAAGCAGATTTTTATAATTTTCGGTTGCCGACTTCGTGGGTTTATTCCGGCCGAATCACTTGGAGTTTTGGGGAGGTTTTTGGTGGTAATTGAAGAGGACATCGTGGGCTTTCCAATGGTATCCGAAATCGGCGATTTTGGTGGTCGGAAGTTGCCGAAAAATTGCTTCAAACTTAGCCGAAAAATCTGAAAATTCAGTGATCGTTTTGAAAGAAATTTCAAACTTCAGTAATCGTTTCTGAAACTTTGAAGCTTCAGTGACCGTTTTGAAATTTCCAGGTAACTTCAGTGACCATTTGTGAAATTAACCCATTATCTAACTATATACTGACTTTCGACTTGTCTCTTTTCATGGTAGTAGTTTTATGATCCATTATCCATAAACAAATATTTTTTTCTCTATAATTTCTTAAATTAAAACATATTGGTTGAAGTTTTTAATTTCAAATGTCATCATTCTCATCCAATGTTACCATCCATTTTCAAAATCATAATTAAGGGCATATTCGATAATTACTTTTAACACCAACACCAATACAAAATGGTAAAAAAAAAAAAAACAATGTCAAAAAATTTTGGAGGGAGGGGGGGTCCGAGTCTCCCCTAGGACTTGTGGTGGCAATTGGGACGTGCGGCTTGTCGGCTTGTACTATTCATATCTACGAGCTGCTCGGGCTCGTAAAAAAACGATTCATACCCATGAGCCGCTCCGTGGGTCATGTCTTATTTTTTAAAAAAATTTAAAACTATTGTTCAGTGACCGTTTTGGTCACAATTAATTTTTTTTTTCAATTTCAAATACATTTTTTTCTCTATAAATACTCACCATAATCAATCATTTTTTTCCCACCAATATCAATCTCTCATTATTTACTATACAATACTCTCTACAATTTACATTCTCCATAATTCCATTTATCAATTATCAACAATATCTTTCTCATTCATTTTCATTCATTCTATAATCATCTTCTCTTTTTTGACAACTTTTTATGAGTCTACAAATATATTATCTGGTGTTTATTATCCCACTAGTTGTATGATTCTTGAACGTCTTTATATAACTGCTAGAGCTTTTACTAGATTTCAAAATGACCTCGATTTCCATGCTGTTATATATTCTATGGAATTGAAATTTAGAAAATATTGGGAAGAATTACATATGTTATTTCCTTTAGAATGTGTCATGGACCCCCGATATAATTTATCGGGGTACTAAATTTATAATTGATTAAATGTCAAATGCTTTAACTTTTACTACACCTATTACTTATAGAAATTTGGAAACGACGTTCCGTGAAATGTATGAATTATATGTTTTACGAATGGGTACACATATTAATCGTGCACCTGCACACACTCCTCCTACTAATATAACAGATGACGTCGCTGAAATTTTGAATTTATTTGAAAGTATGCACTCGTATAGATTTGATGCAACTGCATATGCATATGGTTCCTCTAGTAGTAGTAGTAGTTTGACTTCCACTGCATGTACTCAAACTTAAAGCCGTAGTCAAAATTCAAATGCGTTGCCATATGAATTAATTGATTACTTTAGTCAACATTTGCCTACGAACAAAGCAATTAGTAAAATTTCAGAAAATGTTTTTGAATTCTGGCGAAATAACGAACGCCGATGGTCAATAGTTTCTGCAATGGCAAAAGATCTACTAACACCTCCTGTTAGCACTGTAACTTCGAAATCTGCTTTTAGTGCAGGGAAAAGAGTTCTCTCTGAGGTCAGGAGTCGACTAAAACAAGATATTTTAGAGGCATTAATGTGCGTGAAGGACTGAAAATATGCTAATTATCGAATTGAAGATAAATATATCGAAATTGTATGTAACCAAGTAAGTGATATTAAATTTCACCACATTCATCACATTATTTTATTTTCATACTTTTATAATTTTTTTTCAAAAAAATTGTACACGTAACAAGTTGTTCGTGTACAATTTTTAACTCCGCCTACTCGAAATTGAAGTAGCCGGTTCCAAGCCTTGATAAAGGAAGAGGGTTTATATTTTTTTTTTTGTAATTGTAAAAAATAAAAATGTTAGTAGGAAAAAGTATATTTAAAAAATTGTTTACAAAACGTGTTTATATATATTTTTCTTTAAGTTCTCATTTATTAACAAATAAAATTTTGTTCTTATTATTTTAAAAATAAAAATTGTTTTGAAAAATGTATATTTTTAAAAAAACTTAGATAATGTTTGTGTATATATATATTTTTTTAAGTTTAGTGATTTAATAGTTATAAATTTATAATGTTATTAGGAAAAAAAATAAAAATAAATAACTTGACGAGCCAAGCGGGTGCTCGGCTCGTGGCAGACGAGCCACGCACGAGCCGAGCTCGTCCGGGCCGGCTCCGCCCATTGCCACCACTACTCAGGACCCTCCTGCCTCCGCCCCTGGTTATAATGAATATTGGAAGAAGTAAATAAAAAGTAACAGTATAAAAATAATTATTCTTTTTAATTTAAGAATATTATTTATTATGATCAAGATATTTTTTAAAAATAAAGAGTCTCTTGAATATATTTCAAGTAGGTATTAATGTCAATTTGTAGTTAAAATTATAAGAAGCTAATAGAAAAACCCGAACACGGGCATTGGGGATATCTATGTGTAAAAGAAATTCTTTATTTGGCTAACTATATTTACAAATTGAATTCTAAAAGACTAAAACGACGTAATAGTATTCAAGTTCTATAATGCTAATATGTGTGTGATTTGCTTTGACCCTTTAATTTCATTGAAATGTTTACTGTAGACAGAACATAACCAATTGAAGTTAAGGGCACATAGCCAATATATGACACAAATAAAAGAGCGTACACCATATACATGTAACTAGACGCACTATCAAAACAAATTGTTTTATTGCAACAACTCAAATAACGATTAGAGATGGAAAGGCGCTTTCCCATTGGACTACCTACATGTGGATTTTTAGGGATTGGTAAGGTAGCTTATAGAACATAACAGGTAAATACACACTCGAGCTTCCCCAATCATCATGATATAAAAATTAATCAACTACCAAAGTCAATGTGCCTTGCCATCTAGCTCTCATCCATTGAGTTGATTGGAGTCTATCTCCCTATGAGGTTATGTAAGGTTCTGCCAAGGGCGAGATTCTGAAGAAATTTTGTTATCGAGCTTCTTTTGACTAAGTATAGGCGTATAGCAATATTCTCCAAAGTCTATTATTCATATTAGGTTGAGAACCTGAGGTAAAAATATAAATGGATAAAAACTTTAGTATTTGTGGCAGCTCCAAAGGGGCAATGTGAGAACGTGCTATACGACATAAATCCCTAAGCCATGATTATATCTGTGACTGTTATACGAAAGAATAATGATACTAAACATCACTCGTACCCGTCTAGATGGCAACCATAAGGTATAAAATGATATATTGACTTAAATGCAATATCATACAATTTATTTAATTGTACATATTAAGTGTAACCACTTAAATTGGTGTTCTATCTCAACTGATACAAGATAGTATTATTCTATATGAAATGCCGCAATCATTAATGCATTTATCAATTTGGTGCATGGATGATGGGTGCGTGAGGCATGTAATGTGTATGGCTCATTGATTTTAATTGCAAGATTCTAGTCTCTTCAAATTCAATGGCACAATTTGTGTCACAGATCAATGGTTAGACTTGAAGAAGACTTGAAGGAGTCCAAATTGAATATGAGATGAAGAAATCGTGCAAGAAGAATGAAACGTCGAACTAGTGCTCGCTAGGTGCCTTAACCCCTCTCGAGTGCTCAACGCAAGATAACCATTCAAGTGGTCGGCCACCACTCAATAGCCGCGAGACCACTGCTCGAGCGACAATCTGATCCAGGAAAGCATAGTTCGCAATTTTAGTAGCTTTTTTGAATACTATTTTATCCCAAACACTCTATTATTATTTAGAGTTGTTATAGTTGAACTCTACCACATGTTAGACTCTTCTTTGCACTATAAATATGAGGAGTAAACCTCTTGAAAAATCATTCTTACATTCTATACAATTATGCATAACAAAAGGTCTAACTAGCAAATTGCATTAAAACAACAATTATATTCTCATCGTATGACGTAAGGTTCATCACTAAAAGATCACCTAGCTATTTTCAAGGAAAAATGTTGTTGATTTGAAAACCTTTGAAGTCAAGTATGATGAACAAAATATAGGATTGGTTTATTGTGTTCAATGTCCGCTTCATAAATGTCTTTTAGAGATACGATTTTATATAGTCTTGATACTCTCGCTATTAAATAAGTATACGATGCTCTATTTTTAGGAGAAGATGAAGTATCTTGTTCCATCTAAGACTCATGGGGATGGCCTTGTTGTTCATGGTGGTGATGTGAGGAACAAGTTAAGGTCTAATTATAGTAATCAATATGTAATTATTGCAAGAAAATGGGGTGTTTTAAGAAGGATTGTTACAAGTTGTAGAATAAAGAAAAATTAGTTGCTACAATTCAAAAATAAAAACAATAAGAACTTCAGGCGAAGCTAGTATTGTAGAAGATTGTTATAATGATGGAGAAATTTTGGTTATTTTTAACGGCAACTTCTTGATGAGTATTGGATTCTTGATATAACATGTACTTTTCATATGTGTCCTAATTGGGATTCATTTTCAATAGTTTCAAAAACGTGTTGTGGTAATGGAAACTAATGCATCTTGTAAGATAGATGTTATTGGAAGTGTTAGAATTAAGATGTTAAATGGGACTTTTAGGAAACTTGATGAGGTGAGACATGTCTCAAATTGGAAGAGAAAAGGGCATAAATTTGCTAGTGAAGGTGGACTCCTAAATATAAGTAAATGTGCACATATTGTGATGAAATGATGGAAAAATCACAGTTATGTTTGGCAGTGTGCTATAGAATTTTTGGATACCAATCAACAAAAAATAGGCATTTAGGTGGACTTTGAGTTTGTATAGTGCCATTGGTGTTTGATTCATTGTTAATACTAAAGAATACATCTCAGTCGAATTTAGAAGTTATGGTAATGCCACTTTGCTACCACCACCACCAACGGTGCCATAGTATTCAATTTCTAGAGATAGACCAAGAGAGATACTAGGCCTCCACAAAGGTACGTGAAAGCCAATTTAATTGTTTTTGCTTTAAATGTGATTGAAAGTATATAGCGAAGAAACTTCTACACAAGCAATTAGTTATGTTGATTCTGTAAGGTTATGTTGATTCCGTTAAAGGGTAATTGAGTTATTTGTAATCTTGTTGCTCGTGGTGATAATTCGAGTAACTTCGACACCCAAGGTAATGTTGTTTAGCAGTGTTTGGATTCATTTGATAAATAGTTATTAAGTTTGCCGTAATTGAGTTTTGTGGAAGAGGCGGAGATTTCTTTTGTTGGAGAGTTTTCGATTGAATTTTTTTTTTTTTTTTTGAAGAGTTAAATTTTATTTCTTGTAGTGGAGAAATTTTAAAATTTTGTCTATTGTAGTGAAAATCGTGTTAATGTGGAGTTTGTTAGAATTAGGGTATGAGACCAATTCTATTTCAAGTTTATTTGGGAATTCTAGTTGAAATAGGAGTTGAACTTGAAGAAGACTTGACGAAATTCAAGTTGTAATATGAGATGAATAAATCGTGCAAGGAGAAGGAAATGTCGAACTAGCACTCGCTAGGCGCATTGATCCCCTCGAACACTCAAAACAAGAGTTCTAGAGCTTGTTTACCACAAGGCAACCACTTGAGTGGTCGGCTACTGCTTGATAGCTGTGAGACTGAAGACGGTCACTCGAGCGATCTTATTTTGGAATGCATAGTTTGTGATTTTGAAAGGTTTTTTTTAACACATCATTATTATTTAGACTTATTATAGTTGGACTCTACACCATCTTAGGCTCTTCTTTGCATTATAAATATGAGAAGTAAACTTCTTGAAAAATCATTCTTACATTCTAAACAATTTGTAGTCCTCTATTATTAATATTAGTGAATTTTCTTTCGCCTGTGGTTTTTTCTACGTAAATCATGTGTTCTTGATTGTTTGATTTTTCATATTACCATATTATTCTCGTTCCTTAATTTCCTAACAAGTGGAATCAGAACATTTACAAACTGGTTAGTTTGTTAACAGTTGACGAAGGAAAGATTGTCACCATTGACATTGAGGAAGGTCTAGCCATCTTGGAAATAAATTGATGGCTACCTATCTGAAAGGAAACGAAAAATTTTAATTGTGGGGGCAAAATTGAGAACTATTAAGGATTTTTTTTAAAAAAAAAAATTGTGCGAAATCTTGGAAAATATTGTGTAAAATTTTTTATTTAAAATTTAGTGCGGGCAGGTGACCTCATTACCCCACGGTAGATCCGCCCATGGATGGAGGCAAGGCTATCACCGAATAGAAGAAGATAATTCAATACAACTAACGATTCATTCATAATAGATCTCGAACACATGAGCTAGATGAGATGGTGCTCAGCGTGCTGTTAGATATCGTTGCTTCAGTGGTTGCAAGCATGACCATTCTGGTTTACCATGTGGGAGAAGTCGGTAAAAAATGCATAACCAGAGAAAATAATGGTCTTCCATGCCAACAATATGGCACGAGCCCACATATTTAGCCTTGAGATAACAGGGAGTCATTAGGCTCCGTAAAAAATATGGAAAAGGAAGAGATGAACCGCCAAGATCTGATTACCAATGCCCTCAATACAAAGCTCAACTCTAAAAAACAATTGACCATTTCTTCAGTTTGTCAGATGCATCTGACTACTGCAACACCTATCGTGCAGCTAATGCACTCCATAGTTGAAAAAAACTAATCAAATGTTGTTGCTAGGTACCTTTGCTGTGTTATTATATCAAAATGTTGACAGATTACATGTATATCAATATGTTGACAGACTCGTGTAATCTTTTTTCTAGTACCATATTTTCTAAACAAAAGAATCATGAATATTTGTCAGTGACCTCGTCAATGGCATTATGAAGAGTCGGCTGGCTCAGGGACCAATTTGATACAATCGAAAAATGTAAGAAAAAATAAATTCAAATTGAATCTAGTTTATTCACGCAAAATACTTAGATGGATTGATCAACTTAGAAAAGTTGTACCAATTTTAATAATTTATCAAAAAAGAGCCAAGCATAAACCAATTTGCTGAATGGGTAGTGTCACTAGTGTCTGAGAGCTCAAGCTTGATACTAGTGTCTGAGAGCTCAAGCTTGATACCATTGTTGGTGCACTTATAGAAAGAAATTGGATTGGATTTGAATATGTTATTCGTAACCATCAAGGGTTAGTACGGTATGTACCAAGATTATTGATGAAGGATTTTTGCAAAAAGAAGACCCGAGGCAAAGAGGCTCTGGAGGTCCATATGGGACTACTTCTAGCTAAATTCCACAGCCTATCATCTCCAATGTTAAATGTGACACTCTCAAGCTTGTACACAATGTTAACTCAGATTTTAGCCTCGCTACTAATGTCCAATTTTCTATTTGATATTGTAGCTTTGTTGGGCATCATAAAGTGTGGCTCTTGCTACTTTGTTTTCAGATTTTATGGTATTGTAATCAAATCATAAGAATGTGTAGAGTATCCTACTCATGAGGACTGAGTATTTAATTTAGTTTTCTGTAAAGCCTAACTTTAATTAAAGAATAAGATTTTAAGAGAGTTTTATACTAAGAAATTAAATATATAACTACTCTAACTAATGTGACTAATTAATGGAAGCGTTCGAATTCCAAGCAATTGATAAACTCTTTAAGACTGAATCCCTTTATATTTTATATTATACATTTTAATATAAATCTTAGTAGTACAAAAAAAATGTTTAGATATGAAGATCAATATTCGTAATTTATTTAATGATATAATATGGCATTGTTAATCGACCACGTGGATAAATAAGATCAACACTCTCAGAAATACGCTACACATCTACTGTCACGAAACCATTACCCCGGTGGGACAGTCGACTTACATGAAGCCCTCTACCTTCACTCAACCCACCTACTGGTATAGGGCGGTCTACCTCCACTAGGCTGTCGACCCCATGGATTCGTCGACCCCCTGAGACCGCCTACCACCACAAGGCCATGCTATGACCCCCATACTTACAACATGGGGCCGTAGACCCCTATGCATATCGCATGAGGTCAACACCATGCTTAACCATACAAATGACGATGTGTCATGACAAAAATTGTCCAACAGCAAACGTGGAAAAAACCAACCATTTGAGGAGTAGGAGTCATTCAACCCCAAACGTGAGAAAAGTGGGGAAGCTTAACCACGTGCGCCTTTAAATACCTCCAAGGTTGTAAAAGGTTTGGTTTCTTGAAACCCTGAACTGTTGAACTTGCATTATACTATCTTCCCATTTTTCTAAGCAACCAATTGATTCTCACGCCGGAGGTACTACAGGGGAGAAAGCCCAGACCTCTTTTGCATGTAGCAACCACCGAACTACTGCACTCGGTAAGAAAAATACGGAGGACAATCTTGCAAACATTTCATTGGAGCCGTTTGTGTGAAACTTCCACTAAACAGAAAAGCTATGTCAAGGAGACGGACAAAGAGTGAAACACGCATGGTCGGGAATACGGTGGAGACGAAGTTGGAGTCTGTCACAAGGGGTCAAGACTCGCTGCCGCCGCCGCAGTATGTAACGCAGAGCTAATTTAATACCTTGGAGACACAATTGGCAGCCATGATGACCCTTCTGTAAAGTTAGACCAAAAAAATCGCAGCCCCTCCGCAGAGCTCGTCGGAGGCCGTACGTGAGTAACGATGGGAGACATGGGGACTTCAGGTTTTGTGTTTCCACTTATTTCCCAACCTGTGACAAACTTGGAAAAGAAAATAGAGGAGATGATGACCCAGAAGATAGACGATGCATTAACCAAGAGAAAAGACAGGCGCATGCAGATGGTCCTAGAGGAAGATCCTTTTGTCCCTAAGATTATAACCCTGCCTTTGCTAAAAGGCTTTAAGTTTAAGCAGCCAATGATATAATCATATGATGGAGTCACATACTCGCTAGACCACTTGCGAACCTTCGTTGACTTAATGAGGCTCTACGCAGCCCCAGACGCAATGATGTGCAGATCATTCCCTTCGACTCTGAGGAGGGACGCTAGAGACTGGGTGGCCACACTGGCGCCCAGGTCTATAAGAACCTTTGATGAACTTTCCAAGAGCTTCGTAGCATACTTTATGAGCAGTAAGAGGAAACGAAAGATAACTATAGGACTGATGCAGATGGTGCAAGAAAAGGATGAGTCATTGCAGGATTATTTGGCTAGATTCAGCAGAGCAACACGTGGTATAAGAAACCTTCAGATGTCAACAGTAGTGACATCATTAATGAATGGGACGCGAAATCGGGCCTTCAAGATGTCACTTTCCAAAAATCCTCCGGAGTCAATGCATGACCTATTGAAGAAGGGTGACAAGTATGTTGATGCAGAAGAAGCAGAAAAGGTCAAAAAAAGTCTTAGAGAAGGATATGAGAGACGGGGAACAACAAGCGAAAGGTAGGCAATGTAAGAAAACCCATTGACAAGGACATGTAGAGGAATGAACGTTTAAGTAGGGGGTATCCTCAGGATCAGAGGTAGAGATGGGATGAGGCCAAAGCCTTCACCCATTTGATACTCCACATGACAAGATATTGATGGAAATTCGAGACATGAAGAAACTTGAATGGTCGAGACCGATGACATCGGCTGGCAAACGGGACAAGAGTAAGTATTGTCACTTCCACAAAGACCATGGGCATGAAACTGAAAAACGTATACATTTGAAGGAGGAGATCGAGGGCCTCTTGAAGTGATGCTTTTTGACTAAGTATGCAAAGAGTGATAGAAGCAAGCAGAAAGTTGATGATCAACCTCCGCCTAGAGCCGGTGTTATAAATGTTATTGTTAGAGGAGTCGCAGCGGGCGAAGACTCAAAATCTGCTAGAAAGAGTTATGCACGGACAATTGCAGTTTGTTCTAATCAGAAAAGGCAAGGTTTGGTCAGAGCATCACGTTTGATGAAGAGGACTTGATAGGTGTGGTAGCCTTCCATGATGATGCCTTAGTGATAATTGGTAACATAACAGACTATGATGTAAAAAGGGTGTTAGTTAACGATGAGAGCATAGCAAACGTTCTAACTTAGGAAGCATTTCAAGGTTTGAAAATTTCAGCGGAATGGTTAAAAGCTATGTCAACCCCCCTTATAGGATTTCAGAAGGGCTACTGTGATACCAGAAGGAGTAGTAGAGCTGCCAGTAACATTGGGCACCTACCCAACGAGTGTGGTCATCCTATAAAATTTTCTGGTTGTCAAAACTCCCATGGCATATAACGCGATCTACGGTTGACTGTTGTTGAATGCTGCAGGGGCCATTCCCTCTACTTACCATCGGGTGATGAAATTTCCAACTAGTCAAGGTGTGGGATGCATCGGGGCAACCAACAGTCCTCAAGGAAGTGTTATGTGGACATCATGCGGACAAAGGGATCCCCACTGATGATGATGCTAGACCTCAAGCTCCCATGGGGTCGACCCATCTATTGCCCAACATCGCCTGGGTGTCTTACCAAGGGCTAAACCTAGAAAACAGAATAAAAGAAATATTGCTCCGGAGAGGCAAGCGGTAGCAAAGACCGACGTCGATAAGCTACTGCAGGTAAGTTTCATCAGGGAAGTACAATATCCTGAGTGTGTGGACTGCACCGGACTCAATAAGGCATGTCCGAAAGACTCATACCCTCCACCCAGAATAGATTACCTAGTGGACGCTCATCGGGTCATGAACGACTAAGTTTTCTGGATGGATTCCCTGGGTATCATCAGATCTTCATGGCGGAGTCAGATAAGGAAAAAACCTCTTTCATAGTTGATGCTTGCACGTATTATTACACGGCCATGCCGTTTGGTCTAAAAAATACAGAGGCAGCTTATCAGAGAATGGTGAATAAGGTTTTCAAATATCTGAGTGTGAATGTGAGCAACCATGTTGATGACTTGCAGAAAGTGTTCAACACCACTTGACAAAATAGGCTGAAGTTCAATACACAGAAGTGTTTTTGGAACAGCAGGTGGCAAGTTTTTGGGTTTCATGATCACTCAGAGGGATATCAAAGCGAATCGGGATAAAATTCAAGCCATTTTAGAGATGAAGAGCCTTGAAAATATGAAGGAGGTCCAAAGGCTGACAGGTCGGGTAGCGATACTGAATCACTTCATGAGCTGAGCGGCAGATAAGTGTTATCACTTCTTCAAGGTGATTGGGGGCTCCACCAATTTCGAATGGACCAAGGAGTGGGAGGAGTCGCTGGTATCTCTGAAGAAATTGTTACAGCAGCCACCTGTCTTGACCAGGCCATGCCCAAGGGATGTGTTGAGCTTATACTTAGCAGTGTCAAAGTATGCGGTCAGTGTAGTGCTGGTGAAAGAGTTCCCGAAGATGCAGAAGCCTGTCTACTATGTCAGCCAGGTATTAAGGGATGCGGAAACTCGATATACCCTGGCGGAGCAGTTGGTATTCACGTTGAATATAGCAGTTAGAAAGTTAAGGCCATACTTACAGTCCCATACTGTACAGGTCATGACCGATCAACCTGTCAAGCAAATCTTGCACCGACCTGAGACATCAGGAATGATGTTGAAGTGGGCGATCGAGCTAAGTGAGTTCAACATTGTGTTTAGGCCAAGAACGGCCATCAAGGTGCAGGTGTTGGTAGATTATATTGTAGAACTGACAATTCCACTTGACTACCCACGACAAGCAGAAGCAGTTTGGAAAATCTTTATAGATGGGTCCTCGCATGGCGATGGGTCCGGAGCTGGCATCATTATGATAGGACCAGAATTTGAGGAGTTGGCGTATTCATTGCGTTTTGAGTCTCTGTGACAAATAATGACGCTGAATATGAAGCAGTCATCGCGAGTTTGAACTTGGCAGTCAGACTTAGGACAACATCAATAGAAATTTACAGTGACTCTTAGTTTATCATCGGACAGGTGATAGGAAAATTTAAGGCAAAGGACGGAAAGATGTTATCCTATTTTATGAAGGTTCGGGACTTGCGAAGGGGGTTTACGAGTTTCAAGATAACCAAGGTCCTTCGTAAAGACAATGAACGAGTGGACGCCCTATCTAGGCGGGCATCAACTAATTCTAAAAATCTACCTAGAACTGCTAATGTACAAGTCCTACGATAACTGAGCATTTTACTCATAGAAGACATTGCAAGTCTGGAGCTTGAAAAGAGCTGGGTAGACTCGTTGGTAGACTACCTGATAGAAAATAAGTTGTCCAATGATAAAATTGAGGCTAAGAGGCTGAAAATACAAGCGACGTCATTCACAATGTTTGACGAGCATTTATACAAACGAGGCTTTACCATGCCATACTTGAAGTGCTTGCGTCCAACAGAAGCTCATGACGTACTACTCGAGATACATTCGGGGATTTGTGGCAACCACTCGGGAGTAGCCACGCTTTCTTTTAAAGCTCTTCGGTAAGGGTACTACTGGCCTACGATAAAAGATGATGCCAAGGAATTGGTAAGGAAGTGCGACGAGTGTCAGGGTCATGGAAATTTAATTCATGTTCTCGTCGAGCAGCAGTCAGCCATTTTTTGGTGTGAGTCCTTTCTTTCAGCGGGGAATGGACATTCTAAGACCTTTGCCTATGGCGTAGGGGCAGCGAAAGTTTTTGCTGGTGGCCATTGATTATTTTACCAAGTGGTTGAAGCGGAGCCTTTGGTCACCATTACCACGGTGAAGGTATAAAGCTTTGTCTGGAAGAACATAATATGCAGATTTGGTTTACTGAGAGTCCTTGTCACCTACAACGGCAGACAGTTTGACAACCATAGCTTCAAGGCTTTTTGTTCAAGTTACCACATAGATCACAGACTCACCTCAGTGGTTCACCCTCAATCTAATGGGCAGGCAAAAGTCACAAACCGAACGATCCCGTGGGACCTCAAAACTAGATTGGAGAAGGAAAAAGGGCTTTGGGCAGACGAGCTACCTAATGTGTTATGGGCATATCACACCATCCCGCGAAAGTCTACAGGGGAAACCCCTTTCAAGCTATCTTTTGGCATGGAGGCCGTTGTTCCAGTGGAAGTCTTGAATGAGTTTGGCACAATGAAAGCTAATCACGTTGATGTCTCAACTACCAATGCAGAGCTTGACCTATTAGGTGGGGTGAGGGAGAGATCAGCTATGCGGATGACAGCTTATAAGTGGAGGGTCACTGGGTACTTCAACCGCAGGGTAAAATCAAGAGTTTTTCAAGCACGAGATCTCGTACTAAGGGAAGCAATAGCGGCAGGCCACCCTTCAACCAAGCTTGGACCGAATTGGTAAGGACCATACGAGGTAATCCGGAACCTCGAGAAGGGAGCTTACAGCTTGAAAGACCTGAAGGGAAAACCATTGGGCAGACCATGGAATGCTGAACACCTCAAGCAGTACTATCAGTAGATGAGCAAGCGTGGGATATGAGCAGCGTAGTGTTTGCATGTAAATATAGTCGTTAGGTGAATTTCTACTTCTTCATTTCTGATACAATAATCGATTGTAAATATTGTAGCTAGGATTTTTCATGACGTAATTCCTGCAATAGGCACACCAGATTCAAATTTATTTAATGAAAGGCCTAAATGGCGGTAGATGATGAGGGCGCTACGGAAGGGCCAGCCTAGCTGGGACATTCTGGTACGCCTACTGAGTCCCTAAATCTAGGCAAGTTATATTTTTCTATGAGATGTTGGTTTATATCTACTTGAAGTGAAGACAACTAGCAGTGAACAAAAAAGTCAAAAATCGGTTAGCTCAAAATCGCTAGGGGTTGGTGGTGAGTCTTCAAAACCTGAAATGGTTAAGGCTCAAAATCACCTAACCCTAACCTCAACGATGTAGGATAGCTCGACAAATAGTGGTGAGCAAAAAAGTAAAAAATTGGCTAGCTCAAAATTGTTAGGAGCTGGTGGTGAGCCTTCAAAACCTGAAATGGTTAAGACTCAAAATCAGCTAACCCTGACCTCGACGATACAAGACTGCTCAACACACAACAATTAACAAAAAAAAATGAAGAAGGCAAAACAAAAATGATATCCGATAAACAAGTGCTCATACTTGAAATGTAGCGAAAGTGTTTATCCACATCCCGGACCACGAGAATGCGCAAAATAACTAATGTGTGTGTCCACATCTGGGACCAGAAGAACGTGCAAAGCAACTAATTGACAAAAACATAATAGATCATGTCAGCTCGAGCGAAAGGTCTCCTCACTCTTGCCTCGTGATGTTTGCCCAAATGTCTTCGGCTGGGGAGATCCGCCTTCATTGCCTTGGTTCTTTGCTAGGAACTTATCATAGCCTATGGGATCGATGGAAGGATGCTCAGTAGATACCCACTCCTTGGTCAATTTGATAGATGCCGCCATAACCTTCTCCCCACAAGAGTTCAGTTCCTTAGCAAAGTCAGTAGATAACTTGTATCACTCTACCGAGGTCTCTACATCCTTAGCATACTCCACAGAGGCCTATACTTCACCACCGCCTTGTCAGGAGCCCGAGCCAAAGCAAAGCGCAAGTTATTTATCTTAGACTCCTACTCCATAGAACGAGACTCCAAATCCTCGATCGACTTCATAAAGGAAGAAAGTTTCTTCTTGTAACGGTTAGCCTCCTTCTCTTTCTCTTGTGCAAAGATCTTCAACTCCGACGCTCAATGACGACAGGATTCGGCGAGCCCAACCTAAAGAGCCACTGTCTAAAAGGGATAAGAGGTCACACAATAGCATGTATAAAAATAGCACCCTCTGTGTGTGAATCAACATAACCCTCTCGATGTCGTCGGCACTCCGGCAAGCAATTGAATTGACATGCCAGGGTGTAACCAAAGACTTAACCGCCCACATCTTCGAATAGCCACGAGAATGAGCAAATCTGAAATCTGGTAGAGGAGAACCCTCACGCTCGAGCACGACATGACCTGGGCTACCCCCTACATCCACTGGTGGCGGGACTACTTCGACGGGGTTGTCCGAAAGTTGAGAGGCCTCATCGACCGTAGGCTGTTGTGCTCCCCCATCACAGGTCTTCTTCCTCTTCAATGGGGGCGATAAGTGAATCATCGCCACTCCCACGACCGCTCTCCACCGAGGAGTCCATGGCCCCCCCAAAGTTGAAGTCCATGTCTGCATCAATAGAATAAAGATTATCAAGCTCACGAGATAACAAGTTAAGAAGTGCAAAAAGAATGAGACATGCGAAAATTTTACCATCAATAGGGGCAAACCCCTCATCAGTCCCCGGTACAGGCAAGGACCTCAGCACCTCGTCCAAATCAAGGTCTATATCTGTATACAAGCAATCGAGTTAATAAAGCTTAACGAGTAGAAAACAACACAAGAGATACTATCAAAAATAATATATACGAGCAGGGTATGAAAACCTACCAGTAGGACGATCGATCCAAACTAGCAACATGTTCCTCATTGTCAGAACCGACCCTAGGTCAGGTGCAAGGGGTGGAATTTTGGTCAACTTTTGGATTTGTTTTTCCAGGATGGGGGTAATCTCGACCTTACTATTGAAAAGACAGATTATGAGGTGCCTACAGTAGGTGTTGAAAGGAAATTGGGCCTCATGAGGGCGAGCAAAGAAAAATCGAGATTTCCAAATGCTATTGGAATTCCTAAACTTAGGGAAGAGAAACGAAATCGGGGCGGTGAAATAAACAAAGGCATTACTTTGGGCTAACTCGTGCATCTCGAAAATGCACTTGAAGAGATTGAGTGAAAGAGAAATTTTCTTGCTAAGGCAAACATATAGAAAATAAAGCACTTTCCTCCACGCATTGGGATTTGTTTGGCTAGGAGTAAGGTGGAACTCATTGAATATCGAGACAAAGAAATGATGTATGGGAAAACGAAAACCACCGTCCATGATGTCTTTATAAACGGAGACCTCGCGGGGGTCAGTTCCGGGGAGTGTTTCATTGGGCCTAGGGGCTCTATAGATGTAATTATCAACCCGGTCATATTTCTTAAGTGACTTTTCTAACTTGGATGGAGAGTTGTATAAGCTACGACACTTAGGAATCTCAAGAATTACATCCTCACCCGCGGCATCTCCCCCAATTTCTATGTTTTGATTAGACCTAACAAAACGCTTTGGGAGAACCAATTCAAAATCTTGTAATTCATCCGAATATGTTGAAATGATTGACTCGGTAGAAATTTGTTCCATCACACGAGATTAACCATCGATGGAGGCAAACTTACGATTGACCCTGGGCAGGCCAACAAGTCGACCAGTCATGCTAGTCGACCGTCGACCAGCAAGGTTGGTCGACTCCAAGCCATGGTCGACTGGCCCAACCGAAGATGGGTCGACCAACCCTTATCCTCACTCTCGCCGAAGAATGAAGAGATGAAAATTTTATACATGAAGAAAAATATGCGAAACAAAAATAGAAGGAATGAAGATGAGAGAAACTACCTTGAGAGGAGATGAAGAAGAGAATAGTGAGTTTTTTGACAAGAGATTAAAAAATAAGAATGAGAGCCTCACAACCCCTTAAATAGTGGTAGGCTTTGAAAATTTTGAAATTCTTGGGGAGAAATTTCCCCCCAAAACTAAAAACCAATTGGAATTAGAGTTTGAAAGATAATTGGGCCAAAAAATGGGCTATAAGAGCTATTTCGAAGAAACGGTCATAAATGTTTGCACCAGTGTCAGATTTTCAATTATAATATGTTTTCTGGAACGTCTCACAGTGCTCCATACCGTCACAACCGAGTTTATCCCAAATTCAGGTTTACCCCGATTGAAGTCGTTTACAACCTCAAATTCACAGTTTAAGGAATGTTACCGGGCGACCAAAGTTTTAGCGTTATTTTTTATTTTGTGATTTTAACTGTTTTGACTCAGTGGATGTCTATTTTGGGCTTTTTACTTGAATTAAGGTTTCCAGAGACCATCTAAAGATCTTTTATAAACGGATATCAATTTTCATACGTGAGTTGATTAGCCGACATAGAGGAGCTGCCTCTTATCGATAGACATCGGCAAGAGGCAGATGGGCTAGTGATTTAATATGGCATTGTTAATTGACCACACGGATAAATAAGATCAACACTCTCAGAAATACGCTACACGTCGACCTGCATGAAGTCATCTACCTTCACTCAGCCAGCTTATTGGTATAAGGCGGTCTACCTTCACTGGGCCGTTGACCCCGTGGAATCGTCGACCCCCTAAGACCACCTACCACCACAAGGCGATGCTATGACCTCCATACTTACCACATGGAGCCGTAGACCCCCATGCCTACCGCATGAGGTCAACATCACGCTTAATCGTACAAATAACGATGTGTCAAGATAAAAATCGTCCAACAGCAAACGTTGAAAAAACCAACCACTTGAGAAGTGGGAGTCGTTCTACCCCAAATGTGGGGGAAGTGGGAAGGCTTACGTGGGACACGTGGTACTATCAATCGCCAAATGTATGCGTAACCAGATGCGCCTATAAATACCTCCAAAGTGGGAAATGTTTGGTTTCTTGAAACCCGAAACCGTTGAACTTTCATTATACTATCTTCCCATTTTTCTAAGCAACCAACTGATTCTCAAGCCGGAGGTACTACGGGGGAGAAAACCCCAACCTCTTTTTGCAGGTAGCAACCATCGGAGCAGTCAGACCACCACACTCGGTAAGAAAAATACGGAGGGCAATCTTGCAAACATTTCATTTAATAATAACTCTCGAGTAGAGCTAAACATATCCTCATATGTGACCTTCCCAAATATCTATAAAAGATGTAAACATGAAACGATGCATTAAATCACGAAAACATTATGCAAAGCATAGTTGCATATCTTTATTTCCTATCAAACTTTAAAATAATTGCTACTACATGCCAAATGTTTATTACTTTTCTTGAACGTCAATAGAAATAAAAAATAATTCAATTAGTGATCAAATAATTTAAAAGACATTAAACTCCTAAAATTATTTAAAATTGAAGACGTATTTTGACGCCAGACATAATAATGATTATTCTACATGCAGGTATTAGTGGACAGTTACTGGGAAGAAAACAAGAGAGAAAACCAATAAACGAGAATAACTCTTTATTACTTAATCAATAATGTGAAAATAACTCACAAGCCAGGTTAAATAGCTAGAAAATCGTAATTATCAAAATTTTATCAAAAATAGAAAAATCCTAAAAATTATACCAAAAGGAAATACGAATTAAAAAAAATAATATCCCAAAAATTCGGGTCAAATCATATTCGTAATCTATTTTTAAAAGGCAACTGAAATATTACCATAAAAGGAAAAAAATAACTAAAATTATAAATTCGGAAGGGAAACAGCTAAATTTGGACTCGAAACTAATGCATATGAGCAAAGCTTGATGACCATGATGTGCGTGCCGAAAAGAGCTTTTCGAATTGGGATTATGAGCACGATTTTGATAACCCTAGCCAAAGTTATGGCCAAAATACTGAAGCATGTTCAAAAGGGCGCCAATTAGGAAAAGTCGTCGATTACTTGCCATTTTTCCATTGATTTGCTAACTCATGATACTTTAGTGCTATCAATGAGTTATCTGATAACTCGGCTTCGTCTGATTCAGATCCTCCTACATCAGCTACCTCGAGTTGGAAAGAACTCGTCATCGAGTTCACATTAGTGTCATCAGAATCCTCAAAGCAAGGACTTAGTTGCTTTACATTAAAAACAATAGAAGTCTTCAAATGGATGGGAATGCGTAGTCTATAACCATTATCGTTGATCTTCTGCAAGACTTCACAAGGGCCAATCTTCTGCTCTTTCAGCTTATTATACTCCCCAATAGAAAAACAATCACGCATCAATATAGCCCAAACAAAATCACCAACATCAAAAAGTACCTGACGATGATGACTGTCAATCTGAGCTTTGTACTTGGTATTGCTCTTATGAATTGCCAACTCCACTTGCTCATGGATACCCCGAAGATGCTTCGTCATCTCATCTGCCTTAAGACTGGAACATCTTATGCGTGGAATAGGGGCCAAATCCAGCACACCAGATGGGTTCTAACCATAGACAATCTGAAATTGACTGAAGCCATTGGTTCTGGTTGTTGATCTGTTATAGGCAAATTCCACTTGAGGTAACACCAAATCCCATTGCTTTGGCTTAATTCCTGCCAAACACCTCAAAGAGTTGCCCAAACTCCGGTTCACCACCTCGATTTGAGGGTTATAGGCACTGCTAAAATTCAGTTGTGTCCTCAGTCGTCCCCAAAAACTCTTCCAGTAATGACCGATGAACTTGGGTAACACGTTATGAAGTGATAGATCGAGGAACACCATGTAAATGCACAATCTCCTGAAAATAAAGATGGGCAATTCGAGCAGCATCCATAGTCTTCCTACAAGCTACAAAATGGGCCATTTTAAAAAATCTGTCAACCACAACAAGGATAGAACCCGCCGCTCGTTGGGTACGGGGTAAACCCAACACAAAATCCATGCTAACATCGAACTAAGGAGCTTCAGGAACATGTAATGGAGTATACATGCCCGCATTGATGAGTACCCCTTTAGACCATTGACAAACATAACAACGGTTCACATAATGCACAACATCACTGGTCAACTTGGGCAAATAAAAGTCAGAAGAGATAAATGCCAATGTCTTATCTCGACCAAAGTGCCCCTCATTGTGAAGTTCACTGATGATTTTCTACCTTAATGAACAATCTGGAATGTACAACTGTAACCCACGAAACAGATAGCCGTCATGTAAAACAAAATCATGATGATGACTATTTGTTACCTCTTGAAATATACTACTGAATGAAGGATTACCCGCATACATATCTGGAAAAGTCTCAAAGCCAATAACTCTGGAACTTGTAGTGGTGAGGAGTATAGTATGACGACTCAATGCATCGGTGATGCGATTTAGGCTCCTTGCTTGGTGCTTGAGTGTAAAGGTGAACTCCTGTAAGTACGCCACCTACTGGCGTACCGTCTACTCAGTTTGTGTTGACCATTAATGTACTTCAGGGCCTCATGATCAATAAATAGAATGAACTACTTCTGTACCAGATAGTGGCGCTAATGTTTCAGGGACTGAACTATGGCATAGAACTCCAGGTCATAGGTGGAATAGTTTTTCTTGGATCTCGAGAGCGTTTCACTGAAGAAAGCAATGGGTCGACCTGACTGACTTAGAACACCTCCAATGCCAACGCCCGATGCATCACAATTTACCTCGAACACCTTGTAAAAGTCAGGGAGTGCCAAGACTGGTGCTTCGGTCATCTTCTATTTGACTAACTAAAAACTGGCTTCTGCTTCCTTAGACCATTTGAAGTCACATCTCTTAAGACATTCGGTAATAGGAGCGATCAAAGTGCTGAAGTTTCTGATTAACCGCCTATAGAATGATGCTAACCCATGGAAGCTCCTGACATCGTGCAAGTTCTTGGGTTTAGGCCATTCCAAGACTGCGTCTATCTTTGACTAATCTACATGAATATCATTAGTATAGACACAACAACACCAAGGAAAGTTATAGAAGTGGTAAAGAATGAACACTTCTTCTGGTTGACAAATAAGCATTCCATTTTTAGCATCTCAAAAACAACGCGAAGATGATCAAAGTGCGAGGCCCGCGTCGGACTATAAATGAGGATATCGTCAAAGTAAACCATGACGAATTTTCCCATGAAAGGTCGCAAGACTTGATGCATAAACCTCATGAACATACTTGGAGCATTGGATAGCCCAAAAGGCATAACCATCCACTCATATAAACCGTGTTGATTTTTAAAAGCCATCTTCCACTTATCTCTAGGCCTTATTCTGATTTGGTGGTATCCACTTTTCAGGTCAATCTTTGATAAGATCGTAGAGCTGGATAGTTGATCCAACATATCATCCAGTCAGGGAATTGGAAACCTGTACTTCATAGTAATTTTATTTATTGCTCGATTGTCAACACACATACGCCATGAACCATCTTTCTTCGATACAAGTAATGCAGGGACTGCATAAGGGCTTATACTTTCGCGAATATAATCCATCTCTAATAGTTCCACAACTTGTCGTTGTAACTCTTTAGGACTGAGGCGTTATGCTGGTCGATTAGGCAAGCTCGTTCTGGGAATAAGATCAATATGATGCTGAATATCCTTCATAGGCGGTAGTCCATGAGGAAGGTCCTCGGGCACAAGGTCAGTAAATTCTGCCAGTAGTTGATGCACCTCTGATGGTAACTTAGAATCCACTAACTTCACTGCACTATCCCCGCAAGGCATTAGAATATATACCACATCCCTATGCTCAACCTCCTCTAAAAACCTGGACATAGAAAGTAGATTAGCATTGTTGGCTACTGGAGTAGGAGAGGGCCCTTCACGTCGGGGTCCCAATGCAATCTTTTTCCCCTTGATGTTAAGGGAATATATATTCTTCCGCCCATCATGGATAACACTGCGATCATACTGCCAAGGTCAACCCAACAATACATGATATGCGTCCATTGACACAACATCACACCAAGCATTATGAAAATATTTGTTACCAATTGAGAACGATACGAGACATCGCCTATTTATTGTTACCTCACTGCCCTTATTCAGCTATGACAACTTGTATTGTTTGGGAGACGATCTATTTTCAACTATAATTTCTGGACAGCCTTCTCGGACACTACATTCTCACAACTACCAATGTCAATGATCATTTTGTAGACTTTATTAGCAATTGTGCAGGTCGTATGAAAAATATTGGTTCTCAACCAATTGTCCCCTGAATTGCCCTTGGGAGTCAGTAAACTCTCACGAACGACTAAAGTCTCATGGCCATCTCCAAACAACACATCATCAATGTCATCATCGTCATACACAACCTTCCCAATCTCCTCAATCTCACCTACCATGTCCTCCTCAATCAACAAATTTATCCCCCTTTGACTAACAGGCTTCCTACAATTAGTAGCCATATGCCCTTGTTCACCATAACGAAAACATTTAATAGAAGGATTAGAATTACCTGGCGGTATCTACTAGACATGACGGGAATCCTAAGGTCGAACTGGTCGAGTGTTCTGATTGTTCCTGATCACTGGCTTCCTATTCTGTTGTTTATCAATAGCGAGTGCACGTGGATATACTTTCGAAACTGTCCACAGTGAATGAAGGCTGAGGATATCCTGCAAGGACTCGCGCAACCCTCCCAAGTACCGTGCCGCCATCTGTTTCTCCATTTCAGATAAGTCATTTTGCGCGACCAACTAGTAAAACTCCTCAATGTAATCATTGACTGATCTCACACCCTGCCTCAACGTATGAAGTCATTGAAATAAGGTTTGAGTATAACCAAAGGAAAGAAAGTGACCCTTCATCTTCTTCTTCATCTTCTCCCAATCAGTAATCTTAGGCTTGCCCTGCTTGTCCCGTGAACGTCTCAACTG
This sequence comes from Fraxinus excelsior, assembly GCA_019097785.1. NCBI lineage: Eukaryota > Viridiplantae > Streptophyta > Magnoliopsida > Lamiales > Oleaceae > Fraxinus > Fraxinus excelsior. The sequence continues at coordinate 20,551,146 of CM032624.1, read as the reverse complement.
TTCCCACCATGCAGATGCCATGCCCTTGAGTTTGATGGCCACCAATTTCACTTTCACAAAATCTAGGACTTCCTTGTAGTCAAAGATGCGCTCCACCTCATTTATCCAGCTGATAAATCTCTCTGCTTGTAACATACCAAACAAATTGGGCAGGTTTACCTTAAATTGAGATCTTTATGATGCTCCTCCCGACCACGGTGCTCCCGAATTAGATCACGTTGGTGGTAGGGGGTTTCAAAAGCAGTGGAGTCAGAATCAAGATTGGAGACCTCACGATCCTCTAAATCACACGCCACTAGGCACTGGGTTAACTCCACAACTTGCCTCTAAAATCTTCAATCTTTACATATTGAATATTATGATCACGGTGTTGGACTTTCTCAATCAGAACCTGCCCACGACGATTACGACCACGATCTCCAGCCATTTAAACTGATGAAATCTCACCAGGACGAAGATGTTGAAACTCTGATACCAACTGACGCTGGACAGAATAATGATTATTCTGTAGGCAGGTTTCAGTGGACAGTTACATGGAAGAAAACAAAAGAAAAAAAACCAAGAAACGAGAATAACTCTTTATTAATCAAGCAATAATAAGAAAATAACACGCAAGTTGGGTTAAATAGCTAGAAAATCGTAATTATCAGAATTTTACCAAAAAGAGCAAAATCCCAAAAATTCTACTAAAAGGAAATACGAATAAAAAAAAATAATATCCCAAAAATTCGGGGCAAATCGAATTCGTAATCTATGTTTGAAAGGCAACCAAAATATTACCATAAAAGGAATAAAATAACTAAAATTTAAAATTTGGAAGGGTAAACAACTGAATTTGGCCTCGAAATCGATGCACGCCAAGCAAAGCTCGATGACCACGACGTGCGTGCCGAAAAGAACTTTTTGGATTGGAGTCATAGCGCGATTCTGATAACTGTAGCCAAAATTATGGCCAAAATATCGAAACCAGTCCAAAAGGGTCCAAATTAGGAAGGGTCGTCGATTACTTGCCATTTTTCGTTGATCCGCTAACTCATGATACTTTAGCGCTATCAACGAGCTATCTGATAACTCGGCTTCGTCTGATTCGGATCATCTTGCATCATATTTAAAGTCAAAATTCGAAATCTAATATCATAATATAGGGACAAACATTATTCTAACATGTATACAAATAGTTGACAATCATATTAATTACAAAAATACAATTTAAATTGATACAACATTATACATAATCAAAGTTTCGAAAGAAGATTGAAATAAATCGTAAAACTCTTGAATCTGGTTTATGGCTTCTTGATCAATCTCATTCTATTTTTCTTCTTATTTTTCATCCAAACAAAATAGTTGTATGAAATTATATGTATAGGAGTTTTGTAAGAAAAGTTTCCTCAAAACTTGAATGAATGTGGATTTTTTTTGTCAAAAGCTTCATATGTAGGCCTCTTCTTTAAAAGTTTTTATGTATTTTGTATCCAAAGAGCATCATTTGGCTTGAATGATACATGTCCAAAATCCTCAAGCTTTTTATTCCTGAAACTTATAAATCTCTTCCGAATGTTCTATTAATTCTCAGGTGACCACGTGCGGTTCATTTAATCTTCAACTAGCTTTGAGTGAACCTGAATTAAACTCCAAAACGTTTTTTCAAGCCAGTTAGGTACAAGATGGGATTTTACCTAAAATTAATCATACTTATACTAAATTAAATAGATTTTTAAAAAAACTAATACAAACAAATCTCCACCTAATCTCAATATGGAAATAAATTAAAATTGAGAATTAATAAAATAAATGTTTGAAAATAAAAAATAAAAAAAGTATGTTTTGACCACCTAATTATTCAATTCCACGTGGAATAGTGTTATCATTCATCTAGATTCAGCAAGATTGACTGGGTCAAGATATCCCATTGAAATTGATTATAAAATCAAAGGATGTGAGCACATAATTCACGAAATTGCATTTGTGGATTAACTCAAGTTACGTGGAACAATAGACAAACATGACTCTTAGTTACATGGAATTTCCATAGATAATGTTTATCTATTAGGAAGTCTCTTTCTACGAAAGCTTCACGAATAAGTAATCTGGTTCTGGAGAATGACAGCCAATATTGAAATTGATTCGAGGAATTTCGCATATAGGTCGGATCAATATTTTACTTAAATATAAAAATGTTATTTCTTTTACTTGTTGCACAGAGTATGCGTGTGTAGGATGAATTTAGAGCTTAACATCTCTTTGCAAAAGAAACTGATAATAAAAGATTAATGACAACAAGTTTTGAAAAGCAGGAAAATAGTAATTTCTTAAAATTTGCTTTTAACAAAATTTTACGTTATTAACGTATAAAATATGTCCCCCTTTTTTTTTTCTTGGCCGTTGACATATATTATATATTTTGAAACTTAATAGATATCACTTTTAAAACAAGTATGGTTAATGTATTCTCTTGGATACATACATAATAATAGTATATATTATGATCAAAGTAAAAATAAAATTTATGTTAATAATAGTTATTTGAATTAGGGTGTGACATGAATTCTATTTTGAATATAATTGAGAATTCTATTTAAGGTTGACATTAAGAGGAATTATATTTGTTGAAATGCTTTTGAAATCCTATTCGAGATTTATTTGATAAATTCTAATTGAAATTTTATTTGGAAGCTCAATTTGGGAGTTTGAATTTATGTGTAACTCGAAGAGATTAAGATATGGACTAAGGACTTTTCGGTGCAATTATGCTCGTCTAGTACTTGACTGGAGCTCAAGCGCCCAAAACAGTGAAGTTGGTGCATGCCTCGCGCCAACGGACGATCAAGCTTTGGGGCGGTGCCAACCTGGTCCTCACTTGCCGCTCAAGCACCATATCATCCAAACAGGCCCGTTTTCGCATTTTGAGTATTATTTTCTATCTATAACTCTTTAGGGTTTGAAATATCTCCTATATATATATTTAGCTCATCATTGTATTATAGATTAAGTTGGACAAATCAAAAATACAAAATTATTGTAATTCTTTTTCCATATTTTAGTGAAACCTCCCTTCCTTTACCAATTATTTTATTCTTGAGTTTATGATCAATTACTTCATATTGTGTCATATAATTTTCTCCCATATTATCACAACAAATTGGTGTCGGAATTTTCCGATATTCTCTTTGTTGTTTATAACAACAACAACACTAAAATATCTTCAAATCTGCAGCAATAATCAACTTTCATTTTAGTAAATGTATACTCACGTTCTAATTTAGTAAATGAAACATACAACATACCCAACACTTTACTAATTCTTTTGGTAACTTTTAACATAGCTAAAGTCGATTATCTTCAAATCTGCAGCAATTAATACAAATTATTGGGTGGCTTATTAATTGTTTAGCTAATAATTGTATATTTTTCTGAATTTTTCTCACGTGTGTGTGTTGGTTTTCTTATGAAGACTAAAAAATTAATTGATCTCAATTGCTGAACCACCTAATGCTAGCGAGGTTCTAAAAATAGTCAAAAGTGAGGTCAAGTTTCAAGATTTACGGTAATAGGTATAATAAGTATTTCTTTATTTTAAATATTATTTTAGTAATTCTAAGACCATTAACAAATATTTTAATTATACCATTAACAATTATACCTTTATTAATTAACTATTTAACCCTTAAAAAATGCACACGCCTTGGTATATCTATTGCAGCCTAAGCTCACATAGCACGTCAAATATATAGTTGACCGCCTTTTAAAGTCCTTCTCCATATGTGAGAATTTTTCCTCGAGCATGCTACGTAGGACATTTTATTCCTGCCATTTAGAACATCTTAAGTTTAACCTTTAAAAAAATTTGGACAATAATGAAAGTAAATAATAAAGGCATGCGCCTAGGCGTGTTTTGGATTACTTGGTCACTAAATCATTAATTTGTAAGCAATAATTATGTCGAAAGGCGAACTATTTGTATATACCACATAGTAAAAACCTGAAATTTAGATAGAAGTGTAGAGATACGCTTATATGATTGTCATAATTGTTAAATGAATTCTTTGATGAATGAATGTTATTGATAAAGGCTTATTTGGATTCATATAGATACATGGTGAATTGACTTAATTGTGTAGGATTGGTTTCGACTTGAGAGACATAAATTAATTAGTTTAAAAATATTTGTCCACGTATACAAAATTGATGATATAGAAATTTGGTGATTGAGATAATAGGGATAGATATGGTGAACCCGAGAATCTTAACACTCAATCAAATAGAAGTTATGAGTAGTTGAATCAACTATCCGATAATAGTTCTCGTATGAAGGATAATTCAGAATCTTTTTGTCCGCCATATTAATTTCTATGATCTGTACATTTGTGAGATATCTATAGTATCTTCTTATTCTGAAATGTATAGGGTGGTGTCTATTTCATATTCTTCTTATCTTGATTTCTATATCATGTTTCTTGGCTAGATTAGTCGATAGGATGAATCATGTAGCTAATAAGCATCTATCCATTTTCTAATTCAATATTTGAGGTTTTCATTTTATAAATTGTGTTGAATGGGCATGGCTACTTTATTTTCGTTTATTTTTTTATTTTTTTATTGAGAATAGTTACATGATATGTGGCCCATATGGTCCTAAGGCAAGGAAATGTGACAAATGTCAACGTCTTGCACCAATAATTCGAGCTCTTCCAGAAGAACGCACTTCTATCACTAGTCGGCGGCCATTCTCTAAGTGGGCGATAGACCTAATCGGATCAATATTTTACATAAATATAAAAATGTTATTTCTTTTACTTATTGCACAGAGTATGCATGTGTAGGATGAATTTAGAGCTTGACATCTTATTGCAAAATAATCAACTTTTTTTGAAAGTGTCTAGTAAATTTTAAAAAAAAACTGATGATAAAAGATTAATGATAACTAGTTTTGAAAAGCAGGAAAATAGTAATTTCTCAAAATTTGCTTTAACAAAATCTTACGTTATTAACGTATAAAATATGTCCCTTTTTTCTTGGCCATTGACATATCTAATATATTATATTTTTTGAAACTTAATAGATATCACTTTTTAAAACAAGTATGGTTAATGTATTCTGTTGGATACATATGTAATAATAGTACATATTATGATCAAAGTAAAAATAAAATGTATGTTAATAGAATTAGGGTGTGAAATGAATTCTATTTTGAAAATGATTGAGATTTCTATTTAAGGTTGACATTAAGAGGAATTCTATTTGTTGGAATGCTTTTTGGAATCCTATTTGAAGTCTATTTGACAAATTCTAATTGAATTTCTATTTAAAAGTCCAATTGGAAGTTTGAATTTATGTTGAATTCAAAGAAATTAAGATAAGGACTAAGGAGGACTTTTTGTTGCAATTATGCTCGTCTAGCACTTGACTGGAGCTCAAGCGCCCAAACCAGTGAAGTTGGTGCCTATCTGGCACCACCGGATGCTTAGGCTTTGGGGCGGTACCAACCTGGCCCTCACTTGGCACTCAAGCGCCATATTCATCCGATTAATGCCCATTTTTGAGTTTTGATGCATTTTGAGTTTTCATTTGGGTAATTGGCTCAAAACGTCCCTACCTATAACATGTTTTGTGGAAAACGTTTTTACGTTTGATATTTTGGTACAGAACGTCACTACCTTTACATTTTCTTGCGCAAAATGTCATTTTACCATAAAATGACCATTACACCCTCATATATAAATAAAATAAAAAAGAAAAGAAAAGAAAAATAAAAAATAAATTGCAATCTACTCGAAAATATTTTAAAAAAAGCAAATCAGTCCAAATAAATTATTAAAATATTAAAAATAATCAAAAATAAAAATAAAAACTCTCTCTCCCTCAGCCTCCTCCTCCATGTGAAGGGCTTTGTGGAAAACTCTCTCTCTCTCTCTCTCTGCCTCCTACCTCAGTCTCCTCCACCACCACCACAAGAAATTTCGACCAAATCACCGGAGCTCCTAGCCCGATGGATAGGCGCTTGCAATTAGTGTATTGTTCAGTATGCAAAACCTTGCATTTCAATTTTTAAAATTTTTACCATTATTTCTACATCCCATTATGAAAGTCTTCATTTCCACGACCACCACCACGACCACAACTACTTCATTTGTATTGTGGATTATCTCTCACTTTCAAAGCACTGCCAATATTACTCCTCAAATTGGCACCCAACAACACAGAAATTGGCATGCGCCTCTCTAATTTCAACTCTCCATTCAAGACTAGGATTCTAAAGTTGAAGGAAGCTTACGGTTTTCTTCAAGAAAGGTGGATCCTTCCTACCATTCCGGTTAAGAAAAACTGCTGATGCCTCTGAAGAAAGCCAAGAAGGTAAGAAAAAATGCTGATGCCTCTACGAAAAGATGGTCGTCGTGAAGAAGAAAACACTGGGTAGAAGGAAGATTGAAATGAAGAAAATAGAAAAATTGAATAATATGCGGTTGACTTTCTCCAAGCGTTGAGTCGGGCTTTTCAAGAAAGTGAGCTAATTCCGTGTTCAATCTGGCGCTGAAATCAACATTATCGTACAATCCTTAGCCAGCGAACACACCTGTGTAGATTCTGTAATTGATCGGTTTGAGAATAGATTTACTTCTCTGAAAGATTACGCCCAAACGCTAGATTTCAAGAGGGATTATTCTATGGTTTCTGCAGAGTTGGAGGCGGAGAAGAGGGATGGAGTGAGTGATGGTGGTGGGTTTTGGTGGGACATGAAGGTGAAAGATCTTGAGATGTTCAAGGTGGGGTTGGAGGAGGAGTTGAAGAATTTGAAAACCAAAGCAGAATCTTCTTCCTTTAATAACAGGAGGCTGAGGGATAGGAAGGGATAGATTAAGTTTTTATTTTTATTTTTGATTATTTTTAATATTTTAATAATTTATTTGGACTGATTTGCACTTTATAAAATGTTTTGGAACAAATTGTAATTTATTCTTTATTTTTCTTTTCTTTTTTGTTTTATTTATATAGGAGGGTATAATGGTCATTTTATGTTAAAAATTGGTGAAAATGATGTTTTGCGCAAGAAAATGCAAAGGTAGGGACGTTCTGCACCAAAAAATCAAACGTATGGACGTTTTCCACAAAGTCCGTCATAGGAAGGGACGTTTTGTGCCAATTACCCTTTTCATTTCCATCTATAACTCTACTTTTAAGGTTTGAAATATATTCTTTATATGTTTAACTTTTCGTTGTGTTAGGTTTTAGTTGATTTTGTAATTGGCATTTTTGTGGACAAAATGACTTAATTTGATAAGATATAAAAGTTTAAGAAGTAATGTACAATTCGTTCAAAAGTTAGTTAGTAGGTCTAGGGTTTCGAGTTTAGAACAAGGAGGAAAACTGTATGAATTTTTGCTAGGTTGTCGCCAATGATTGGCTCAAACTACAAAAGCAGAAACATTATCGCTAAATTGTCGCCCCTCTTTCGCTCAAGGGACAGGCTGTCGCTGGGCCCTCGCTCGAGCGACAGTGCTGTCCGAAATTTTTTTATTTTGTGATTTCAAGGTTTTTTACCCGTTCATTCGTTTCTTGACCTACCTATAAATATCAGAATTCACATGCACATTTTTTTAAGGTTGAATATTGAGAGAAAAAGTCTAGAGAGTGAATCCTCCACATAATTGCTTTTCACCTTCATCTTGTATGAGATCTTTTGAGAGAAAAACATCAGATCAAATTTCCAAATACCAAAAACCACTTCATATTTATCTGGTCAGAGTTTTGGAGATCGAAAGAAGTCGATAGAAGTTTCTGTCCGTGAGGAACATGTCGTTCTTTGTGATCCACATGACATAAACGATTCTACAAGGCTAGGAGTGCTGTAGGGTAGCAGATTCCTCGAAGAGCTTTAGCAACGCAGCTAAGGATTAGTACATCAGAGCATTGGATCTAGGGAGAGCTGTAAGAAGTGCAATCGGTCAAATAGTATGGGTCATCTAGTTTGATTGACTGTAAGTTGTTAAGATCGTTTATAATGAATTGTTTGACAAAGTGTCTGGAATTTTTCCTAGTTGGGTTTCTCCGTGAACATCCCGGTGTTTGACTTACTGCTTTACTATTTATTGTTTATTATACAACTACAGTAATTCAACTTATGACAAATTGACGTGTATGTTTAATCATATAGTTAAGAATTATAAGTGACTTGTTGCTGTTTAATTCAATATATTTTTAGATTCTGCATATTACACCTTTTCACCCCATCTAGGTATTGTTAGGGTTGAACTTTCGATTCTCAATTGGTATCAAAGCTTTAAAACGATTCTTGACCCTTAATTGTTAAGTCTAGATGAGTCGTTCCTTGTTCATGCCTCCATTTTTTGATGGAAACAATTGTACCTACTGGAAAGTTCGAATGAGAGCTTTGGATGAACATATTTGGACAAGTATGCCAAATGGATGTATTTCACCTACAACAACTATTGCTGGTGTATTTACATCCACTGATATTTTACCATGGACCAAAACTAATTTGGACGAGTGTAATTGGAATAGTAAGGGTCTTCATGCCCCGTTCATGACTGTGTCTGTTAAAGAGTTTAAGCGTGTATCGATGTGTGAAACTACTAAGGAAGTTTGGGATATTCTAGAAACCACACACGAGGGAACTAAAACTGTTAAGAACTCTAAACTGCAGATGTTAACCACTAGATTTGAAGAGATAAGGATGGTCGATGATGGGACATTAGATAGTTTCTATGCTAAACTTAATGACATTGTCAATTCGAATTTTAATTTAGATGAGAAGATCACCGAGACCAAAATTGTTAGGAAATTCCTTAGATCATTGCTTGAGAGGTTTAGGCCTAAGGTCACTACTATAGAAGAAAGTAAAGACGTGGATGAGGTTAAAATTGAAGAACTCGAAAAATTTCTTCAAACTTATGAACTTATCACCTCACAACCTAGAAAGGTTAAATTCAACACCACGAACACTATTAGAGAAGCTGAGAGCGAGTCTACTGACACTGAGACCTTTAGGGATGATGAAATTGCTTATTTCGTTAAAAAATTCGAGAAGGTGATGATGAATAAGAGAAAGCCTCAGGAGCGGAGTAGTGAAATCCCTAGTAAACTCTCGAGAGGTAGACATGAGAAAGACACCTTTAGGACTCCCGTTCGAAAATCTCAATCAGTCCAATGCCATAAGTACAAGGGATTTGGTTACATTAGGAGTAAATGTTCTAATTTGAAGAAGAGTGGGTAAATAACATCGTAAGGCATTAGCTGTGACCATGAGTGATGAGGAGTCAGATTTTAGTTCTCATGATGATACATTTGGTGGTGAGGATGAACAAGATTATATGGCCTTCACCTCTATTGCTAAAATCGAATCTGGCCGTGAGATTGAGAAAGGGGAAATGGAGGATTAGAGTGAACGATCTGGAGATTTATTGAATTGCCGTGTTTCTTACCTTGCTCTCAAAGCTCAAAATAGTTCCATGTGGTATCTTGACAGTGCATGTACAAGACATGTGTGTGGTGAAAAATCTTTGTTTTCTTCACTTGATGAGTGGAATGGTTGTGTAGTTATGTTTGGTGATGGAGATACTGCATCGATACTTGGAAAATGAGTTGTGAGTATTGCTGGACTACCTGCCATCTTAAATGTGCTATATGTGAAAGGTTTAAAGTCCAATTTGTTGAGCATCAGTCAAATTTGTGATGCTGATTTTGAGGTTACCTTTGTCCAGAAAAGGTGTTCTGTGTATGACTCAACTGGTAACATTATTCTTGAAGGTGTGAGAACATCTGAAAATTGTTATAAAGTCTTACCTAATTCAAATTACATGTGTAGTAGTGCTAAGATCAACGTCACTGAGTTATGGCATCAATGACTGAGTCACATGAACCATAACAGTCTGCCTAAACTTGCCAGAAGGAAATTGTCAATGGCCTACCTAAGCTGGATAATTCTGATACCATTGTTTGTAGTCTGTGTCAACAAGGTAAATAACTTAGAATACCCCATAAACAAACTTCTAAGATCTTAGCGAGCAAGCCTCTTGAATTACTCTATATGGATCTGATGGGACCATCGAGGACCGAAAGTTTTGGTGGTAAAAGATATATCTTGGTTGTGGTTGATGACTTTTCTCGATTTACTTGGATTGAATTGCTAAGAGATAAATCTAAAGTGTTAAGTCTTGTCATCTCATTGTGTAAGAGACTTTGAAATGGGAAAGGTTATTATGTGTCCAAAATTCATAGTGATCATGGTAAGGAGTTTGAAAACTCGAATCTTGAGAACTTCTATTTGGAGGACAGAATCCAGCATGAGTTTTCCTCGTTGATCACTCCACAACAAATTGGGATAGTTGAGAGAAAAAATTGTGTGCTTCAAGAAATGGCGAGAGCTATGCTTCATGGTAAAGATTTAGCTATGCATTTCTGGGATGAAGCCATAAATACTACAGTCGCATTATCAATAGACTTTATCTTAGACCAAAAAATGACATGACACCGTATGAGATCTGAAAGGGTAAACAACCTACTATCAAGTACTTTTGTGTGTTTTGTAGCAAGTGCTACATTCGGAGAGAGAGAACTTGTGATAAATGTATATTCTTAGGATATTCCAAGAATAGTCAAGCTTATCGGGTGTACAATAATCGCACACTTGTTGTGATGGAATCTATCAATGTAGTGGTTGATGATGTTTGTAGTAAGGGAGAGATTGGCGAAGAATGTGTTGAGCTGGAATAGTTGAATGTTGATCTAGTCAAGGTAACTGAACCTAAGGAAGCTTCGGTTCCTGATCCTCCACGAACATCAAATGAGTTGATTGTTTCAACTAAGGATTCTATTTCCGATAGTGAAGCTAAACCACCTAAAGAACGTTCATCCAGAGTTAAATTGAATCACCCTAAGGATAATGTGATTGGAGATGCAGAAGAAAGAATGAGACTTTGCAAGAGGGCTTTGAACAACTTGTCATCTGCGAATCATCTGTCTCAGATTGAACCGAAAAAGGTTGAGAAAGCCTTTAGGGATGAATGTTAGGTTAATGTTATGCATGATGAGTTAAATCAGTTTGTTAGAAACAAAGTCTGGGACTTAGTGCCTAGGACTGATGATTACAATGTTATTGGTACTAAGTGGATATTCAAGAATAAAACTGATGATCAATGTGCTATTATGAGAAATAAGGCAAGGTTGGTTGCTTAGGGATACACTCAGGTTGAAGGTGTTGATTTTGATTAAACATTTGTGCCGGTAGCTAGGCTTGAATCCATTATAATTCTTCTGGCAGTTGCCTATACTTTGTGTTGCAAACTGTACCAAATGGATATCAAGAGTGTCTTTCTGAATGGTATTATTCAGGAAGAAGCCTACGTGGAACAACTTAAAGGATTTGTTGATTCGAAATATCCTCACTATGTGTATAGGTTGAATAAAACTTTGTATGAGTTGAAACAAGCTCCTAGAGTTTGGTATGATCGGCTTACTATATATCTCTTAGAACATGGTTTCACGAGAGTTGGTGCAGACAGAACCTTGTTTATAAGACGAATTGAGGATACCATCACTATAGCTCAGATCTATGTGGATGACATTGTCTTTGGTTCTCTCGTTGATTTCCTTGCTCATAAGTTCACTAAGTGTATGAAGTAAGAATTTGAGATGAACAAGATTGGTGAATTAACGTACTTTCTTGATCTTCAAGTCAAGTAGACTAACGAGGGATTATTCATATCTCAATTGAAATATGCCAAGAATCTTGTTAAGTGGTTTGGGTTAGACAGCAAGAAACACATTAGAATCCATATGAGCACCAGTATCAAGTTGGTTTTAGATCCTATAGGCCAGAGCGTTGATCAAACACTATATTGGAGTATGATAGGTAGTCTGCTTTACCTTCCTGGTAGTAGACCTGATATAGCATTTAGTGTAGGGGTCTATCCACATTTTCTGGGTGATCATAAGTAATCACCCGTGCAACGTATTATTAGATATGTCAATGGTACTATTGATTATAAGCACATGTGCTCCAAGGACTCTAATCTTGATCTTGCTGGTTATTCTGATGCCGATTGGGCTAGTAATGCCGATGATAGAAAGAGTACTTGTGGTGGTTGTTTTTATGTTGGTGCTAACCTCGTTGTTTGGATGAGTAATAAATAAAATTCTATATCATTGTCCCCAGCCGAAGCCGAGTACATTATGGTAGGAAGTTGCTGCACTCAACTGTTTCGAATGAAGCAGATGTTGAATGATTATGGGATTGAATATGGTACTATGACTTGTCTTCTGATAACACCAGCGCCATTAATATTTCTAAAAATCATATTCAACACTCTCGAACTAAACATATTGACATCATACATCATTTTTATTCAAGAGCTTGTGGAAACTCAAATTGTAAATCTTGAACATATTTCTACTGAGAACCAGTTAGCTGATTTATTCACTAAGCCTTTGGATGGTCTTCAGTTTGAATCTCTGATCATCTATTGGTATTTGTGCACCTCATTGACTGAGTATATTTGATGCATGCTTGTATTCTCCTATTACGTGACATTGTGTTATGCATGCATCATATTTATTTACTTATTTTCATGCATTTTATTTTATGTTCTTGTCTTTTGTTTGACCTTTTCTATGTTATTGCTTAGGATGAAAGTTTTTTAAAAAAGGGATAAAAATGAGAGCAAAAGGATTTTGATTTCGAATTCAAATTAAATGTGTGTCAATAGAAGTCCAGGTACAGTTGTACAAGATTCCATCATTAATTCAAATGGAATATAATCATTTGACATTATTAGACGTATTCATGAGTTCGTGTTGAATTTCATATGAATTGCAGAGAAAAGTGAGTTTCGTGTTAAGACAATTCGTATTGGCGCACGCTCAAACTGGCCTAAGGAATTTCTTTGAGTAATGAAGCTAATACACATAACATGTATCGGTGGATATATGTTTAGATCATTTATGATCGTTGACCTGGTAATGCTAATCCAGAACAAAGGGATGTATTCGTAGGGAACGCTAATTCCTCTGAGAATTGGATGAAAAATCTATCTACTGGTGATAGGTTCGTTATATGTAGTAAAAAATGTATTCTTTGATCGGTCGAGGCGTCATTAAACCGAAGTCTACATTTTAAAATATTTCAAATTTTAAATTCTTATGGTGTAATTTCAGTTTCTAATTTCTGCAAGGTATTTTTACTAGCGTACAACTTTAATTTGAATTTTAATGGTTGGATAGGCCCTTCAGGCCTGTTTCTTACATGCGGTCCTTGAAGGACCTCCGGTCCACTTCCTCTTCTTCGAGGAATCCATCACATCGCCTTTGCGATGGCTTTCAATATCGATTTATAGAGGGGTGAGTGGGACTAGACGTCAAATTTAAAATTGTCCGCTCGATCACTAGTGTACAACTTTAATTTGAATTTTAACGGTCGGATCGAAATCGAACAGTAATCAGACCAAATGGTCCGATCATATGATGACACGTGAAGGCAACAAAAAACCATGAATGGTAGATACGGCATCGACAGATAACCGGTGATGATCCATATAACTTAAACATCGATTCAGTGTGAGGTTCAAGTTAGTAAGTCTGACATGATAAACATTGACGTCGTTATCACTGAACTGCTTTGACAATATCAATATACACTCTGGACGGACGATGAGCAATCCGTCGAAGGAAATATTCGACATAGAGATACGATTCAACTACAACATCAGGAAAGCCTTAGGTATGTCTAGTATCCAACAACAGCCCTACGAGACAATGATTAAGAAAATGAATATCACTAGTACATCATATGTTGTGCAAGCGATTTTAAACCGAACGACCTTGGTCGTCGAAAACTATAAAGAAGTTGACGTCTCTAACTAGAGTTGAACGGAAGAACCCTCTGGGCCTGTTGCTTACCTATGGTCCTTGAAGGAACTTCGATCCACCGAGAAATTTGAGAAAGGACTTCGGCAACGTCATTAAACTGAAGTCTACATTTTAAAATATTTCAAATTTTAAATTCTTATGGTGTAATTTCAGATCGGTCGAGGTTTTGACGAGGCTGTTTCTTCCACTTCTATGTTCATTACTCAGACGACGGAAGAAAGAAAAAATTGATATTTTCCTTATATGAAATCGAGGCTGTTTGATATTTATCTTAAATTATCTCGTACTTCTATGGTCAAGGACGTTACGTCCAGTAATGTCGACAATATGCAGCGAGGAACTTATTATTTGATTGTGGTGACATATCACAAATACCTTTGTGAACTTTTGTTTCAAAAGCGCTTGTACTTTAAGAGTATTTGAATGAAAATGAAAATTAAATATAATTTATCCATTCATTTAATTTACTCCATGAATCAATTACATTAGATCATTCATCCATAACTTGGACAAATGCCTTGCAGAAATTAGAAACTGAAATTACATCATAAGAATTTAAAATTTGAAATATTTTTAAATGTAGACTTCGATTTAATGACGCTGCCGAAGTCCTTTCCCAAATTTCTTGGTCGGACGTCATACAGTTCAATGTCGTCCAAACTCGGATAGTCTACCAAGCTTTGTGTAAACCCAGGGCTTTCCTGACGTTGTAGTCGAATCATATCTCTATGTCGAATATTTCCTTCGGTGGATTGCTCATCGTCTGTCCAGAGTGTTGGACTTTTATCCAAATCGGGTTGTTTAATTTCCATATGTATTCCCTGATTTGGAATTTGATCATCCACGCATTCCAGTCGTCCATGTTGCTCCCGGTGTATGAAGTGGTCATTTTTGCAGTCTAGCCTTTGCAAAATGACATAACCGCAGTATAGTGATATGCGTCTAACTTCCTTGGTTAGATGTTTCTTCTTCTTGCACTGATGGTGCTTGAATCCTATAGAGAGGGGTGTCGATGAAGTGTAATTCAGCATTTTGTAAAGTCTACGATTTCTAATTTGAATTTGAATCTATATCTAAGAACGCTTTATAAGATAAATCTGAACCCCCAGGATTGCAAATCAAGATACATGGAATCCTACCTTTAATTTGAACTGGTTTGCCGTACTTTGCATTTGACTGCCAATTGTATTGTGCTCCTACGAACTGTTGATAATGTTTTTTAATTAAATAAGTTGGAGGGACGTCATCAATGATGTTATACCACGCGTCGTCCGATTATGTTTTTGAATTCAAATCCATAAAGCCCATTATATAATTATGAGGACCCAACGAACGTGCCCAAACTGTTTTACCGATTCTAGAAGGTCTTTCAATAATAATGCTTTTGGGCCGTTCGTGTCTTCTAGAAGGTTCACATACATTTTTCTGGCCCATAACAAGAATTCATTCGGTATATCAAAAGAATTTGGATATTTATTGCAACTATACACTTCTTCTTTTTGAGGAAATGTTCTGTAGGACTAGATGTCCAATTTAAAATTGGCCGCTCGATCACTAGCGTACAACTTTAATTTGAATTTTAATGGTCGAATCGGCCTCGAACAGCAATTGGACCAAGTGGTCCAATCATATGATGACACGTGGAGGCAGCGAAAAACCATGGTAATATTATATATGGTTTTCCGCTAGTACACCGTGTAATACCGCTAGCGCTATTCTAGTTTGAATAATTGGATTTTATTCCCTGAAGGCCTCACATCATGAAGGAAATAATAGATCATGTCGTAAGTGAAATATATACACTTCACGACACCAAGACGATGTCCATAGGAAGCAAAAAATATTATCAAAATGAACGATCCATTAAGATGGGTTATACAGAACAACAATGTTCATTCATACATGAACAGACCATTTCCTCAAAAAGAAGTGTACAGCTGCAATATCGAGGAACATTTTACAATGTCTGACGGGGGATCTGTGTTTGATTGAAGCTTATGCTCATGGCGATTGGTCCAACATCTCAATTTCAAATTAAAGTTAGTATGAACTGGCAACGAAGGAATCACTCCCTATATATAGAACCCGAATTCACCAATACCTTAGGCCAGTTTGAGCGTGTACCAACACGAATTGCCTCAACACGAAATTCACTTTTCTCTGCAATTCGTATTACACGTTCTAATTTAGTAAATGAAACATACAACATTCTTGAAACTAAAATATGCACAACACTGAACTAATTTTTTTGGTAACTTTTAGCATAGCTAGAGTTGATTATCTACAACAATTAATACAAATTATTGGGTGGCTTATTAATTGTTTAGCTAATAATTGTATATTTCTCTGAATTTTTCTCACATGTGTGTACGTGTTTTGGTTTTATTATGAAGACTAAAAAATTAATTGATCTCATTCACTGAACCACTTTATGTTAGCAAGGTTCTAAAAACAGTCAAAAGTGAGGTCAAGTCTCAAGATTTACAATAATAGGTATAATAAGATTTTCTTTATTTTAATAATAAATATTTTAATTATACCATTAACAATTATACCTATTGCTGCCTAAGCTCACATGAGCATGTCAAATATATAGTTGACCGCCTTTTAAAGTCCTCCATATGTGATAATTTTTCCTCAAGCATGCTACGTAGGACATTTCTATTCTTGCCGTTTAGAACATCTTAGGTAAAACCTTTAAAAAAGAATTTGAACAATCATGAAAGTAAATAAATAATGCCACACGCCTAGGCATGTTCTGGATTACTTGGTCTCTAAATCATTAATTTGTAAGCAATAATTACGTGAGAGGCGAACTATTTGTATATACCACATAGTAAAAACGTGAAATTTAGATAGAAGTGTAGAGATACGCTTATATTATTGTCATAATTGTTAAATGAATTCTTTGATGATTAAGGCTTATTTGGATTCATATAGATACATGGTGGATTGACTTAATTGGGTAGGATTGGTTTGAACTCGAGAGACGTAAATTAATTCGTTTTAAAAAATTGTCCTCGTATACAAAGTCAATTGATATAGAAATTTGGTGATTGAGATAATAGGGATAGATATGGTGAACTCGCGAATCATAACACTCAATCAAATAGAAGTTATGAGTAGTTGAACCAACTATTCGATAATGTTCTCGCATGAACGATAATTCAGACTCTTTTGGTATGCTATATTAATTTCTATAATATGTACACTTGCGAGATATCTATAGTATCTTCTTTTTTTGATATGTGTAGGGTGATGTTTATTTCATATATTTTTTTTATCTTGATTTCTATATCATGTTTCTTGGCTAGATTATTCGATAAGATGAATCATGTAACTAATAAGCTTCTATCCATTTTCTAATTCAATATTTCGGGTTTTCATTATATAAATTGTGTTGAATGGGTATGACTACTTTATTTTCGTGTTTTTTGTTGAGAATAGTTACATGATATCTGGCCCATAAGATCCTAAGGTAAGGATATTTCTGGCCCACCTTGAAATGAGATACCTTGGACTTTGTAAAGAAATGTTCCAAATGTCAACGTCTTGAGCCAATAATTTTAACTCCTCTAGAAGAACTCCCTTCTAACATTAGTCCACGTCCATTCTCTAAGTGGGGGATAGACCTAATCAGTCCAATGCCTAGAGGAAAAGGTGGAAAAAAGTTTGCAATTGTGTGTGTTTTTTACTTTACCAAATTGGTAGAAGTTGAGCCTTTTACTAAAATAACATAGAAAAAATAGTTGACTTCATCTGGAAGTCAATCATTTGGAGATTTGGCATACTTCATTTGATTGTCAACGATATTGGAAAACAATTCAACATTGCGTAGTTGAAGACCTTTTTGTGAAGAATTTAACATCAAAAAATATTTCTCCTCCCTAAACCATCCACAATCAAATAGACAAGTAAAGGTGATTAATAAAATAATCAAGCATACCTTGAAAGCTAATCTTGATGCTCTCAAAGGATCCCGGGCGAATGAGGTCCCAAGTGTGTTATGGTCCTATCGGACAACCCCATGAACAAGTCCACGAGAAAAACCATTCTCCTCGACATTTGGGGTAGAGACCATTATTCATGTTAGGGCTGGAATTTCTTCGTTTAGGATAACCTTCTTCAGTGAAAACCTTTTATAATCAATACTTTTGAGTAAACACAAGGACATTCAAATCAAAATAAATCCCATTGCAAGAATTGTGGAAGTTAGATGAGAATTAGCAAAATAAAAGCATCATAGGTCTAAAAAAATTGTCCTTATGTAGTAAGGGACTGATCTCTTGGAGGGGCCTGTGCAATCCCAGTAGTAGCATTCGTTTTAGCTAAAGAAACTTTCCGCTCGTCCAAGCCTTATACAAAAACCTACATCATAATTTGGCTTCACGTTTTCTATATATCTTATCACTTCTGCCAGACCAACCACATAGGCATCTTGATCCAATGCGTTAAATGCAATTGAGCTCTTCTAGTCTGCCACTGCTGTTACGACTCTAACCTTTGCGTCATCAGCTTGTTTTTCTCCACTTTAGCCTAGGTTCTAGCTTTCTCAGCATAAGTTTATTCCTCTTTATCTTTTTTATACTCATCATCAGCATGAGTTCGCTCTTCTTCAGTCTTCTTCTTTTCACTATTGTACACTGGCTTTCTAACCCTAAACCTTGATAGCCTATAGCTCATCTTTCAGCTCTTCCCTAACCTTTACTTTGGCCTCTAATTATCCTGATTTTGTATTTTGACCCTGGCTACTTTCCCTAGGATCATTTCCCCAATTTGGCCTCCAATCATCGTGCCCTTCTTGGGATATGCCCCTCGGGTTCTTCGCTTCCTGAGATATTGACCTTTCTTCGGATTCTTCTGCCAACACAGACTCTCCCACATGTCAATGCTTGTCCAAACCTAAGAGAGAGAATTTTGCTGGCAATGCGCTTGTCCTGAATAGATTTTACAATTGGAGCCCCAACTCTGCCTAAATGCCTAGGAACACAAAACCTACAATATTGCAACTCTAATCATGATAGAAGTCCTAGGTATTCCAACATTCTTATCATTCCAAAGCACCACTCGCCTCTATAAATACATGATTCCAACCCATTATCAAGGTACATTTTTACATATATCTTCTCTTTATTCTCTTTCTAACTCAAACATCAGAGGGGCAACGAGGACACACCTCAACGCTTTTGTTTCAAGTACCGAAAGACCACGTTCGTGTGCACTCTCAGTCGTCAAGCTCAAATTTCTATAGGTTCAATTTTTGGTAGCATCATTTGCGTCATATGTGGGAAGTGTTGCTAAAAGCCACGTTTGACACACGTTCAGGTCTTCCTCCAACATGTTCATCCGTACATGATCTGCCACCTATTGCTGAGCCTACAACTCATCAAGAAAAATCATTTGCGGTACCCACCACCCAAGCCTTCGAAGAATTTCATCAACAAGTTACAATGCTGACTCAATTACTAGGCTAGAGGAAAGATCATCCGGTGCAGGCACCTCAGCCAGTACGATGGCAAGACAGTAAGGAGGGTTCATGAATGATGCTCGTACTTGGGATACTCACGAAGTTTATGACAAATGATGGATCTATGGCCTCGAGTGTACCCTAGTGGCCTCGGCCTCGAGGTTAGTCACCATGGACTCAAGCGAACTGGCAAAGATCATACAAGATGGAATCACTGCTAGATTGCAGAAGAACACCCAGGAGATGACAAGATTTACCTATAATACTCCTTTTACACCAGAAGTACTCTCCTATCCGCTCACAGACAAGTTTAATCTCCTTCACATGAAAGGGTATGATGGAACAACTAACCTTATGTACCATCTTAATGTGTAAATGGATGTCATGAATCCGCAGATGTCACTAGATCTCATGATGTGCAAGGCTTTTCCACAAACATTGACCAACACCACCAGGGATTGGTTCTCTATCCTGGAGCCCAATTCTATTGCTTTATTCTCTGACATGTCTGATAAGTTCACCACTTTCTTTGCTAGTAGTAAGCTCATTAAAAAGCTATATTCCTCATGTAGCTCAGGCAGGGACCTAACGAATCCCTACATAATTTCATGATGGGGTTAAATAAGAAAAGACTTCAGATACCTGACCTTCCCATAACTACGACAATCTCCACCCTCATGTATACAATAAGATGTGAGGTCTTTAAGATGTTGTCAAAAAACCCAGCAAAGTCTGTGATCGAGCTACTTACCCGAGCAGAATATTGAGGAAACACTTAACCTGATGAAGAATTCTCACCCGACCTCAAAGATACACGAGCACAAAAGGCAACACGACTTCAATCCTCGTCTGCAAGTAAATAGGGATAGACAGAGACAGAAAACATAGCCGATGTTACCGACTCGTCTGAACACGTCGAAATCAAATATTTTGATGAAGATCAAGGATATGAAGGAGCTCAAATGGCCTTCGAGGATGCAGTCACTTCCAATCGCTCAGGACAAAAGTAAGTATTGTGATTATCATCGGGATCACAGGCACGCAATGGAGAACTGTAAAGTCCTTCAGCGAGAAATTGAAGCTCTAGTAAAAAGGGAATTCCTAAGCTTATACGTTAGTCATGACAAGTGCTCGAGGAACGATATGGACAAGGGGAAATATCAAGAAGGAAGAGAAAATGACAAGCCTACTGCATGAAAAATTAACATTATTATTAGGGGAAAAGCATCTGGTAGAGACTCGAATAGTTGGCGTAAATAGTATGCCAAGCAGTATAACCCGAACTCGAGGACAATACTTGGAGACATGGAAGAAATCACGTTCGAGTCGTAGGATCTGGATGGCTTGTCACATCCGCATGATGATGCATTGGTCATATAAGTAATTATAGTTGATTTTGAGGTGAAAATGATTTTGGTTGATAATGGGAGCGCGACCAATATACTTTCTCACGAGGCATACTCAAAGATGGAGATTTTAACCGACCAGCTCAAAGTCGTCCAAACCCCATTTCAAGGATTTGGAGGCGGTACAATAATTTCGGACGGAGTCTTCAATTTACCGCTTACATTAGGATCGAATCAAAAGCAAGTAACTGAACTAACATCATTCCAGGTTGTCCATGTTTCTATGGCATATAACACCATTCTAGGAAGGCTGTTACTCAACAAGATAGGGTCATTGTCTCTACTTTTCACCTTGCTATGAAGTTCCTTACAAGTAATGGAGTAGGGGTCGTCCGTAGAGACCAGACAGCTGCTAGGCATTATTATATTACCAGTGTTCGAGGAATAAGTTCCAACGTCAAGCCAATATCATCACCCGAGCTCGATCCCAACCTTAGAGGAAGACTTGCTCATGTGGAAGAGTTGGTAGAGGTCGAGCTCAAGCCCAGTAAGAAGGTGACTATTGGTCGAGATCTTGATGCTAGCCTCTTGATCAGACTTATAAGTTTCATATCCTATAATATTGACGTGTTCATGTGGAGTGTATAGGATAGACCTAAGTGTTATAGCCCACAAACTAAATGTCAACCCGAGTGCTAAGCCAGTCAAGCAAAGGAAAAGGTTGTTTACACCAGAACTCCGCGAGGTAATACGAGAGGAGATTGATAAGATAATCAATGCTCAGTTTATTAGAAAATTCCAGTATCCCGACTGTCTTTCCAACATAGTACTTGTCAAGAAGGCTGACGACAAGTGGAGAGTATCTATTGACCTCACAGATCGTAACAAGGCATGCCCAGAGAACAGTTATCCCCTGCCTCGAATCAATAACTTCATGGACAACATATCGGGCCACAAATTGTACAGCTTCCTTGACGTATTCTTTGGCTATCACGAAATCTTCATGTCGAGGAGGATCCGGAGAAAACATCATTTATAACTGACTCGACCATATATTGTTACAGGGTCATACCGTTTGGACTAAATAATGTAAGAGCAACTTACCAGATATTGATCAACAAAATCTTTGCCAGAATGATTGGGAGGAATATTGAGGCTTATGTGGATGACATGGTGGTCAAGAGCATGTAGGAAGAGCAACATATTGCAGATCTTGAGGAAGTATTTTCTACTCTTCGAGAATATAACATGTAATTAAATCCAGCCAAGTACGTCTTCGGAGTATCCTTGAGCAATTTTTTAGGCTTCATGATCACTCACAGGAGAATGAGGCCAATCCAGACAAAATATATATGCTTGCATCCATGGAGTCCTCTCGTAACAAGAAAGAGGTGCAAAAACTGACGAGTCGCGTCGCAGCATTGAATAGGTTCATGTCCTGAATAGCGGATAGATGCTTTCCCTTTCTCAAAGCTCTCAGAGGAAATCATAACTTCGAATGGAACGAGGACTTTGAGAAAGCATTTCAGGAACTTAAGCAAACGTTGGCAACTGAGCAATTCTGATGAAATCGAAACCCGGTGATACTCTATTTCTATACTTGGCAGTCTCTCAGAATACGATAAGTGGAGTGTTAGTGAAAGATGTGAACAAAGCTCAACAGCCGATCTACTACGTGAGCAAGGTGCTACTTGATGTGGAGACCATATATACATTGGCTGAACAGCTAGCACTTGCCTTGGTAGTGGCAGCACGAAAGTTACGATAGTATTTCCAATGTCACCCTATTGTTGTACTCACAAATCAGCCACTTAAGCATATACTATAGAAGCCCGACGTATCTGGAAGGCTATTGAAGTTGGCCATCGAACTTGGAGAATTTGACATTGAATTCAAGCCCCGACCTTCGATTAAAGCATAAGCTTTGGCTGATTTCATAGCAAAACTCACTCCAAGGCCCCGGGGGCCAGTGGACAACCCGACCAGTTATGACATGGACTAATGGGAAATATCTGTACATGGAGCATCAAAATCCTCAAGATCGGGTGCACGAGTCATACTTATCACCCAGATAGACGTACAAAAATACAATGTGCACTTCAATTTGAATTTGAGGCTACAAACAATGGAGCTGAGTATGAAGCCGTTATAATTGCGCAAGAGCTTGCCATTAACCTTGAGCTTGAGCACATAAAAATCAACGGCGATTCGCAATTGGGTGTCAGGTAAATTGAAGGGATGTTTGAATGAAATGAGGAGGACATGAGCCTATATTGTAATGCCCCGACCCTCATAGATCGAAAGTCACTAGATTAACTTTACTTTACCCGCAGACCGTAGATTTAATAAAATAATTAAGTATACTTTTAACAAATAGCATAAAAATTTAACTTAAGAATTTAATATCAAGACTTTATTATTTTTTTAAGACAAAATAGTTCAATACCAAAAGAAACAATTCAAAAATATCTTTAGAATATTTCTCATGCATACATCCACAATTGACGTCAAATTCTAGGCAAAACTTTAAAAAATAAAAGTTGTTTTGTTTTCTATCCTAAGCGACAAATGACAAAATAAATTCGTTTGCATAGCTAACGACTTTGAAATTTCATGAAATTTTAATGTAAAGTAGAAAACTTCTTATAGTATGACATATCCAAAAATTACTTCTGTCGGCAACAAATATGCTATTAAAATACTTTTCAAAACCCCATAGTGACTAGGTTTGGAAAGTAACCCAGCACAGTTTACTTTAAGTGTTATATAAAATCCTACACATATTGAAATGACATGATTCTAGATCTATTCAATAACTGACTCACGAGGCTATCTAACCCCACTGGTTTTGTATAAGAATTCCAAGTAACATTTGAGTTATGAATTTTTTAAATCAAGGGTAGAAGCTGAAAACAGCATCCATACCCAGTGCAACTTACTTTAAAGTAATGTATAAACTTTTACCGACATCGGATTGACATGATTTTGAGTTCATTTAGTATCTAACATGTAAAGCTATCATATCCAATTGGTTTCGTCCAAAAATTTCAAGTAACGAGTGAGACATAAAATATGGAACCAATTGCAGAAAACTGAAATTTTTAAAGAGACAGTAAAACTTTAAAATTGCTAACTCTTTTCTTTTGTAAACAATGATATTTAAATTAATTTCCATGACACATATCTACTTTCAAACATAATTTATTCATAAAAAGGAAAAATACTCTAGCATAGTTCCATGCATGACGTCTATAGAAATTCTTAAGAAACAACGTGAACATTTTATAATTGAATTTAAAGTTATTAAGTCGTCGGCTTTCTCCATTACATGTTGCATCCTCTACCATTATTCACGCCCCCTAGGAAAATCAATCAACATTTAGAAGGAAATTAACCTATGAGTTTGAAACTCAATAGATATTATTGTTGCATTTCGTTGTCAAATTAACATTTTCGAACTATAGATTCATACTGTCGCACGTATTAGGATTTTCGGCAAAATCTAATTTTTGTGGAGTAATGAATTAATATAAAGCATAGAACCGGAGAATGATCATTCAAACTATAGTAGTGTCGTAACATCGTACCCGAAGGCACCAATTCATTTAAACTTTTAACGAAAAATCATAATTTAAAAATGAAACAAACACTTGTCCATCTACCTACCTTCGTTAAAAGCTTTTGAAAGTATAATGTTTGATGATGGTTGTTGCTTCCTGATGGCATGGAACTTTTAAAAATATGCTCCTCTCTTATTCTATTGAAAGTCTTTTTCCTTGATCAAAGTTTGCACTTTCTCCTTTACATCCTTACTATTCTTTTAAACTTTACTTAATATAAAGATTTGTTTTAGAGAAAATAAGAGTAATTTTGGATTTGAGGACAGGTGTAGTTAAAAATATTTTTCCTCTTCTTGTAATCTCCATCTTTAGTGAAAAACTAAATGTGAGAGTTATATTATCATTAGTCTTGTTAAATTAGGAACTTGAAGAGTTTTAAGCCCAAAAAAATAATTTTATAAAATATTTTATAAAAACATCTGCATGATGCTTCGAACATGGGTTTCAATATGAAATACCATGCAGATGATCATTGTGGCAACCCAATTATTCATTAAATATTTGTAATCAAATTTTTACTTAAACTTAATGGCTTAAATTATTAGGCTTATAAATAACTTGTGGCTTGTACTTTCATAACATTAAATGGGCTACATCAACCAAATTAAGAATATAAAATCTGGGACATTACATCGCCCACACCTTAAACAAAATTTCACCATCGAAATTTACCTTATGATTGGGCAAATAGTGTTGGGTATTTGTCTTTAACTTCTTATTCTCTTTCCCAAGTTGCTTCTTCTACTCCATGATACTCCATTGCACTTTAACTAGTTGAATCTCCTTATTCCGTAATTTATGTAGCTTTCGGTCCAATATTTTAATCGGTAATTCCTCATACGATAAATGGGAGATTTATATTATCATTAGTCTTGTTAATTGAGTCTTTAACTAGGAATTTGAAGAGTTTTAAGCCCAAAAAAATAATTTTATAAAGTACTTTATAAAAACATGTGCATGATAATTCGAACCTATGTTGCCAATATGAAATACCATGCAAATGACTATTGTCCCAACTATTCATTAAATCTTTATAATCAAAATGTAATGTCTTAAATTATTGGGCATATAAATAACTTATGTCTTGTACTTTCATAACCTTAAATGGACCGAGCTTCCATAGTTTATTTTTTAAATTGGTTACATCAACCAAATTAAGAATATAAAGTTTAGGACATTACATATATTGCCTAAGAGTTAAAGCTGATGCCTTGTCCCGACTTGTATTCATGGGGATTGATGGTCTTGATAGAACAGTCCACGTAAAATTTATAACACAATCAAGCATTAGCCAAGCACCCTCCGTCATGGATATTGAGTAGGAGCCATGTTCGATGACCCCATAGTTTTATTTCGCCGAAGTTTCACTCTTCCATACCTTCGATGCCTCAAACCTTCAGAAGCAACACAAGCCTTAGCCGAAGTCCACAAAGGTATATGCGGGAACCATCAAGGAGTTTAGACTTTAGCCTTTAAGCTTATAAATATGGATATTATTGGCCTACAACGAAGAAAGATGTCGTCGACTACGTTAAGAAATGTGACAAGTGTCAAAGGTTCGGAAGTGTCATCCATTCTCTGGCCAAGGAACTCACCTCCATACATTGCACGACCATATTTGAGCAATGGGACGTCGACATCCTCGACTCTTTTCCACTTGCCCGAGGACAATTGAATTTTGTCGCCGTAGTGGTTGAATACTTCACTAAGTAGGTCAAACTCGAACCCCTGGCCATAAGCTCAGAGCTCAAGTTGAGGTCATTCATTTGGAAGTCCATCATTTGCAGGTTTGGAATACCTAAGGTTCTCATAACCGACAATGGGAAACAATTTGATAATTCGCAATTTAGAAGCTTTTGTACCAACATGGGGATTGACTACCATCTGACATCTGTTGTACATCCTCAGAGGCCACCCTTTCTGATTGAGACCAGACTGTCGAGCCTTGGAAGGCTTGAGCTTAGGGCCGAAGAACACACAATAGGGTACCACGACCTCCTCAAGGAAGTAAGAGAGCAGGCTTCAATAAGGGAGGCATCTTACCAAGAAAGAACAGCTAAGCATTTCAACAGCTGGGTAAGATCCAGAAAGTTCAAGGTTGGACATCTCATTCTGAGGAGAGTCGAAGCTGCGGTCATGACCTAGACAAACTAGGGGCCGTCTGGGAGGGACCCTATGAAGTCATAAGACAGGTTTACAAAGGAACCTATAGGCTAAGAGACACATCGGGAAAACCACTGGCAAGACCTTAGAACGCGGATAATTTGAAGATCTATTATAGATAGTTTTTTTTTAACCTTTACTTAGTAATTAGTTCTTTTGTTTTGAGTTTTTGTTAGTTTGTCGGGCTTGCGTTCTCTCGTCTTTTTAATTGCGTGCCCGCATCTTGATGTTTATAGGATTTTTATTTAATAGTGTCAGGATTTCACCCCAATAAATGTTCTTAATCCCAACAACCTCAAAGCCTTGCCATAGTGCCAGCACCTCAAAGCCTTACCATAGAGCAAAAATCTCAAATCCTTGCCATAGCGCAAGCACCTCAAAGCCTTACCCTGGGTAAGCACCTCAAATCCCACTAAGTAGAAACCCCAATCTTTGCCCTCTACAAGCACCATAGGGAGAGCTCGAGCTCGTGGTTCAACAAAATTAAACAACACAGTCCTCATGGTATACACACCACGAGCACATAAGCTCAATATTCCTCGAGCTTTGAAATTTATTTGTCGAATAAAACTGCTTAGGAATTACATTTTAATATTCCCTCGAGCTTCGAACGTTGTTTGTTAAATAAAGTTGCTCAAGATTTATGCTTAACTCTCCTCGAGTTTGAAACTTTGATAATTGAAGTAAAGTTGATCGAGATTTACTGTTTAACTCTCCTTGAGTTTCGAACTTTATTAATTGAAGTAAGAGTGCTCGAGACTTAACTTTCCTCAAGTTTCAAACTTTATTAATTGAAGCATGTCGCTCGAGATCTACTATTCAATTATACCTCGAACTTTACTGCTTCATTAATTAAAATAAATATTGTTCGAAGCTTCAATTTGTTAACTTGCAAAATTGCTCGGGAATATGAGCTCAATGGTCTTTAAGTTTCAAACTTTGTGAATCTAACACAAATGCTCGGGAATTACACTTCAATATTCCTCGAACTTAGGTTCCTTTAGTTTAGAACATTATTAATGAAAATGATGTTGCTCGAGATTATATGGTTGGACAAGCAATAAAAAACCAAAATTAAAATAACAAGTGGGCATACATGAACAATATCCAAGCCATGATCGGGCGATACACATAAAAAAGTTTCATACAAAACCTCTTCGTCGGGCAATGTACTCGGCAAAAGATTCAAAATGTAAAAGTAATGCCTAATCTTGGTCGTCATCCCTCGAGGGCCTACAAACTTCTGATTCATCAGCAGCGTCATCCTCGTCCTTGAGCATAGTACCATCGGATGACGACAACTCGTGCCCGTCCACCACCTCTAGCGTCAACTTCAGTTCCTCAGTATTAACCTCAGGAAACGTAGAACGAAGGTATGCCCGAGCTTGCTTGAAATCATAGTTGTATGAACCCAGGGCATACTCATCCCTCATCGCTTGGAACTCGTCTGACTTCTTAAAGTCCTCGATAGCCTTAACCCAGGCCTCTTCAAGTCTGGCCTCCAACTCCTTCGTCCTACACTTAAGTTCGAGCTTAGCCCCTTCAGCCTCCTCCTTCGCCACTACAACCTCCTCTCGAGTTTGCCCAAGCAACGCTTGGAGCTCGAAATTCTTTCTTGATCGATGGTTAGTCTCAACCTCAAGTTTGACTATATGCTGGGCCCGTCTGTCAAGCTCTTCCTCGAGCGAAGCAACCTTCCTAACCTCCCTTTCTCTCCTTAAGGCCAGAGCTCGAGCCACGTCAAAGCCTTCACAGGATGAAGAAAAATTTAGTGAACAAGATTTAAACATGTATATAATTTGTACAATATGAGACTCGACGTTACCTTTAGGGTCAAGGCGTCGACCTCCTTCACTTCGTTAGTCATGCTCACTATTTTCCCCCTGTACTTCTCGAGGATTTCAGGAACAAGTGTGCATTTCCCGACTTCTAATCCCAACAATGTATAAAATTAGCCTAACATATTGAAATTACAAGAAATTATATTTAAGTGAAAAGACATAATCCAAATTTTGATAAATTGAAAAGATGAAGATGAACATTGAAATTTTGAATCTTTTTAATGGTTTCTTGATTAATCTTTACTTTTGCCTTCTCTTCTTTGCCCAAAAATTAGGTTTGAATCTTCACTTGATTGAATTCTTTCACAAAACTATGAATTCTCCTCATTTGATCATAATAATTGATGAATATTGGAGTATAATATGTATATGAGAGCTCCCCAATATGTATTCTACTGTTGTGTATTTGTAGGACTCGAAAATTGGTTTAAAATCACGTTTAAATTGACTTCCAAAAGAGTTCCAATCGAATAAGGAAAGTTCTATTCACAGATTTTTTGGTCTGTGCACATCAGTCAGTATTTTGGCCATAACTTCATCTTCTAATATCCAATTGATGCGATTCAAAATGTATTGGAAAGATAACTCAAATAGCTACAACTTCGATAAAATATGAATTTTCCAATTCGGACATTTACTGTGCTAAAAATCATTTTCAATTTTCGACTAGAAATCGGGAATATAACTTGTGCGATTGAAAATTGATTTTTATCACTTTCCATTCATTTTTGAGTTCTAATTTCATCCAATTGTCTCATAAAAATCTTTCAACTATCATCTTTTGGTCTAAATAAACTATTGAATATTTTCAATTTGGTCCTCAGATTTTGAATTTTGCTATTTTCCACTAATTTTCGCTTCTTTCTTTCAATTTTTCGTTCAACCATTGAGTTTTACCTATATAACAAAAAATACAACAATTTATAATATATTTTGTCAAAAGAACTACCAAATATTGATATTTTAGGACCCTGAATAAGTATATAAAATACACTTATCAAATATTGATGGTAACAATTGAAAATATGAAAGGATTGTGAAAGATTCATGATGGGCGTAGATATATAAGAATGGTATGATTGTATAGTGATTAAATGAATAAATTAAATAAGGACAATGTTGGAATGTGATATAGATGAAAACAAATTTTTTTATAAGTTTAAAATTTTAATAGGGATAAATATAAATTGGGATAGACATATAACAATCGTGAATATAAATAATGGTTCCTTGATCAAATATAAATATGCTACAAATAAGAGATAGATAATATCTCCCAAGTGATGGCAAGGGTTATTGACATCATAATATAGTACCGAACACGACAAGTATTTGCAACAACTTTATGAGGGAAATTCATACCTTGACTGATCTAATCTCGAGCTGGAAAAATACAAGGGATGGATATGACCTTGAAACACAAGTATAAATTTTATGCTACCTACCCGATGTTTTGACCTTGAGAGACCCTTTGAAATTAGCCACGAATGTAGGTAGGCCGGCCCTGAGGCAAGGCGGATGAGACATAGGATGAATTGAGAAAATTAATTACCTTGGATGGAGTCACTACTGGGGATACACGTGGCACCCATATAGCACCCCTACCACCTATTTATTAATGACTTCATCTCCAAGGCCAAGAAAATAGCCTTGGTGACCGAGCCTGATCCACACACCATTTTGGAGGAAACCAAGCTGGGTTTCAAGAATTATAATCCTAATAGGAAGTTCGTGGCTTATCCCTTATATTTCTTGTTTAGTATATAAGAATGATTTAATAAGCACTCGTACGACTCATTTTATGATAAACACTCATAAAATATCATATCAATTAATTAGTGTTTATATAGTAATGATCTAATAAGTATCGATGCTCATAATCTTATGTTAAGTATTGGTAACATATTATATAAATCCACTGTTAGTTTAAACTTAATTCAAATGTTGATACCTATTATAAGTTTATCTACTAATGAATTTATAGGATTTGTTATCGTTACTTAACATAAGATGAGCACCGATGCTCACTATATATATATATCAAGACTTGTTGATTTTCACATAAAATGCCAAGAATTGATTCTTATCAATAAATTCGTTGAATATGAAAAATTCGAATACATATTTAGAGAAATCTCAAATTGTATATATTTTTTAATAAATAACCAACCTAATGATAAAGCTGTAATGACACTTCAAGGCTCTTTTTGAGCTCCATTTTTTTTTTTTTTTTTTGCAAAAAATGGAATTTGATAATAATGTTAAAAAATACAAAAAGTTTCGAATTTATGTTTAAAATTATTTTATTGAGAGAACGTGTGAATGTGAATTAGTTTAAGAAAAATGTGAGTTTTTAACAAATGAGGCTTAAGCGGGGCTAAATACTAAAATCCAAATTGCCTTTTAATATCCTACAACTTAAAAAACAACAGAGGTATTAAAAATAAACAATGAAGCAAATATCCTTTTATCAACATATTATATGTTTTATTATCAATGAGTTGAAACTTTCTTGGACCAGAAAGAAATCATTTTTTTAACTTCTTTGTGCTAATGCTTTTCAACTTGTACTGTACATATTAGGATTGCCTTCAAGAAAAACGACCACGACTTGAGGCTTATTTTTTTCTTGTTTTGACAGCTTAATCTGAATTGTCAAAATCATATACTCTAATTTTCACACTATTAGAAAAGTCATTGGGAAACATCTATAAATACATGCAACTTTGTACATTAATAACTAACAAATTAGAAGCAAAAAAAGTAAAGTATGCAGATTTCAAGTAGTATATTCCCATTTTTTCTTTTGGCATTCATTTTAATTTCTGGAGCTTCGGCTGCTCATAGCAAAAACGATTTTCTTGAATGCCTTACCCTTCAATATCAAAAATCCAACTCCGAAACTGATTCCATTTACACCTCAAAAAATGCATCATATTCATCTGTTCTTCAATCTTCAATACGCAATCTAAGGCCGGCATCAAACTCTGGCCAGAGACCTTTCGTGATCATTACACCGGAGCATGAATCCGAAATTCAGGCAGCAATTTATTGCTCAAAGAAACATGGGATTCAGCTAAAAGTGCGAAGTGGTGGACATGATTATGAAGGACTTTCGTACATTTCTGAAACTCCTTTTGTCATTGTGGATATGAGAAACCTAAGATCAATATCCATCGACACAGAAAACAACACTGCATGGGTTCAAACAGGTGCAACGCTTGGTGAACTTTATTACACAATTGCTGAAAAAAGCAAGACTCTTGCTTTCACTGCCGGCGTTTGCCCTACGGTAGGTGTTGGAGGGCACTTCAGTGGTGGAGGATATGGCATGATGTCTCGTAAGCATGGCATTGCTGCTGATCACATCATTGATGCCAAATTAATTGATGCTAATGGACGAATTCATGACCGAAAATCCATGGGAGAAGATCTATTTTGGGCCATTAGAGGAGGTGGAGGAACCAGTTTCGGGATTGTGGTTGCATTTAAAGTGAAGTTAATTGTCATACCGGAAACTGTGACTGTTTTCAATGTCACAAGAACGTTAAAACAAAACGCAACCCAGATAGTACACAGATGGCAATATGTTGCAAACAATATTGATGAAAATCTTCTGTTAAGACTATTTCTAAGAAGCATCAACTCTTCAGGAAAGAGGACAATAGGAGCATTTTTCACTTCTTTATACCTAGGTCGGGTTGATGATCTCCTCCCAATAATGCAAGAGAAATTTCCAGAATTAGGTTTGGTGAAAGAAGATTGTACAGAAATGCCGTGGATAGAGTCCACAATCTTTTTCGCAGGTTTTCAGGGCGAATCACTGGAGGTTTTGTTGAATAGAACTCAAGCTTTCACCCCGTTTTACAAAGGAAAATCAGACTATGTGAAGGAACCAATTCCGGAAAATGGTCTCGAAAGCATATGGAAATTTCTTAACAGAGAAGACGCAAGTAGGGCAGAACTGCAATTCAGTCCATATGGAGGGAGAATAAACGACTTCTCAGAATCGGAAATTCCTTTCCCCCATCGAGCAGGCAACATATTCATGATCCATTATTTCGTATCCTGGACTGAAGAAGAGAATGCAGACTCAGGAAGGCATATAAACTGGATCCGGGGGCTTTACAGTTTTATGGCTCGTTATGTTTCAAAATCTCCCAGAGCTGCATATTTCAATTACAGGGATTTGGATATTGGAATGGACAATAATAAGGTTAATACGAGCTACAGAAAAGCAAGTGTTTGGGGATTTAAGTATTTCAAGAATAATTTTAGAAGATTAGTTCATATCAAGAGTAAGGTGGATCCATCTAATTTCTACAGGAATGAACAAAGTATTCCACCTGTATCGCCATGGTAGAAGAACTATGTATATTGGCTTGTCATTATTTATTTACTGAATAAAAGGAATGTATCGTGATTAATAAATTATAAAAAAAACACCTTTTTTTATGAAAAAAGTACCAGTTGATTTTTTTAGACATCAGCATTGCACCGTAAGCTTGGGTTTCATTATACTCTCCAAAGGCGGAATGTTTCATTGGCTTGAAAAATATCTCCTCAAAAATAAAATGTTTTCTTGCTTTTGGAAAAACAAAAACCTACTTCCCTCAAAGAAAATGTTTTCCTTAAAAACAAGGAAAACTATGCATATTTTCAAAAGTTAGAAAATATTTCCAGTGTAAAAAAATAGCAATCAAACACCCCTAAATAAGAATTTGGATGGAAAACTAAAATTCTTCAGGACAAATAAAGGCAATCAAACACACCCTAAATGAAAATGCATTCCACGAAATATATTGACTTTAAGAGCATTTTCAAAATGCTTTTAAAAAGTTAGATGCTCTTTATTTTAAAGAATCAAACTTTAAAAATAAACTTCAAAACATTGTTTATTTTAACTATTGAAAATGCAATATGAATTTAACTCTCTACATTTGAAGACTCAAACTAACTTTTTATTTATATTTTAATAAATTGCAATTTTCAGTGCTCTATACTTAAATTATTTATAAATATTATAATGAATATTGGAAGAAGTAAGTAAAAAGTAAAAGTAAGGGGTTCGTTGTTGTGTATAAAAATAATTATTCTTTTTAATTTAAGAATATTGTTTATTATGATCAAGATATTCTTTAAAAATAAAGAGTCTCTTTAATATACTTAAGTGGATATTAATGTCAATATGTAGTTAAAATTATAAGAAGCTAATAGAAAAACCTGAACACTTGCATTGGGGATATCTATGTGTAAAAGAAACTCTTTATCAGGCTAACTATATTTACTAAATGAAATCTAAAATGGTATAATAGTATTCAAGTTCTATAATGATACATATTCCATTACAACAAAAACAGCATAGGCCTACTGCAACGTTTGGACGTGTGTTGCAAATCGAGCTATTGCCGTAGAGTAGAGAAATCGGCAACGTTTTTTAAATGTTGTTGTTAACCCTTTCGCAACGTTTTTTACATGTTGCCAATAACCCCTTAGCAAAATTTTCTAAACGTTGTTGTATCATTTTATAGGATTTTTTTTAAAAAATTTGCGTAATTAATTAATTTGATTTCCAACAAACATATAATAATTACAAATCAAAATGTTACAAAACAAAATGCTAACATCATTGGCCTACTAAAAAAAATAGTGAATGAGATTCAATACAATATGCTAAGTACAATATCCAAAAATAATCTAACTAAAGAACATCAAATTTTCTTCTATCAAAACAAAAGCTTAAGTGTAATCTGAAGCTACCTTATCTCTTGAACGAGAATTATTTCTTGTAACAAACACATTCAAGAGATACTACAAGTAATCAATAATATCTTTTGTCCACAGCTCTGACCTTGAAAACTGAGTTTTGTCGTGCACCCCTGACGATGAGCTGGAATAGCCTGGGCGAACCTGCACGGTTGAACCATAATCCACTAAATATTGAGAATAGCCAACAGTTGAGAAAAGCATTGTGCTTGTTTTCTTGAAAAGAAATCTATACCTGATTAAGATAGGTTACTTTGATAAACCATGTTGCTCTCAATAATGGAACATTGTTTTTTATTAGAAATTCGAAAAGAGATTTCCTCCGGTAACCATATGGAGCTTGGTCTGCCAATGACCGTAATCTTTTATTGTGATAAACCCTGAATAGAAGCACAAATATGTCACAGTAATCTGATACACGGAAAAAAAACTATATATGAAAGTATCTCCATACATGTCAAATTTCTTTTCCCCATTTGAGGATGGAAAAGGTATTAAGCACTTCTAAGATCTAAGTTCATCTCAACCCATGGGTAACACATCAAATGAGGTCTGCATGTCGGAAAATCAAAGCGTCACACAAACCGATATGGAAAGGATTTGTCATTTTTATCTCACGAGATTTTCTCATTATGCTGGTACATTCCATAACCTAACTATACAAAAACATCAAATACCACAGTCCATGTGTTTTACATATCAATGTGTAGCTACAAATTACATTTTCACACTCATTTCAATAATTAGCGGGACATTTAAGCTCATTTCATGAAATGGTAGGTCCAACAGGTACTTGGTTTTAGTGAAAAATCTATGCCATCCCCAACTAAGACTTACCAAGCCAATCTTCATTTGGTAGCCAATATAAATCAAATAGAAAAGAAAAAAAAATTCCACACTATTCTGGGGAGGCCGTTACTCAAAAAGATCAGGGTCATTGTCTCTACTTTTCACCTTGCTATGAAGTTTCTTAGCACTAATGGAGTAGGGGTCGTTCGTGGAGAGCAGATAGCTGCTAGGCATTGCTATATTACCAGTGTTAGGGAAATAAGTTCTAACGTCATACCGACATCATCACCCGAGCTTGATCCCGACCTTAGAGGAAGACTTGCTCCTGTGGAAGAGTTGGTAGAGGTTGAGCTTGAACGCTTGATAAGGTGACTATTGGTCGAGATCTTGATGCTAACCTCATAACCGCGTTCATAAGTTGCATGTCTCGCAATATTGACGTGTTCGTGTGGATTGTAAAGGATATGCATGAGATAGAGCCAAGTATTGCAGTCCACAAACTAAATGTCAACATGGGCACTAAGCCAGTCAAACAAAGAAAGAGGCAATTTGCACCAAAACGCCGCGAGGTAATACAGGAGGAAATTAATAAGCTAATCAATGCTCAGTTTATTCGAGAAGTTCAGTACCCCGACTGGCTTGCCAACATAGTACTCGTCAAGAAGGCTAATGGCAAGTGGAGAGTATGTATTGACTTTACAGATTTTAACAAGGTATTCCCAAAGGACAATTCTCCCCTACCTCGAATCGATACCTTTGTGGGCAGCACATCGGGCCACAAATTGTGTAGCTTCCTTGACGCATTCTCTGGATATCACCAAATCCTCATGTCGTGGAGAATCAGGAGAAACATCATTTATGGCTGACCCAACCATATATTGTTACAAGGTCATGCTGTTTGGACCGAAGAATGCAAGAGCAACTTGTCGGAATGATTGTGAGGAATAATGAGGCTTATGTGGATGACATAGTGGTCAAGAGCATGTAGGAAGAGCAACATATTATAGATCTTGAAGAAGTATCTTCTACTCTTCGAGAATATAAGATGAAATTAAATCCAGCCAAGTGCACATTCGGAGTAGCCTCGGGCAAGTTTTTGGGCTTCATGATCACTCACATGGGGATTGAGGCCAATCCAAATAAAATACATAAGCCTGTATCCATGGAGTCCTCTCGTAACAAGAAAGAGGTGCAAAAATTGACAGGCCGCGTCATAGCATTGAATAGGTTCATGTCCCGAATGGCGGATAGATGCTTTCCTTTTTTCAAAGCTCTCAAAGGAAATCATAACTTCAAATGGACCGAGGACTCTGAGAAGGCATTCCAGGAACTGCTAGTTCTAACGAAATTGGAATACTTGGCAGTCTCTCAGAATACGGTAAGTGGAGTGTCGGTGAAAGAGGTAAACAAAGCTTAATAGTCGATCTACTACGTTAGGAAGGTGTTACTTGACGCAAAGACTAGGTATACATTGGCCGAACAGCTAGCTCTTACCTTGGTAGTGGCAGCACGGAAACTACGATAGTATTTCCAATCTCACCCCTATTGTTGTACTAACTAATCAGCCACTCAAGCATATACTACAAAAGCCCAACGTATCTGGAAGGCTATTGAAATGGGTCATCGAACTTGGAGAATTTGATATTGAATTCAAGCCCCGACCTTCAATTAAAGCACATGCATTGGCCGATTTCATAGTAGAACTTACTCTAAAGCCTTGTGGGCCAACGAACAACCTGACCA
Organism: Fraxinus excelsior; assembly: GCA_019097785.1. NCBI lineage: Eukaryota > Viridiplantae > Streptophyta > Magnoliopsida > Lamiales > Oleaceae > Fraxinus > Fraxinus excelsior. Next base: position 20,514,530 of record CM032624.1, on the reverse strand, counting down.
GTTACGACATAGATGCATGGGAAATATTTGTAGATGGAGCATCAAACTCCTTGTGATCGGGTGCAGGAATCGTACTCATCAGCCTAGAAGACGTACAGAAATATAATCTGTACTCCGATTTAAATTTGAAGCAATAAATAATAAAGCTGAGTATGAAGCTGTTATAATTGCGCAAGAGCTTGCCATTAACCTTAAGCTTGAGCACATAAAAATCTACAGCAATTCACAATTGGTTGTTGGGCAAATTGAGAGGACGTTTGAAAGAAAGAAGGAGAAGATGATCCTATATTATCTGAGAGTTCATGACCTTCAAAGATAGTTAAAACGTTGTGAAATTATAAAGAGTTCTCAAGTCAAAAATTGTAAAACCAATGCCTTGTCTTGAATTGTATTCATGGGGATTAATGGTCTTGACAAAAAATCCACGTAAAATTTGTAACAGAATCAATCATTAGCCAAGCATCATTCATCACGGATATTGAGCAGAAGCCATGCTGGATGGACCTCATAGTTGATTTCATAACTAATGGGAATTTTTCGGATGATATGCGGCTGTAAGGAGCATTTGAGCTCGGGCACCTAGGTATTGCATGATCAGGGAAGTTTTATTTCATCGAAGTTTCACTCTCTCAAACCTTTATGCCTCAAACCTTCAGAAACAATGTAAGCTTTAGCGAATGTCCATGAAGGTGTGTGCGAGAACCATCAAGGAGCTCGGGCTCTAGCCTTTAAGCTTATAAAATATGGATATTATTGGCCTACCATGAGGAAAGATGCCGTCGACTACGTTAAGAGATGTGACAAATGTCAACAATTCAACATCATCTATTCTTCGGCCAGGGAACTCACCTCCTTACATTACACGGTCCCATTTGAGTAATGGGACGTCGACATCCTTTGCCCTTTCCCACTTGCCCGAGGACAATTGAAGTTTATCACCATAGCAGTTGAATACTTTACTAAGTAGGTTGAAGCCATGCCCTGGCCACAATTTTAGAGCCCAAGTTGAGGTCGTTCATTTGGAAGTCCAGCATTTGCAGGTTATGAATACCTAAGCTCCTCATAATCGACAATGGGAGACAATTTGATAACTCGCAATTTAGAAGCTTTTGTACCAACCTAGGGATTGACCACCATTTTACATATTTTGCACATCTTCAGAGCAATGGCCTTACTGAGGTCATGAATCGAATAATCTTGCAAGATCTCAGAATAAGGCTCGGAGAAGCTATAGGGGCTTGGACGAATGAGTTACATTCTATAATGTAGACATATAGGACATCCCACAAAACTCCCTTTATGTTGCTATTTGGGATAAAAGCCACCCTTTCGATTGAGACCAAACTGTCGAGCCTCAAGAGGCTTGAGCCTGGGTCGAGGAACACACAACGGAGTACCTCGATCTCCTCGAGAAAGTAAAAGAGAAGGCCTTAATAAGGGCTACATCTTACCAAGAAAGAACAACTAAGCACTTCAACAACAGGGTAAAATCCATGAAGTTCAGGGTTGGAGATCTCATTCTGAGGAGAGTCGAAGTTTCAGGTCATACCCCAGAAAAACTATGGGCTATCTAGGAGGGACCCTATAAAGTCATAAGATAGGTTCGCAAAAGAGCCTACAGCTTAAGAGACACATCGAGAAGACCACTGGCCAGACTTTAGAACGCGGATAATCTGAAGATCTATTACAAGTAGTTTGTTTTTTTTTTACCTTTACTTAGTAATTTTTTCTTTTGTTTTCAATTTTTGTTAGTTTGCCAGGCTTACATGCCCCGCGTCTTTTAAAATTTTCTTTGTCAGGCCTGCGTGCCTACGTTTTGATATTTAGAGGATTTTTATTTAATAGAGTTGGGATTTTGTCCCAATAAAATGTTCTTAATCCCAACGACCTAAAAGCCTTGTCATTGAAAGCACCTTAAAGCCTTACCCCGAGCAAGTACCTTAAATCCCACTAAGCAAGAGCCCCAATCTTTGCCCTCTTTGAGCACCATAGGGAGAGCTCGAGCTTGTGGTTTAACAAAATTAAACAACATAGTCATCGGGGTATACACACCTCGGGCATATAAGCTCAATATTTCCTCGAGCTTCGAACTTTGTTTGTTAAAATAAAATTGCTTGGAGATTATAGTCTAATATTCCTTCGAGATTCGAACTTTGTTTGTTAAATAAATTAGCTTGAGATTTATGCTTAACTCACCTCGAGTTTCAAACTTTGTTAATTGAAGTAAAGTTGATCGAGATTTACTGCTTAACTATCCTTGAGTTTCGAACTTTATTAATTGAAGTAAGAGTGCTCGAGATCTACTATTCAATTGTACCTCGAGCTTTACTGCTTCATTAAATAAAATAAATATTCTTCGAAGTTTCAAACTGTGAACTTGCAAAATTGCTCGGGAATATGAGCTCAATAGTCCTTGAGTTTCAAACTTTTTGAATCTAACACAAATGCTCGAGAATTACGCTTCAATATTCCTTGAAGTTAGGTTCCTCGAGTTAAGAACATTATTAATTAAAATGATGTTGCTCGAGATTATATAGCAATAAAAAACCAAATTTAAAATAACAAGTGGGCATACATAAATAATATCCAAGCCCATGATCGGGCGATACACATCAAAAATTTCATACAAGGGCCTTTCATCAGGCAATGTACTTGGCAAAAGATTTAAAATGTAAAAGCAAGGCCTAATCTTGGTCGTCGTCCCCTAGGGATCTACAAACTTTTGATTTGTTAGCAGCGTCATCCTTGTCCTTGAGCATCGTACCTTCGGACGACAACAGCTCGAATCTGTCCACCACCTTTAGCACTGACATCAGTTCCTCGATATTAACCTCAAGAAATGTAGAATGGAGGTATGCACGAGATTGCTTGAAAACATAGCTGTATGAACCCAGGGCATACTCACCCCTCATCGCCCGAAACTCATCTGACTTCTTAAAGTCGTCGATAGCCTTAAATCGGGCTTCCTCAAGTCTGGCCTCCAACTCCTTCGTCCTACGCTCAAGTTCGAGCATGGCCCCCCAGCCTCCTCCTTCACCACCACGACCTCATCTCGAGCTCACCCAAGCGATGCCTAGAGCAAGGAGTTCTCTCTTAATCGATGGTTAGTTTTAGTATCGAGTTCGACTATATGTTGGACCCATTTATCAAACTCTTCCTTGAGCAAAGCAACCTTCCCAACCTCCATTTCTCCCCTTAGGGCCAGAGCTCGAGCCACGGTCAAAACCTTCACAAGACAAAACAAAAGTTAGTAATCGAGATTTTAACATGTATATAATTTGTATAATATTAGGCTCGACATTACCTTCAGGGTTAAGGCCAAGGATGGTTGTTGGAGGATTTTGTCGTCAAGGTCAACGACAACTGGGGTACTTTCGAAAGTACGAGCTCGAGGAGTCGTCGTTCTTGTTACTTAGGCCTGAAGACATGAACATCAGTCGCGACCCAGAAATTTCCTAGGGCCTTCCATTTGGCTGTAGGCATCATGTTCCGAGGACCTTTTTTAGCTTTCAACCCGACTTGTTTGACGGGAACACCCTTTGGTTTTTGCTGAACTACTCGGCGAAGGTCAGAGGGGTCGACTGCCATCTTAAGCACCGCAAAAATAAGATACATACAAGTCATTAGACCGAGGAGATAACAGGCTGAGCAATTAAAGTGATTAAAGATGATTGCTCCTACCCTCGATGCCCTTGACATTGTATAGATCGAGGACGTCATCCCCGAGGAGCTGTGCTTTACATTGCCTATCCTTCTCTAAAACCTCGAAATATGCTTAGCCTTCGTAAAGCACTCGGTACTTGGGACAGACCACCGAGGAATGAAAGGATGATCGGGGTCTTGGGGTTGAATAAGAAAATACTTAGATTTTCCATCCCTTGAAAGAGCTCGGCATTTTAAAAACATTGAATTCTCCTCGGAAAGATAAATAAATGTAACAGTTAAAGCTCGGGAGAGACTTGAGCTCGAAGACCATCATGAGCAAGTCAAGCCTCGAAACAATAGACAAATACCTATAGGCTATGAAAAAGTAAACGAGCATCCTCCATCTATTACGAACAAGTTGCTCGAGCACATTTTGTGCTCGACCAAAAACTCGAGGAAGAATAGATGGAGGGGCCACCTAAATCCCCCCTTTAGAGCCTTCCTTTAAACATCTATATCACCTTCCCGAGCACTAGTAACCCTATCCTCAGGCTCAGGAAGACGGACATCACACGAGGGCATTATCCTGAACTCTCAAGATATTCGTATTACCTCGTGCTCCTTATATCTACTGCCGAGGTTGGGAAATGACATAGCAATGTTGCTATCGATGGGGATGGCAAAGGATATTAAGGAATGATCTACCTTGGGTGTGGATCCCTGAGCCTCAAAAGCTACTACTACTAATACCAGACCTTTTATAAAATAAATAACTTAAATAATCTAAAGGGTACGAGCTCTTACCTTAAAGCCTAAACCTGAGGTGGTTCGAGGATGGTTTGGAGAGTGAAAAATGCTAATGAAGTGGGGCATGGAGTATTTATAGGATCCTGAGAATGTCAAAGGTATCTCAATCCTAGCCCTCCATCCTTTGCCACATGGTGGCTATCCACCCTGTGTAATCATTAGCTTGAATATCGAGGCCATGTGGCACACGGATGCATGCCTAGCTAGCTCTTCGTTCCATACATGTTCAGCCCTCCTTCAAGGGCTTGTCAGTCCTGTTCAAGGACTGTACAGTCCCAGAGCAAAAGGTCGACCAACTCCCAATTCGATTTTGCAATGGCACGACAACCCATTGTTAGAATTATCCTTCTAGCCTGTTCGAGCTCAGTTAAAGATGGACCTGCCCACCAGTCTACGAAGTGCATCACATCCCAAAATCTTGAACATGAGGCTTTAGCATGGATGAACGAGGGCCAGTGATTATCCTAAATTTGGATTTCGACTTGAGCTACTTTCCTAATGATCATTTTCCCAATTTGGCCTCCATTCATTGTACCCTCCTTGGGTTTGTTGCTTCCCGAACTACTAGACCTTCCTCGAGACTCCTCTACCAACATAAACTCTCCTACATGTCAATGCTCTTCCAAACCTAAAATAGAGAATTTTGCTGGTAACACGCTATCTTGTCATGAATGGATTCTGCAATTGCAATCCCATCTCAACCCAAACACCTGGGAACACAAAACCTACCATATTGCAACTCTAATCATGATAGAAGTCCTAGGTATTCCAACATTCTTATCATTTCAAAGTACCACTCACCTCTATAAATACATGATTCCAATCTATTACCAAGGTACGGTTTCACATATATTTTTAGCATATATCTTCTCTCTATTCTCTTTCTGACTTAAGCATCGGAGGGGCGATGATGACACACCTCGAGGCCTTTGTTTCAGGTAGTGAAAGATCACGTTTGTGTGCACTCTCAGTCGTCAAGCTCGAATTTCAACAGGTGCGATTTTTTGTAGCATCAGCCTCTATCTTTTCCTATGCCTTGGCCAACGGCTCCTCTAATTAAGGTCTTATTTTCCTCAACATGGAAAGTTCTCCCCTCATCTACTGCAGATTGGAAGATAAGTCCTTAGAAAACAAAAGAACACCTCTGGACAGTGTCCTATCAGTGAGTTAATTTCTGACCTCATCTTATCAGGATGTGGAAGTGTTTGCTCAACTGAGGAAGGCATCGAAAAAGTTGTAACCTGAATAGGGAGCTAAATCTGTTGACAACAAGAGAAATTGGTAAGGAAGTAGTAGGTGGAGAGACTTAGAAGGAATAGAACGAGTTCGATGCACCAATGAGGTATTCTCTTTTTCCTCGTCATTATCAATTTGCGCATTTCTGTTGAAATAATGGAGTAATGTGACACTTTTGTTGTCTTTAAACAAATGTATTTTTGGTTGTCATTTGGTTACATATTTTTGGTTAAAGCTTACACTATGATATGATGTAAAGTTAAGCTAGTTATGAGCTACTACAAGTTGTGTATTGTCTAGTATGACATTGGTGTAGTAGGTACAAAAGTGTGATTAGATATGTCTCCTTGCTTTATGCTTTGGTTATATGTAGAGTCTTGTAATGTTTTTGAATGTAATGAATATTGGATTTCCTCTCCTCTTGTTAGTTTAATATCTAACAGTGGTATCAAAGCTCAAAAAAGTCGATCTTTGAAAGGATTAAAAAGGGTAGAAATCACTGAAAATTGTGGGAAAAACCGGTGAGTGTGAGTGATGGCTTCAACTGGTTTTTCAGCACCCCTTCCGTCAACTTTTAATGGAGAAAATTACGATATTTGGGCTGCCAAAATGAAGGCTTATTTGAAAGCCTATGATCTGTGGGAAATCATAGAAACTGGAGAAGAACCACCACCACTTAGAGCAAATCCTACTATAGCTCAGATGAAACAGCATAGTGAGGAGGTTGCAAAAAAGTTTAAGGCTTTATCCTGCATTCAATCTGCCGTTTCTGATTCAATCTTCACCAGGATCATTACCTATGAAACAGCAAAAGAGGCCTGGGATAGATTGCTTGAAGAATTTAGAGGAAATGCAAGGATGAGGCAAATGCAAGTCCTCAATCTCAGGAGGGAGTATGAGTCACTAAAAATGAAGGAAACTGAATCTGTCAAAGATTATTCTGACAGATTGATGAAGGTGGTGAACAAAATAAGGTTGCTAGGGGATGAGTTATCTGATAAGCGTGTGGTTGAAAAAGTGCTTATCAGTTTACCCGAAAAATTTGAGGCAAAAATCTCTTCACTTGAAGATTCTAGAGACTTGTCTGTCATTACCTTATCTGAACTCATAAATGCATTGCAAGCAACAGAACAAAGGAGGCTATTTAGACAAGAAGAACAAGTAGAAGGAGCTTTATTTGCCAAGGGAAAGTATAAAGCTCAACTAAGTGTTGGTGTGAAGAGGCAACAATTTGAAAAGAGAAAGGGAGAAATCAGCAAGACTTCAGGAAAAAATGAAGGCTATCCTCCCTGTCTTCATTGCAAGAAAACAGGCCACTCTCCTAAATGGTGTTGGTACAGGCCAGGAGTCCAATGTAGAGCATGTAAACAATTTGGACATGTTCAAAAAGTGTGCAAGAATCAGAAAGAGAAGCACGAAACCCAACAGGCTCAGTTGGCAGAAAATCATCAGCAGGAGGAGCACTTGTTCACAGCAGTAGATGAAGGAGCCTGCAGCAGTATGGTGATGTGGCTGCTGGATAGTGGATGTACTCACCATATGACCTCTAATTCCAGCATATTTGTGAAGCTTGATGATAGCTACAGATCAAGGGTTAAAGTTGGGAATGGAGAGTTTGTAGAAGTGAAAGGAGTTGGTGAAATATCAGTGCAAACCGTGACAGGTACCAAGTATATTTCTGATGTATTATATGTACCTGATATTGATCAAAATTTGATAAGTGTTGGTCAACTGATTGAAAAAGATTATACTTTGGTATTTAAAGACAAAAGTTGCACTATATTTGATTCAAAAAATCAAGAAGTGATGACTATTGGCATGAGGAATAGAAGTTTCCCTTTAGAATGGAAAACTGTAGGTGATCAGGCACTTACAAGTACTGTCATTGAGTCTTCACTATGGCATAAAAGATTTGGGCATGCTAATTATACATCACTTAGACAATTACATGACTTAAAGCTTGTTGAAAACTTGACTAAAATCAGCAAAGATGACGGTTGTGTATGTGAGATCTGTCAACTGGGAAAGCAAACTAGGCTGCCATTCCCTTTAAATCAGTCTAGAAGGACTCTAGAAAAATTGCAGCTTATACATTCTGATGTGTGTGGGCCAATAAGAACTCCTACCTTGAATGGCAGCAAGTATTTTGTTCTGTTTATTGATGATTTAACCAGAATGTGCTGGGTATACTTTTTGAGGCAGAAGTCTGATGTTGCTGCTGTTTTCCAAATGTTTAAGAACCTAGTTGAAAATGAGAGCAACTGTAAAATAAAGGCCATTAGATCAGATAATGGAACTGAATATTGCTGTAGTCAGTTTGACAAATTCTGTGCTGACATGGGAATACAACATCAGTTAACTATTCCATATTCTCCCCAGCAGAATGGTGTTTGTGAAAGGAAGAACATGACAGTTATGGAGATGGCTAGGTGTCTGATGTTAGAGAAGAAGGTGCCTAAGGAATTTTGGGCTGAGGCTGTAAATACTTCAGTCTATTTACTCAATAGGTTACCTACTAAATCATTGGTTAAAAAGACATCATATGAAGCCTAGTATGGATTGAAACCAGATGTCTCCCATCTGAAGGTTTTTGGGAGCATTTGCTATACTCATATACCAGATGTGAAGAGGGATAAGTTGAGCCAAAAAGCTGAGGTTGGAGTACTAATTGGGTACTGCAGTAATGCCAAGGGCTATAGGGTGTTCAATCCTCATAACAAGAAGATAATCTCCAGCAGAGATATCAAGGTTGATGAAAAAGTCTCATGGAATTGGGAATCAAAATCTGAGATCAGAACTGAAACTCCAAGACTAATTCCTCAAAATGAAGATGCTGGTAATGATGAAGAGAATGAAATGGAAGGCGAAGCTGAACCTGAAAGTGACTCAGATTCAGAAAATGAAGCACTAAGGACTAGACCACTAGCTGATGTATATGCCAGGTGCAATTCAGCTCAACTTGAGCCCTCAAACTTTGCAGAAGCTGAGAAATCTAAAGACTGAATGTCTACAATGAAGGAGGAGTTAAACATGATTGAGAAGAATGAAACCTGGTTGCTAGTTGACAAGCCAAAAAGTAAGAATGTGATTGGAGTCAAGTGGGTGTACAAGACCAAATTGAATCCGGATGGTTCAATTAACAAGCTGAAGGCCAAACTGGTTGTGAAAGGATATGCTCAACAACTTGGGATTGATTTCACAGACACTTTTGCACCAGTAGCAAGATATGAAACTATCAGATTATTATTTGCTATAGCTGCTCAGGGTAATTGGAAAATTCACCAGCTGGATGTTAAGTCAGCTTTCCTAAATGGCTACTTAACCGAAGAAATCTTCATTGATCAACCTGAAGGTTTTCTAGTGACTGGAGCAGAGGACAAAGTCTATTTGTTGAAAAAGGCTTTGTATGGTTTGAAGCAAGCTCCAAGGGCATGGTATAGCAGAATTGATGAACACTTGTGTAGCCTCGGTTTCAATAAAAGTGTAAATGAGCAAACACTTTACATCAAGCATTTGGAGAAAGAAGTGATTGTCATTTCTCTGTATGTTGATGACCTGTTAATAACCGGCAGCAGTCAAGAGCAAATTGAGCAAGTGAAAGAGGATATGAAGCAAGCATTTGAGATGACTGATCTTGGAGAAATGCATTATTTCCTCAGCATGGAAATAAGTCAGTCACAAGAAGGGATCTTTATCTGTCAAAAGAGATATGTCAAGGAAATGCTAAAGAAATTTAGCATGGAGAATTGCAAACCAGTAAGCACTCCTTTGATGCAAAATCTGAAACTAATTAAGGATGATGGAGGCAGGAAAACTGATGAAAAAATATATAGAAGCTTAGTAGGAAGCCTCTTGTACTTGACCATTACAAGACCTGATATTACCTTTGCTGCAAATCTGCTCTCCAGATTCAGACAAGAACCATCTGAAATGCATTTCCAAGCAGCAAAGAGAGCTCTTAGATATATCAAAGGAAATGCTGAGATGGGAATCTGGTTCAAAAAATCAGAAAGCCTGGATTTAACTGGATATACGGACAGTGATTGGGCAGGTTCGATGGATGATATGAAGAGCACCTCAGGATATATTTTCTACTTGGGTTCGAGTATTATCTGCTGGAACTCAATGAAGCAAAAAACAGTTGCTCAATCAACTGCTGAGGCAGAGTATATTGCAGCCTCTGAAGCAACAAATCAAGCTATCTGGTTAAGGAAAGTCATGGAGGATCTTAATTACAGACAAACTGAAGCAACCGTGATATATTGTGACAATCAATCAGCTGTGGCTATGGTTAAGAATCCTGTGTTCCATGGTAGAACAAAACACATCAAAATCAAGTATCATGCAATTAGAGAAGCTCAAGAACATCTTGAAGTGAAGTTGATGCATTGCAGTTCAGCTGATCAGTATGCCGACATTTTGACTAAGGCACTACCAAAGGAAAGGTTTGAAACACTAAGAAGTTGTCTTTGTGTTTCCAACAAAAGTGTCAAGGAGGAGTGTTGAAATAATGGAGTAATGTGACACTTTTGTTGTCTTTAAACAAATGTATTTTTGGTTGTCATTTGGTTACATATTTTTGGTTAAAGCTTACACTATGATATGATGTAAAGTTAAGCTAGTTGTGAGCTACTACAAGTTGTGTATTGTCTAGTATGACATTGGTGTAGTAGGTACAAAAGTGTGATTAGATATGTCTCCTTGCTTTATGCTTTGGTTATATGTAGAGTCTTGTAATGTTTTTGAATGTAATGAATATTGGATTTCCTCTCCTCTTGTTAGTTTAATATCTAACAATTTCTCTTAGCCCGACGAGCTCTTACAACCTCAACTTCAACCTCCATTTGTTTGGACGCCTTATACCCTATCATGCTTCTTCTAGGCACTATTTGAAAAGGGCAAAAAGAGGTCAGAATAGCCAAGTAATGATCAAAAGTTGAAAAGTCCAAGTGAGATAAAACTTAACTGGAGCAGGAGATGGTGACGAACTTGCAGATGTCTCCTTTATATGAAGGAAATATGGCAAGGTTGCTAGAGATGGATGAGGCTGTCTTCGGATAAAAAGCCCTGTACTTGCTAAATTGGCAATTGTAATCAAAGTACTGCAATTTATTTGGTTTGATGCCAAAGCTATTGCCGCGACTACAATTCTCCTAGTTCCTGGAGAAATAGTGCAGAGGTGATAAACTGCAAACCGAGAAGTAAAAGAAGTTAATATATTATGAAGTTCAGGTCAACAATTCAGTAAACTGATTCCTTGAATTACTAACCCACTTACAGATTTTGTGCTCTCGAACTGGGAATACATCGTCCCTACTCACTTCGTCTGGCTTGATCTGCCAATCTCCTATTGCATAGAAAAAGTTGTCATTCTAATTCTTAATGTACGAAGGGGTACCCAGCACGATAAACCCTCCAATGTTGGCATTCACTCTTGTGTAATACTGGCCAGAGTCTTTACCGTGTTCCTTGAAGATGTAAAGGGAATTGAATTACTCAACGGTAAGCTCTAGAAAGTCTAATGTGTGCCACAACAACAAACTGCCATACAAAGTCCTCTACCATTTGGACAGAGTTGGGTTGGAGCGAGTCCCCATGAAGATAAAAACTTCCTTACCACACGAGGAAAATGGAGTCTTAGTACAGCGTGAAGAATGGCTGGGTTCAAAGCAACACAACCTTTTGGTGGAAATGATGGGAAGAAATGCTTCCATAGAGCTGGAAATGATGTAATCTACTCTCCATTTTTCCTCATCACCTCTGCTTTGACCAATTATATAAAGAACCGTGGCATAGCTATTGTTTTCGCCTCATAGCCAAGCAATCAGAGATCGACAATGATGAGAATTATCTTGTACATAATGATGAGTAGCAGGAAGCCGACAACTTCGACCAATTGGAAACCTTCCCAGCTTTATTTAATCCTAAAATTGTAGAGGCTATTCTGAAATTACAGCCTAGCCACTTAAGCGAACACGACTTCTGGTTATGGGAACATGAAAAATCAGGTACTTGTAAGCAGTGCTTATAGACTCTTCAAAACTTGTCTAACTCCCGAGCATGGTAATTTTTCAAACACCGCAGAGATAAAGAAATCTTGGGACACTTTGTGGCGACTCAAGATCCCTCAAAAAGTAAAGATTTTTGCTTGGAGGGCTTGTCAAGAAAGCCTACCCTCAAAACAAAACTTGATACAAAAAAGAGTTCCAGTTGAACCACAATGCTGTTTTTGTGATTACAAAATAGAAAATTAAAAAAACTTCGAACAATGCTATTTTAAATCAATAGTTAGATTAAAAAATATATCAAGTTTACATGGTTCACGAAATTAATTTTTTTAATTTAGGATATTTTTGACATAACATATTTGAAAATCAATCACTACAACAAAAACAGCATACGACAACTTTCAAAAAATATTTTTGTAGACATTTTGCACCGTTTGGACGTGTGTTGCAAATCAAGGTGTTGTTATAGAGTATGACCCATACAACAGTGTTTGTTAAACGTTGTTGTAGGGGGTCTATGACAATGTTTGTTAAACGTTGATGTAGACCCCCTACGGCAACGTTTGTTAAACGTTGTTGTAGGGGGTCTATGACAATATTTGTTAAACGTTGATGTAGACCCCTACGACAACGTTTAACAAACATTGCCATAGGCGTCTACGACAACTTTTATTAAACGTTCCCAAATGTCATTTTACAATTTTTTTTAAAAAAAAATTCATGATTAATTTATTTAATTTCCAACAAATCTAATAATAATTAAAAAATAAAATACTTGAAAATTAGTCATATGTAATCAAATTTTACATAGTTCTAATAAACAAAAACAGTGAATATGATTCAGTACAACATGTTAACACCATTTTCCTACTCAAAAAGTTATACAACAATCACAATTGACCAACAAAATATTACAAAATATTGGATCCATTTCTAAGTTTGCTCTATCCCAAAAATAATTGGCCCTAACTATCAACGATTTCAAGAAATTACATTGTTATGTTCCTCTTCATCCGTTATCAACACAAAAACTGATCATATAAATCATGCGAACATGAAGTTCGTACTAGTACAATCAATTAAGATTGTTTTCTTTGTGCATAGACAAGAAGCTCTCCTAGAGGCTCAAACAATAAGTTATATGTTGTGGTAAAAGGACCTACAGCAACAATCTGTCCAATGACTCAATTAGAGGGAAAAAAGCTCATTACTTTATGTGCTTAACAATAGATCCAAAATTCACAAGAAATAGTGACCGTAAATATAGTAATTTGCTTGGCAAGAAAAAATTAAACAGATTACATGAATACAAATAAGACCACTCAGCGGCCAGAGCACTTCATTTTTTTTTTCTCATCTTAATCATTATTTGCTTGGATAGAAAAAAATTAAACAGGTTGTAGTTCATACGCTTTATCTTCCAGTTAGTTCCTATTGTTTTAAATAATATATGAATGGAAACACAACCTTTTTATTCCCATTTCTATACTTAAATTATCTTTCATCTAACTTCCTCCCAGATGTCTTAGCTACTTCTATATTAGGATCTTATGCCAGTTCATATCCCATTTCTAGTTTAAGAACTAAAAGTATAAAGATTAGGGTATTCATCATTTCAATTCTTCCATGCTCCAAATTGCATCACTTCACGCCAGTGAAAGAAGACCCCGTACAGCCATCATGATATAGCATATTATGAATGGAGATGGATTATATAGAAAAAGGGACTTAAACAACACACGCTAAACTTCTGTTAACTTAGTTCTTGAGGCAAAAAACATGTATAAATTGTGAAAATGTGCATCTCCTCACTCATTCAAGGTCAAAAGAAGTTCACATGAGATCATCACTCATTCACAGTCATACTAAAAATGGTTAAATAGAATTTAGAATTCTCCTAAAATCTGCCAAATGTGCTCCTCAGCTTTATTGCATAAGATAAAATGAAAACCATGCATGAGTGGGCATCACTATATAGTTTATTGACTTCTCAGTTCCACTTCATATTGTAGGTACTCCACTATAGCTTTACTGCTAATGCTTGCTCTCTATCAGATTCCCCACTCCAATATAGTTTTACTGCTAATGCTTACTTCTCAGTTCCCTCTTTAATACAAAACAAATTCTAAGCCACATATATGCTAATAAGGACATGAAGAGTCCACTAAGCTTGCAAGGGCAATTCCAGCAATCCATGACTAAAGTATTTGAAAGAATGAGTAAATATATAAATAATGATAATATTACTAAACCAAGTATTCAAATTTATAAACATGAAAAAAATGCTTACAATCCAAGAAGGAATAGCCAAACCTCTGCCCATATACTTGGTTCAACACCCTGCATTATAAGAGAGTTTTCCATCTGCATCAAATAAACTCTTCCATTATTTGGTAAGAAAGGAGTGTTTTCTTCTCCTCCTAGACCATGGCGATTTAAGGCTCCCCTTGAAAAGAATGGGTACAAATATAAAACTTTTCCAACCAAAAATATAACATTTAAAAATAGATAGCAGAAACCCAAAACTGGAGAACCTGCAGAATCATGACATCAATAAAATAAGTTTCACCATACTCAACATGCATTTGATTCTAGTTCTAAAAAAATAACCGAAATACCTAAGTGAACTAAAAAGAAATGAAAAGCTCGAATGCATCCAGACTTCGCTGCCTCAACAGATTTCATTACTCTACCCTTCAACAAAAAGAAACTTACCTGGCTTTTTCCCCTGCCTTTCTATAACTGTTTCGCTACAGTAACCTTTACTGTCCATCTCCGATTTGAGAAACTAATTTCGGGCTCTGTAAGTAACCAAAAAAGATAACAACATTATATAGAGAAAATTATGACCCAATAGGCTACTATTTCCCGTAATTTCATCTAAATTTACCAAATAACTGAAGCCCACCCTAAAATCCCTTTCCAAACCCTAGAAATTCCTATCAATTAACCAGTTACTAAAAATCTTCAACAGATTAATATTGTGCATAAAAGAAAAGACCTCAGGGAAGTCAGGCTGGTGACCAGGGTTGTGTTGGGATCAGGTCGGATCTCAATGTCGGTGGACTCATCCACGATTTTTTGCATCGTGTTCTGAATAAACTCATCGAATGAGTTGAGAAGCTGACGCACCAAATCACTTCCCACGCATCCTCATGTGTCTCTTCAACTCAGTCGGAGCTGATGAGAGGAGAAGAGAAGATAGGAGCCTACGAGAAGGAAGAAAGAATACTAAGTGATTGTGTATGGCAATTTATATATACACTAAGTGACACCTTTGGCTACATTCCATTTAAAAAACATTGCAAAAGTAGATCTTTTGCAACGTTGCAAAAGGCTATACTTTTGGCAACGTCTAACAAACGTTGCAAAAGGTCTACTTTTCGCAACGCTTTTTGAACGTTGCAAAAGTAGGCCTTTCGCAACGTTTGTCGAATGTTGCAAAAGGTTTTACATTTTGCAATATTTGACGAACGTTGTGAAATGTCTACTTTTCACAAAAACGTTGCGAAAAGTAGACCTTTCACAACGTTCGTCAAACATTTCAACAAGTAAAGCCTTTTGTAACGTTCGACAAACATTACGCAACACTTAACAAACATTGCTAAAAGGGATCTATTGCAACATTTTTCTAAAAAAATGTTGCCAAAACTCATTAAGACTAACCAATGGAAACATTCACTTGCCTTTTAGCAACATTTATCACCAAATGTTGCCTTTTATGTGTTGCGAAAGACCCTTATTATTGTAATGAATCTTTATCAAATCAATTTTCGACTGTGTACCTTTTTTCAATAAAATAATTTTGTATATGGACTCATAATATTTTCATATTTGTACCGCAAATTAATTTTTTTTTAAAAAAAACCTTTTTTCAATTAAAATAATTCACCTAAACAAACACTAACTCAAGTGACGTGAAACATTAGATAAATACGCCTTTTATGAACACGGATAAAATATCATATCAATCAATTAGTGTATATATAGTAATGATCTAATAAGCATCGATACTCATAATCTTAAGTTAAGTATCGGTAACATATTATATAAATCCACTGGTATTTTAAACTTAATTCAAATGTTGATACCTATCATAAGTTTATCTACTAATAAATTTATAGGATACGTTATCGTTACTTAACAAAAGATGAGCACCAGTGCTCACTATATATATATATAAGACTTGTTGATTTTCACATAAATGCCAAGAATTGATTCTTATCAATAAATTCGTTGAATATGAAAATTCGAATTCATATTTAGAGAAATCTCAAATTGTATTTTTTTTTTTTTTAATAAATAACCAACCTAATGACAAAGCTGTAATGACACTTTAAGGCTCTTTATGAGCTCCATTTTTTTTATTATTTTTTTTTTGGCAAAAAATGGAATTTTATAATTATGATTTTTTGGATAAGGTGTAGTTAAAAAATACAAAAAAGTTTCGAATTTATGTTTAAAATTATTTTATTGTGAGAATGTGTGGATGTGAATTAGTTTAAGAAAAATGTGAGTTTTTAACAAATGAGGATCAAGCAGGAGCTAAATACTAAAATCCAAATTGTCTTTTAATAACCTACAACTTAAAAAACAACAGAAGTATTAAAAATAAATAATGAAGCAACTATCCTTTTAGCACACGTTTATCAATTTAGGTAATTTAACTGCACAAGTAATATTACTCTTTAGATTATATCACAGAATCACCAAAGTCTACCCTACGGTGGGTAGAATCGAGAAAAAATATGTTGAATGATTACTCCAATAAAAGGGAAGTCTTCTCATGCATTATCCTCTACGAATATAAAATAATTATATTTAACTACTTGTTCCGCAAATTATATCCTCGAAGATTTACAATTTACCTGATTTATGCAACGAAAAATTTGTGCCAATTAAAGAATATTAATTTAATTTGTTCAATAAGTTGAAACTTTCTTGGACTAGAAAGATATCATTTTTTTAACTACTTTGTGCTAATACTTTTCAACTTGTGCTATACATATTAGGATTGGGTTAATTTTTTCTTGTTTTGACAGCTTAATCTGAATTGTCAAAATCATATAATATAATTTTCACGCTATTAGAAAAGTCATTGAGAAACATCTATAAATACATGCAACTTTGTACATTAATAACTAACAAATTAGAAGCAAAAAAAATAAAGTATGCAGATTTCAAGTAGTATATTCCCATTTTTTCTTTTGGCATTCATTTTAATTTCTGGAGCTTCTGCCGCTCATAACAAAAACGATTTTCTTGAATGCCTTACCCTTCAATATCAAAAATCCAACTCCGAAACTGATTCCATTTACACCCCAAAAAATGCATCATATTCATCTGTTCTTCAATCTTTAATACGCAATCTAAGGCCGGCATCAAACTCTGGCCAGAGACCTTTCGTGATCATTACACCGGAGCATGAATCCGAAATTCAGGCAGCAATTTATTGCTCAAAGAAACAGGGGATTCAGCTAAAAGTGAGAAGTGGTGGACATGATTATGAAGGACTTTCATACATTTCTAAAACTCCTTTTGTCATTGTGGATATGAGAAACCTAAGATCAATATCCATCGACACAGAAAACAACACTGCATGGGTTCAAACAGGTGCAACGCTTGGTGAACTTTATTACACAATTGCTGAAAAAAGCAAGACTCTTGCTTTCACTGCCGGCGTTTGCCCTACGGTAGGTGTTGGAGGGCACTTCAGTGGTGGAGGATATGGCATGATGTCTCGTAAGCATGGCATTGCTGCTGATCACATCATTGATGCCAAATTAATTGATGCTAATGGCCGAATTCATGACCGAAAATCCATGGGAGAAGATCTCTTTTGGGCCATTAGAGGAGGTGGAGGAACCAGTTTCGGAATTGTGGTTGCATTTAAAGTGAAGTTAATTGTCATACCCGAAACTGTGACTGTTTTTAATGTTACAAGAACGTTAGAACAAAATGCAACCCAGATAGTACACAGATGGCAATATGTTGCTGACAATATTGATGAAAATCTTCTGTTAAGACTCTTTCTAAGAAGCATCAACTCTTCAGGAAAGAGGACAATAGGAGCATTTTTCACTTCTTTGTACCTAGGTCGGGTTGATGATCTCCTCCCAATAATGCAAGAGAAATTTCCAGAATTAGGTTTGGTGAAAGAAGATTGTACAGAAATGCCGTGGATAGAGTCCACAATCTTTTTCGCAGGTTTTCAGGGCGAATCACTGGAGGTTTTGTTGAATAGAACTCAAGCTTTCACCCCGTTTTACAAAGGAAAATCAGACTATGTGAAGGAACCAATTCCGGAAAATGGTCTCGAAAGCATATGGAAATTTCTTAACAGAGAAGACGCAAGTAGGGCAGAACTGCAATTCAGTCCATATGGAGGGAGAATAAACGACTTCTCAGAATCGGAAATTCCTTTCCCCCATCGAGCAGGCAACATATTCATGATCCATTATTTCGTATCCTGGACTGAAGAAGAGAATGCAGACTCAGGAAGGCATATAAACTGGATCCGGGGGCTTTACAATTTTATGGCTCGTTATGTTTCAAAGTCTCCAAGAGCTGCATATTTCAATTACAGGGACCTGGATATTGGAATGGACAATAATGAGGTTAATACGAGCTACAGACAAGCAAGTGTTTGGGGATTTAAGTATTTCAAGAATAATTTTAGAAGATTAGTTCATATCAAGAGTAAGGTGGATCCATCTAATTTCTACAGGAATGAACAAAGTATTCCACCTGTATCGCCATGGTAGAAGAACTATGTATATTGGCTTGTCATTATTTATTGACTGAATAAAAATAATGTACTGTGAATAATAAATTATAAAAAAAAAATATATTTTTTTATGAATAAAGTACCAGTTGATTTTTTTAGACATCAGCATTGATTGCACCGTAAGCTTAGGTTTCATTATAATCTCCAATGACGAGTGTTTCGTTGGCATGAAAAATATCTTCTAAAAAATAAATTGTTTTTTTTGTTTTTGCAAAATCAAAAATCTACTCCCCTTAAAGAAAATGTTTTCCTTAAAAACAAGGAAAACTATGTATATTTTCAAAAGTTGAAAAATATTTCGAGCGGAAAAAAATAGTAATCAAACATCCCAAAATAAAAATTTGGGTGTAAAACTAAAATTCTTCAGGAAAAATAAATGCAATCAAACACACCATAAATGAGAATGCATTCCATGAAATATATTGACTATAAGAGCATTTTCAAAATGCTTTAAAAAATTTAGATGCTCTTTAATTTAAAAAATCAAATTTTAAAAATAAACTTCAAAACATTGTTTATTTTAACTATTGAAAATGCAATATGGATTTAACTTTCTACACATTAGGAGAGTCAAACTAACTTTCTATTTATATTTTTTAAAGACTACATTTAATAAATTGCAAGTTTCAGTGCTTCATACTTAAATTATTTATAAATATTATAATGAATATTGGAAGAAGTAAAAATTAAAAGTAAAGTGTTTGTTGCAGTGTAGAAAAATAATTATTCTTTTTAATTTAAGAATATTATTTATTATGATCGAGATATTCATTAAAAATAAAGAGTCTCTTGAGTATACTCAATTATATACTAATGTTAATATGTAGTTAAAATTATAAGAAGCTAATAGAAAAACCCGAACACAGGCATTGGGGATACCTACATGTAAAAGAAATTCTTTATCAGGCTAACTAACTATATTTACTAATTGAATTCTAAAATGGTGTAATAGTATTCAAGTTCTATAATGATACATATTTTATTATGAATTTTGGATCGTAAGATAATGACGATAATGAAATAAACAATGAAATTACGAGGTTCGACCCAAATTACACCTAGAGAGAGAGTGAATAGGTAGTTATGCAGAATTAAAACTCATATGTAGGAAGTAGCAGTTTAATATTTGGATTATGGGTTTGATGTTTTTACCGTCAAGAACAAATCACAACATGAAGGTTGAAAGCTTATTTTATGAAGAGGATATGGAGATTGTGTTTTCTCAATGTTTAACCTTAAAAAAATCAATAAGATGCGTGTTGGTATTTATACTATAGGTTAAGGAATGAATGAACCGGATAAAAAGCCTTAAAACATGAATTAAAATTCTTTGGACAAGCGAGCAAGTGACGGTGTGTCGCTCGAGCGAAATCTGGGCAATAGGCTAGCAACAATGTTTCTATTTCTACCGCTCGAGCCAAGTCATGGCGACAGTTTAGCGAAATTGCGGCGTCATTTTTCCTTCTTTTCCAATCTCGAACACTAGACCTAATACAACTCAATTTATAACAATTACAACTTACTCCTTGATTTTTAAAACACAATTAATCTAGTCCCTTTTGTTCACAGAGTTATCAATTACATCAAAAACCTAACAAACTCTCTATTTGACATTCTATGACAAAACTACAAATCTAAAGTCAAGGTAGTAAAATAAAATAGACTCAAAACATCTACTACTATCAAATCAATTGTCTTGACTGTATTGTGCTTTTTCTTTGTAAAGAAATGTGCCAAATGTCAGCGTTTTGCACCAATAATTCGAGCTCCTCCAGAATAACCCACTTTTAACATTAGTCCACATCCATTCTCTAAGTTGGGGATAGACCTAATCGGTCCTATAACTAAAGGAAAAGGTGGAACAAAGTTTGCAATTGTGTGTGTTGGCTACTTTACCAAGTTGGTAGAAGTTGAGCCTCTTACTAAAATAACATAGCAAAAATAGTTGACTTCATCTGGAAGTCAATGATTTGTAGATTTGGCATACCTCATTTGATTGTCAACGATATTGGAAAACAATTCAACATTGCGTAGTTGAAGACCTTTTGTGAAGAATTTAACATCAAAAAATACTTCTCCTCCCAAAAACATCTACAATCAAATAGACAAGTAAAGGTGATTAATGAAATAATCAAGCATATCTTGAAAGCTAATCTTGATGCTCTCAAAGGATCCCAAGCAAATGAGCTCCCAAGTGTGTTATGCTCCTATCGGACGACCCCATGAACAAGTTCGGGAAAAAAACCATTATCCTTGGCATTTGAGGTGGAGACCATTATTCATGTAGGGGTTGGAACTTCTTCGTTTTGGATAACCTACTTCAGTGAAAACTACAATGAGGATACTCTACTTACTAAGCTCGAACTACTGGAAGATAAAAAGGGAAAATGCTAAACTCAGATTGCAATTTATAAGCAACAGAGCACAAGATACTACAATTAGAAAGTGTGAACTAGGAGGTTTAAAGTTGGAGACCTGGTATTACAAAAGATCTTCTTAGCCACAAGAGAACATAACGTGGGGTCGTTAGGTCTCAAATGGAAATGACCTTATAAAGTTGTCAATATCTTTCTAAAAGGATCATATGAGCTCGAAGACATGGAAGTATATCCTTTTCTTGCACTTTTGAAATGCACAACCCTTGGAAAAGTATTACCAATGAACTACTCTAAACAAATGCACTCAAATAAATAAACTTTTCATTCAACAAAGTGTCGATATCACCCAAACTCAAAACCTACTCTTTAGTAGTACGAGTTAAATGTTGTAAGTGCTACAACATTTAGTGAACATTTCTCAAAACTACTCTTCATTAATACTAGGTAAATGATATAAGTGTTACGACACTTGGTGAAAAATTCTCAAACCTACTCTTCAACAATACGACCTAAATATTGTAAGCGCTACAACACTTAGTACAAAATTTCCAAAACTTGTTATTTAGTAGTCTCACATAATCATCATAAGTGCTACTACAAGAATTTCTAAACCCGAACTTTTAAACACTTGTGGTTCAACAGTTCAATCTAAATGTATTGTAGAATGACGCAACACTTGGTAGACATTTCTAAAACTAGAAAACTCATTTAAGCATACCTCGGTTGTTAAGGACTTTGTCTAAACACAACTTCAATGAAACCTTTTATAATCAATACTTTTGACTAAACATAAGGACATGCAAGTTAAAATAAATTCCATTGCAAGAATTGTGGAAGTTTACATGAGAATTGGCAAAATAAAAGCATCATAGGTCTATAAAAAAATAGTCATTAAGTAGTAAGGGGCTGATCCCCTATAGGGGCATGTGTAATCCCAGTAGTAGCATTCATTTTAGCTAAAGAAACTCTCTGCTTGTCCAAGCCTTACACAAAAACCCACATCATAGTTTGGCTTCACGTCTTCTATATATCTTATCACTTCCACCAGACCAACCACATAGGCATCTTGATCTAGTACGTCAAAAGCAATTGAGCTCTTTTAGTTTGCCACTGCTGTTACGACTCTAACCTTTGCTTCATCACCTTATTTTTTATCCACTTTAGCCTAGGTCCCTTGGCCTCTGGTTATCCCAATTTAGGATTTCAACCCGAACTACTTTCCCGAGGATCATTTTCCGTATTTGGCCTCCAATCATCTTGCCCTCCTCGGGTTCGTCGCTTCCCGAGCTACTGGACCTTCCTCGGGACTCCTCTGCCAACACGGACTCTCCCACGTGTCAATGCTTATATTACCAGTGTTCAGGAAATAAGTTCCAACGTCATGCCAATATCGTCACCCAAGCTCGATCCTGACCTTAGTGGAAGACTTTCTCATGTGGAAGAGTTGGTAGAGGTTGAGCCTGGTAAGAAGGTGACTATTGGCCGAGATCTCGATGCTAGCCTCATGACCGTGCTCATAAGTTGTCTATCCTGCAATATTGACGTGTTTGCATGGAGTGTAGAGGATATGCCTGGGATAGACCGAAGTGTTGCAGTCCACACACAAAATGTCTACCCGGGGCGCTAAGCCAGTCAAGCAAAGGAAGAGGCAGTTTGCACTAGAACGTCGCGAGGTAGCACGAGAGGAGATTGATAAGCTTATTAATGCTTGGTTTATTCGGGAAGTTCAGTACCCTGACTGGCTTGCCAACATAGTACTCGCCAAGAAGGCCAACGACAAGTGGAACGTATGTATTGACTCAAAGATCTTAACAGGGCATGCCCAAAGGACAGTTATCCCCTACTTCGGATCAATAACTTTGTGAACAGCACATCAGGCCACAAATTATAAAGCTTCCTTGATGCATTCTCTGGCTATCACCAAATCTTCACGTCAAGGAAGATTAGGAGAAAACATCATTTATGGCTAACTCAGCCATATATTGTTACAGGGTCATACCAGTTGGACTGAAGAATGTAGGAGCAACTTACTAGAGATTGATCAACAAAATCTTTACCAGAATAATTAGGAGAAATGTTGAGGCTTATATGGATGACACGGTGGTCAAAAGCATGCAGGAAGAGCAACGTATTGCAGATCTTGAGAAAGTGTTTTCTACTCTTCGAAAATATAAAATGTAATTAAATCCAACCAAGTGCACCTTCAGAGTAATCTCGAGAAATTTTTTGGGCTTTATGATCACTCACAGGGAGATTGAGGCCAATCCAGACAAAATAAATGCACTTACATCCATGGAGTCTCCTCGTAACAAGAAAGAGTTGCAAAAATTGACAAGCCGCACCATAGTGTTGAATACGTTCATGTCCCGAGCAACGGATAGATACTTTTCCTTTTTAAAGGCTCTAAGAGGAAATCATAACTTCGAATGGACTGAGGACTTTGAGAAGGCATTCCAGGAACTTAAAGCAAACATTAGCAACCCTATCAATTCTGACGAAATCGAAACCTAGTGATATTCTGTTTCTATACTGGCAGTCTCTCAGAATGCGATAAGTGGAGTGTTGGTGAAAGATATGAAGAAAGCTCAACATCCAATCTACTACATGAGTAAAGTGTTACTTAATACGGAGACCAGGTATACACTGGCCGAACAGCTAGCTCTCGCCTTGGTAGTGGCAGTACAGAAGTTGCGACAGGATTTCTAATCTCACCCTATTGTTGTACTCATAAATCAGCCACTTAAGCATATATGACAAAAGCCCGCCGTGTCTCGAAGGTTATTGAAGTGGGCAATCGAACTTGGAGAATTTAATATTGAATTCAAGCCCCGACCTTCGATTGAAGGACATGCCTTGGACGATTTCATAGAACTCACTCCAAGGCCTTGGGGTTAGTGGACAACCCAACCAGTTATGACATGGATGTGTGGGAAGTATTTGTAGATAGAGCATCAAACTCCTCGAGATTGGGTGCATGAGCATACTCATCAGACCAGACAAACGTACATAAATACAATATGCACTCCAATTTGAATTTGAGGCTACAAATAATGAAGCTGAGAATGACACCGTTATAATTTTGCAAGAGCTTGCCATTAACCTTGAGTTTGAGCACATAAAAATCTACAGCGATTCGCAATTGGTTGTCAGGCAAATTGAGAGGACGTTTGAAAGAAAGAAGGAGAAAATGAGCCTATGTTGTCATGAGATTTCATGACCTTTGAAGATAGTTCAAAAGTTGTGAAACTATAAAAATTTTACGAGCCAAAAATTGTAAAGTCGATGCCTTGTCCTAGCTTGTATTCATAGGGATTGATGGTCTTGACAGAACAGTCCAAGTAAACTTTTTAACGAAATCAAGCATTAGCCAAGCACCCTCCGTTATGGATATTGAGTAGGAGCCATGTTGGATGGACCCCATAGTTAATTAAATTACTAACGGGAATTTGTTGAATGATACGCGGCTAGCAAAGAGTGTTCGAGCTTGGGCACCGAGGTATTGCATGAGTAGGGAAGTTTTATATTGCCGAAGTTTTACTCTTCTATACCTTCGATGTCTCAAACCTTCAAAAGCAATGCAAGCCTTAGTGAAAGTCCACAAAGGTGTGTGCAAGAACCATCAAGGAGCTCAGGCTCTTGCCTTTAAGCTTATAAGATATAGATACTATTGGCCTACCATGAGAAAAGATGTCATCGACTATGATAAGAGATGTGACAAGTGTCAAAGGTTAGGCAACGTCATCCATTCTCTGACCAAGGAACTCACCTCCATACATTGCACGACCTCGTTTGAGCAATGGGACGTCGACACCCTCGGCCCTTTCCCACTTGTCCGAGGAAATTGAAGTTTGTCGCCGTAGTAGTTGAATACTTCACTAAGTGGGTCGAAGTCGAGCCCCGACCATAATTTCGGAGCCCAAGTTGAGGTCATTCATTTGGAAGTCCATCATTTGGAGGTTCGGAATACATAAGGTCCTCATAACCGACAATGGGAGACAATTTGATAATTCGCAATTTAGAAGCTTTTGTACCAACCTAGGGATTGACCACCATCTGACATTTGTTGCACATCCTAGGAGCAGTGACCTAGCTGAGGTCACTAATCGAATCATCTTGCAAGATCTCATAACAAAGCTCGAGAAAGCTATAGGAGCTTAGCCGGATGAGTTACATTCTATACTTTAGACATATAGGACATCTCACAAAACTACAACTGGGGAGACTCCGTTTATGTTGGCATTTAGTGTAGAAGCCACCCTTTCGACTAAGACCAGACTATCGAGCCTCATGAGGCTTGAGCATGGGGCCAAGGAACACACAATAGAGCACCACGACCTTCTCGAGGAAGTAAGAGAGTTTAGGGTAAGATCTAGGAAGTTTAGGGTTGAAGATCTCATTCTGAGGAGAGTTGAAGCTGCAAGTCATGCCCCAAGCAAACTAGGGATTGTCTGATAGGGACCTTATGAAGTTATAAGATGGGTTTGTAAAGGAGCTACAACCTAAGAGATACCTCGAGAAGACCACTGGCCAGACTTTGGAACGCGGATAATCTAGTAATTTTTTCTTTTATTTTGAGCTTTTGTTAGTTTGTTGAGCTTGCAAAGTCTTTTAAATTTTTCGTTTATGGGGCCTACGTGCCAACGTTTTGATGTTTAAAGGATTTTTATTTAATAGTGTCAAGATTTCATCCCAATAAAATGTTCTTAATCCCAAAGCTTTGCCCCAAGCAAGCACCTCAAAGCATTACCATAGTGCAAGCACCTCAAAACCTTTCCCCGAGAAAGCGCTTCAAAGCCTTGCCATATATGGTGCAAGCACCTAAAAGCCTTGACCTGGCAAACGCCTCAAATCCCACTAAGCAAGAACCCCAATTTTGCCCTCTTCGAGCACCATAGGGAAAGCTCGAGCCCGGGTTCAAATATGAGCTCGATGATCCTTGAGTTTCAAACTTTGTGAATCTAACACGAATGCTCAAGAATTACGCTTCAATATTCCTCGAACTTAGGCTCCTCGAGTTAAGAACATTGTTAATTAAAATGATGTTGTTCGAGATTATATTGTCGAACAAGTAATAAAAAACGAAAATTATAATTATAATAAGTGGGCATACATGAACAATATTCAATTAATGAACAATATACAACGAACAACCTTTTTAATTGTACTAACTGCATGTGTCAAATCAGGTCTTGTACAAACTATAGTATACATAAGCGAACCAACTTCATTGGAATAAGGAACCCGAGACATGTAATTAAGCGAACCAACTTCATCATATTGAATCTTTCAAACACCTTTTCTATGTACCCCTTCTGACTCAAATACAATTTGTTAGCCTTTCAATCCCTCAAGATTACAATACGAAGAATCTTCTTTACTGCACTATAATCCTTTAAATTAAACTCCTTGTCGAGTTTAAACTTCACTTTTTTGATATTTGCTTTATTTTTTGCTGCTATGAGCATATTATCAATATATAATAACAAATATGTAGTCGGTCCATGAAAGAATTTTGTCTTGATATCTATGTGCTCAAGCTCCCAATTATTATTAGTCACCACTCCAAGTAAAGATCGGATGATACTATGTTTCACAATTAGTGAGAACACATCTGCAAAGTCAACACTTGGAATTTGACTGTAGCCATTTGTCACCAATCTAGCCTTGTATCAAGTATCTTTAATCCTTGATATGCCTTCCTTTCTTTTGAACACCCATTTGCAGCGAACAACCTTTTTACCTTTAGGTAATTTCACCAAGAAGTCCCCTCCTACTCAGCTCTGTCATGCCATTCTCACTTATATGCCCGAACCGCATATGCTAAAGTTTTGTAATTTCATCATTTGTCAAAGAAGAAGTAGAAAATATTACATCCCCAATTACTATAGAACCATGAAAAATGTACAAATATATAGAGCTTTTATGTCCCTTCATGACAATAAGAGCACTCCGATTCATCTTCAAAACTCCATCTTCACCAAGGAATCTATAACCTCTTGAGTCAAGTGCACAAAAAGTTATGAGATTTCGTTTCAGTTCTGGAACATGGCTTACATCTGTAAGTGTTCTTATATCCCTATCGAATATTTTGATTCTGATTGTACCAACTCTGACAATTTTGCAAGGCGCGTTGTTTTCCATAATAACCACATCTCTTCAAACTCCTTCATATGTTGAAAACTAGTCCACATTAGGACACATATGAAAAGTGCAAGCCGAGTCAATAACACATTCCTCATATGGTTTGGAATCCATGTTAGAAATCACAAGAAGCTCTTCCTCAGTTTACCCATCCTTCTCAACATCAGTCTCCACTGAATTAACATGTTGCTTCCCTTTATCATTAGCACCATCAAATTTATTTCTATTTTTCAATGCATAGCAATCAGCTCCAATATGCCCCTTTTTCTTACAATAGTGACACGTCTTCTCAGCATGTCTAGATTTCGATCTGCCAAGACTCCTAGCTTGATTTCTCCCATGCACAACCAAATCTTTAGCATGATTCCTAGAGAATAGCATATTTAAATTATCTTCTCTTTAGATAGTAAAGCATCGTAGAGTATCTGACTATAGAGAATAGTATCTCTAAAAGTCACATTTGATGGTGGTAGAGAACAAAACAACAACAACACCCAAGTCCTCCTTGTCATACATAACTTTCAATGTCTCCAAATCGACCACAATTTCTTTGAACATAGTTAAGTAATCATCCAATGAAAATTGATCTTCATTAATTAAGATTCTCAAAACTCAAGCTCCTTAGACTTCTTCTATTCAACCAAATACCAAATTATATGGAATTTAGATCATACCACAACACATTCTATGCTAATATGTGTGTTATTTGCTTTAACACTTTAATTTCATTGAAATGGTAACTATAGACAGAACATAACCAATTGAAGTTAAGAGCAAATAGCGAATACATGACACAAAGAAAAGAGAGCACACTATATACATGTAACTAGACACACTATCAAAACACTTTGTTTTATTGTAACAACTTAAATAACTATTAGAGATGGAAAGGTGCATCCCCATTTGACTACCTGTGTGGATTTTTAGGGATGATAATGTAGCTTATAGAACATAACAGGTACATACACTGTAGCGACCACGAACTTTTAATTTATATAAATTAGTTTTCTTGAAAAACGTGTCGCTAAAATGTTAACCCTAATTTTCTAGAGAAGCGCGTTCGTCTAGCCGTTATGAAATTGAATTCAAATCTATTCGATCGAATCTGATCTCGAATAATAATTTTATTATCAATTTCGAATTATTTTATTTAAATCCAATTTTTATTAAATTCAAGTCCAATTATTTAAAATCCAACATTTATGGCCCAATTTCATAAGCCCGATTTAATTTTAAATTCATTTAACCCAATTCATTTAAACCCAATTAAATGAGTCCAAAACCGGAATCTATTTAGTCTAGCCTAATTAGAAAAACCCTAAAGCCCAAACAAATTGGCCCAATTACCCGTCTAGGGTTTTGTGCCCTAATCCTACCACTATTCATACCCCACTCCACTCCACTCCACTCCACTCCACTCACACTCACAAAATATCCACTTGGTAAGTCTATTCTCTCCTACACTCTCTCTATTTTCAATGTGGGACACCATTGATGCTAGAAAATCCATTTCTAGCATCAACAGTGAAATCACAAGGTCACTGCAGGCCACTACACCATTCGCCCAACTCACTGTAACATCATACAACAAACTCCATGCACCTACTGCAACACCTCCAAACCGAGACCGACAACTCACTGCAACTCCCAACAACACTACCAGCACCACACCAACCTCCACTGCAAGCAAGCAGTCACACATGGTGGCGCTGCCACCGACCGACCCCCACCTACCCCCTTGTACCGGTGCCACCACCATGGTGGTGCTGCCACCGACCGACCGGTCGGTGGTGATGGATTGGAGGGACTTCGCCCCTCCCGTCGGTTTCTCTCTCTCGTTCTCTGGACGAGAGAGAGAGTCTCTCGCCCCCCCTTGTACCGGTGCCACCACCATTTTGTTTGGTTTTGTTTTATTTAGTTTAGTTAAGTTAGTATATATTTAGTTATTTTAATTTTAGAAATTGTTAATTTAAGCCTCAAGTTTTAAGTTTTATTCATTCAGTCACTTAATTGTTTATGTTTTAATTTCAGCCCTTACATTTCTTATTTTCAGTTTAAAAGTTATTTAATTTAGTCCCTAGTTTATATAAGTTATTATTTTAGCCATTTAAGTTTTATTTTCAGCTTTAATATATTTACAGCTTAGTCCTTAAACTATTAAAAGTTATTATTTCAGTTTTTAACTTTTATTTCCAGCTTTATTATAATTACAGTTTAGTCCCTAAACTTATGAAAGTTATTATTTTAGCCCTTAAAGTTTTATTTTCAGATTTAATAAATTTCCAATTTAGCCCCTAAACTTTATTTTATCATTCTAAGTCTTTTATTTCAATCCCAATAATTTTCAATTAAGCCCTTAAAACTTAATTTCAACACTTTAAAACTTTAAAGTTTCGAAATACTGATTCAAACTTATTTTCTATTGGCTAGACGAAACGTACAGACAATTAAGAGATTGAAGTTACTTCTCGAACCATTTTCACGAAACTCGAGATTTTGAGGTAGACTCGCCACCATTAATTAGTTTAAATTATAATTGCATACTTTATGTGGATTACGTGATTTATATGCTTTAATGCATGAAATGAGAATTTATCATATGAGATGTATGATATTGTTATGCTTATCATAACTTATATGCTTAATTGCATGAGAAAGAAGAGAATCTCTTATGAGATAAGAAGAGAATGTTATGCATAACTTATGTGCTTCATCCGCACAAGAAAGAAAGACTACCCACATCCCATGTTTTTAAAGAGCCTATGATTTTCAAGAAAATGAACCAAAGATGATATCACATTGTATATTGCATAAGTGTGTATTCAATTATTCTGTAAATTAATTATCGGCGATGAGTCTACTGATCCGGAAACGATCTGATTGATCCGGCAGTGGTGGCATAGAAAAATTTAACTATCAAAATTTTTATCTCTTTGAAGTTTTTGTATTCGAATATTGATGACATTTTGTCGTTTTCCGCTATTTCTAAAATATGATATTTAAATTTTAAATTTCCTATGAGTTTACTTGTCAACGAAATTTTCAATTACAAATGTGATTTCAAAATTAGGTTATTTCCGCGAAAATTGATTTTGAAATTGGGGCAAAAGACGATGACGTGGCAATCCAGGTTAACAGAACTCGGGGCGCTACAGCTTGGTATCAGAACCGGTCTGCGTTTCTGTAGACTGGCAAATTTAAAAAAAAAAGAAAATTTTCAAAGAGATTTTTCTTACTATTATTATTATTATTATGAAAGTCGCCACTGCCATCATTCAATCCGCCGACTCCGAAGGTAAAAGAAGTTTATGAAGTTTAATGTTATTTTATTCGGATACCTGTTTTACGATTTACGAGATTTAGAAGAAGAGAAAGAAATGTATCCGGATTAGAAAGAAAGAAAGAAAAGAAAGAAAGAGTTTGTGCATAATTTACAAGAATTTTTAAATTTTTACGTCCTCGTAATTTTAACTAAGAGAGATAAATAACCCCGTATAATTGAACTTTGCATAATTGATTTAGGACATGGCACCCATCCGTAGAAATGCACCAAGTGACGCAGAACAAGCCGTAAGAGACTACGATCGATTCAGGCCCGAACTCGATTGGACTATAGCCCAACACATAGAGCAACTAAACATCGTACGCGATCGGGCCATACAGCATGGCTATGTGACTAATGATCGCTGATCGATCCATCTTTTACTATCAACCTTCCGGGCCGACTACGCGGGGGTAGCCCGCAGCATATACATAGATGCACTGGTGTCACCTAATGTAGATGTTGAATATGATGCCTTTTGCACGAGGTTTGTGGCATACTGGCCCATGTATTTTGAGCACCGCTTTGGGGTTGCACTCGAAGGGGAGCCAGAACCCGAGCCCGAGCCCGAACTTAGGCAAGAAGATGGGCTAGTACCCAGGGATGAACTCGAGGAAGACCCCGAGGAGGACCCCGATGAAGACCCGGAAGAGGACGCTGATCCGGTACTCGAAGAATTCTCTGACGCCGAATCATGTGTAACCGAAGGAGAATAGAGTGATAGAATCTAGAGTAGGTTTGACATTTTATGTTTGACATACATGCCTTCCTACTTATGTACCATCATTAAGAGAAATTGAGTTATGAATGAGATGATGTTTAGTTTCCAATTTCCAATCAGTAGAAAAACACGGACCAGAAAAGAGAAGGGAAAGCAAGAGTATTTGCTATGGATGCAGTCGAGGATTCTGATATGATAACAGCTATACGATCTATTTCTGGTATACCTGTATATGTCCTAATAGACTCAGGAGCCACACATTCATTTATATCTGATGCATACTTAGAAAGACTGAACCTGATAGGAGTAGAGACTGGTAATACTCTCGAGGTTAGTTTGCCGTCAGGAAACACTATCGACACTAGTAAGAAAGTCAAGGCCGTACAAATAGATTTTGATGGTCAAGTTTTGAAGGCGAACTTGAATATTATTCGAATGAAAGATTTCGATATTATTCTGGGTATGGGTTGGCTCAGCACCGATCGTGCCGCAATCATGTGCCACGAGAAAGAGGTCATTTTTCGCAAGGACGGTGAAGAAGTATTCAGGTTTTATGGGACGAGAATCAAGTCACTTCCTCGCCTTATGTCCGCTTTACAAGCTAAGAGGATTTTAGCCAAGGACGATTGTCAAGGCTTTTTGGTTAGTTTGCAAGACAAACCAGTAGAGAGATTACCCTGGAATCAGTACCAATAGTATGTGAGTACGGCGATGTTTTTCCAGATGATCTACCCGGTACTCCGCCGGATAGACAAGTGGAATTTTCCATCAACTTGGTACCAAGAGCTGCCCCGGTTTCCAAGGCTCCGTACCATATGGTGCTGAAGGAATTGCAAGAACTAAAGGTGCAATTGGATGAATTGCTAGAGAAGGGTTTCATCAGACCAAGTGTATCTCCATGGGGAGCGCCCGTTCTATTTGTAAAGAAGAAGGATGAAAGTATGAGGATGTACATCGATTATCGAGAACTTAACAAGTTGACGATAAAGAATAAGTATCCTCTCCCTAGGATCGAGGACTTATTCGATCAGTTGAAAGGCAAAGCTATTTTCTCTGAGATCGACTTGAGATCTAGTTACCATCAGCTAAAGGTTTCGCCAGTTGACGTACCAAAGACAGCGTTCAAGACACGATATGGACATTACAAGTTCGTAGTGATGCCTTTCGGACTCACAAACGCACCTGCAATATTTATAGATTTGATGAACAGAGTTTTCCATCAGTATCTTGATAAATTTGTTATCGTTTTTATCGATGACATACTGATCTACTCCGGAGATTCGATACAGCATGAAGAACATTTGAGAATTGTATTGGAAACGTTGAGAGCAGAAAAGTTGTACGCCAAATTCAAGAAGTGTGAATTTTGGCTTGAGAGAGTAGGTTTCTTGGGTCACGTTGTTACAACCAAAGGCATCGAAGTTGATCCTTCTAAAGTGGAAACTGTAACGAATTGGCCGACACCTGCAAATGTTGGAGATGTGAGAAGTTTTCTTGGATTAGCCGGATACTATCGACGATTCATATAAGGTTTCTCTAAAATAGTAGGTCCTATGACTCAGTTGACCAGAAAAGAAGTTAAGTTTCTGTGGACCGAATAGTGTGAACAAAACTTCCAGAAACTTAAGAAAAGACTCGTCTCAGCACCAGTGCAGACTGTACCAGATGGGTCTGATGGTTTCGTTATTTACAGCGATGCATCCAAACACGGCTTAGGTTGTGTATTGATGCAGAACGGCAAAGTGATCGCCTATGCTTCAAGACAGTTGAAGCCACATGAGAAGAATTACCCGACTCATGACTTAGAGCTTGCAGCTGTAGTGCACGCTCTTAAGATTTGGCGACACTATCTGTATGGTAGTAAATGTGAGATTTACACCGATCACAAGAGTCTCAAGTATTTCTTCACTCAAAAGGAATTGAACATGCGACAACGTCGATGGCTAGAGTTAGTAAAAGATTACGACTACACCATCATTTACCACCCGGGTAAAGCAAATAAGGTTGCCGACGCTTTGAGCAGAAAGGACGCCGGACAGTTAGCAGTTTTGGGAATGACGCAAGATCAATTGATTCGAGATTTTTAGAATTTAAGAATTGAAGTGCGAGACCCATCAGTCCAAGGACCTATTAGATTGGCAAATCTGACCGTTAAACCAGATTTGAGAAGTCGGACTGTGACGGCTCAAGTCGGAGATAAATTCCTGGAAAAGATCAGATCCGAAGTTGGAACTGGCAAGAGAATAGGTTTCGAGATTGCCGCTGATAAAGCACTTATGTTCAGAGGGCGTCTTTGTGTATCGAAAGATGAGCATATCAGAAATGAGATTTTGACAGAAGCTCATTCAGCACCATATGCATGCCACCCAGGAGGGACAAAGATGTATCGTGATTCGCGTAATACCTTTTGGTGGAGAAACATGAAAGGTTGCATTGCAAAATTTGTCTCTCGATGCATGACGTGTCGCAAGTTAAGGCTGAACACCAGAGACCATCAGGATTATTAAATCCTTTGGATGTACCAAAATGGAAATGGGAGAAAATTTCCATGGATTTCGTAACAGGGTTATCGAAATCAGTGAAAGGACATGACGCTATTTGGGTTATCGTAGATCGACTTACGAAGTCAGCTCATTTCCTACCAATCAGAATGACTCTCAATGTGGATCAGTTATCCCAGTTGTATGTTAGAGAGATTGTTCGACTCCATGGAGTACCAGCTTCCATTGTCTCAGACAGAGACCCGAGATTTACTTCGAGATTCTGGAAGAGTTTACAAGCAGCTATGGGTACTAAATTAAATTTTAGTACTGCTTACCATCCCCAGACTGATGGACAGTCGAACGCACTATTCAGACACTAGAAGATATGCTTAGAGCTTGTGTACTAGACTTGAGTGGAAATTGGGAGACTCACCTCCCATTAGTGGAATTTGCCTACAATAATAGTTTTCAGGCTACTATTGGTATGGCACCATATGAGGTACTTTATGGACGACGATGCCGATCACCTGTCTATTGGGATGAAGTAGGTGAAAGGAGAATTTTAGGTCCAGAATTGATTGAAAGGACCGTTGAAGCTATCGAAAAGATCAGACTGTGGATCAAAGCCGCACAAGATAGACAGAAAAGCTATGCCGATAAAAGGAGAAAAGACTTGAAATTTGCAATTGGAGAAAAAGTATTCTTGAAAGTAGCTCCTATGAAAGGAACTATCCATTTTGGCAAGAGAGGGAAGTTAAGACCCCGTTTTATCGGACCATTCGAGATATTAGATAAAGTGGGTAACGTAGCTTATCGTTTGGCGTTGCCGCCCGAGCTATCGGCCGTACACAATGTTTTTCACGTTTCCCTATTGAGAAAGTATATCCACGATCCAAGTCACGTGGTAAATTTTCAGACTATTTCGATTCAGAGGAATCTGTCCTATGAGGAGACACCTATGTGCATTATAGAAAGAAAAGTCCATGTCTTAAGAAACAAAGAGATTCCATTAGTCAAAGTCCAATGGGGTAGACAGGATAGCGATGAAGCTACCTGGGAGAAAGAGGAAGAGATTCTGGCTAAGTATCCAGATATATTAGATCAAGTAAGTTTAAATTTCGAGGACGAAATTATTTTAAGGGGGTAAGGTTGTAGCGACCACGAACTTTTAATTTATATAAATTAGTTTTCTCGAAAAACGTGTCGCTAAAATGTTAACCCTAATTTTCTAGAGAAGCGCGTTCGTCTAGCCGTTATGAAATTGAATTCAAATCTATTCGATCGAATCCGATCCCGAATAATAATTTTATTATCAATTTCGAATTATTTTATTTAAATCCATTTCTTATTAAATTCAAGCCCAATTATTTAAAATCCAACATTTATGGCCCAATTTCATAAGCCCGATTTAATTTTAAATTCATTTAGCCCAATTCATTTAAACCCAATTAAATGAGTCCAAAACCGGAATCTATTTAGTCTAGCCCAATTAGAAAAACCCTAAAGCCCAAACAAATTGGCCCAATTACCGGTCTAGGGTTTTGTGCCCTAATCCTACCACTATTCATACCCCACTCCACTCCACTCCACTCCACTCACACTCACACAATATCCACTTGGTAAGTCTATTCTCTCCTACACTCTCTCTATTTCCAATGTGGGACAGCATTGATGCTAGAAAATCCATTTCTAGCATCAACAGTGAAATCACAAGGTCACTGCAGGCCACTACACCATTCGCCCAACTCACTGTCACACCATACAACAAACTCCATCCACCTACTGCAACACCTCCAAACCGAGACCGACAACTCACTGCAACTCCCAACAACACTACCAGCACCACACCAACCTCCACTGCAAGCAAGCAGTCACACACATCAACCAACCTCCACTGCAAGCAAGCAGTCACACAAACCAAACCACCATTTCAACAACATATGAGAACCCAAAAATTCGAGACAAGCAGTCAACTCACTGCTTCTCAAACGCACTAATCAAATTGCCGCCATAGCCACAAACCACCACTCGAACCACCCTAAACTCCCAATTCCAGCCACCTCAAGTCCCCAAACCGAGAACACCCAAGTTTCCACCCAAGGCCGAGAATAGATACCCGAAACCATCACCCAAACCTGAGACTTCAAACACCAAACCCAACACCATAGCCAACTCCACCATCCCTCAAACCAAGAAAAATGAAAGAAGAAGACCCAAATACTTACCTTATCCGCCGGTAAAACTCGAAGAAATGTCAAATCCAAACCTCCATTTTTCGCACCCAAGCTCAAAAATTAAACCCCCACCTACCCCCCTTGTACCGGCGCCACCACCATGGTGGCGCTGCCACCAACCGACCGGTCGGTGGTGATGGATTGGAGGGGCGAAGCCCCTCTCGTCGATTTCTCTCTCTCTGGACGAGAGAGAGAGAGTTTCTTTTGTTTTTTGTTTTTAATTTTGCTTGGTTTTGTTTTATTTAGTTTAGTTAAGTTAGTATATATTTAGTTATTTTAATTTTAGAAATTGTTAATTTAAGCCTCAAGTTTTAAGTTTTATTCATTCAGTCCCTTAATTGTTTATGTTTTAATTTCAGCCCTTACATTTCTTATTTTCATTTTAAAAGTTGTTTAATTTAGTCCCTAGTTTATATAAGTTATTATTTTAGCCATTTAAGTTTTATTTTCAGCTTTAATATATTTACAGCTTAGTCCTTAAACTATTAAAAGTTATTATTTCAGTTTTCAGATTTTATTTTCAGCTTTAATATATTTACAGCTTAGTCCTTAAACTATTAAAAGTTATTATTTCAGTTTTTAACTTTTATTTCCAGCTTTATTATAATTACAGCTTAGTCCCTAAACTTATGAAAGTTATTATTTTAGCCCTTAAAGTTTTATTTTCAGATTTAATAAATTTTTAATTTAGCCCCTAAACTTTATTTTATCATTCTAAGTCTTTTATTTCAATCCCAATAATTTTCAATTAAGCCCTTAAAACTTAATTTCAACACTTTAAAACTTTAAAGTTTCGAAATACTAATTCAAACTTATTTTCTATTGGCTAGACGAAACGTACAGACAAGTTTCGAAATACTAATTCAAACCATTTTCACGAAACTCGAGATTTGAGGTAGACTCGCCACCATTAATTAGTTTAAATTATAATTGCATAATTTATGTGGATTACGTGATTTATATGCTTTAATGCATGAGATGAGAATTTATCATATGAGATATATGATATTGTTATGCTTGCCATAACTTATATGCTTAATTGCATGAGAAAGAAGAGAATCTCTTATGAGATAAGAAGAGAATGTTATGCATAACTTATGTGCTTCATCCGCACAAGAAAGAAAGACTACCCACATCCCATGTTTTTAAAGAGCCTATGATTTTCAAGAAAATGAACCAAAGATGATATCACATTGTATATTGTATAAGTGTGTATTCAATTATTCTGTAAATTAATTATCGACGATGAGTCTACTGATCCGGAAACGATCTGATTGATCCGGCAGTGGTGGCATAGAAAAATTTAACTATCAAAATTTTTATCTCTTTAAAGTTTTTGTATTCGAATATTGATAACATTTTGTCATTTTCCGCTATTTCTAAAATATGATATTTAAATTTTAAATTTCCTATGAGTTTACTTGTCGAAGAAGTTTTCAATTACAAATGTGATTTCAAAATTAGGTTATTTTCGCGAAAATTGATTTTGAAATTGGGGCAAAAGACGATGACGTGGCAATCCGGGTTATACATACACACTCCAGTCGCCCCAATCATCATGATACAAAAATTGATCAACTACCAAATTCAATGTGGCTTGCCATCTAGCTCTCATCCATTGAATTGATTGAGTCTATCTTCCGATGAGGTTATGTAAGGTTCTGCCAAGGGAAAGAGTCGGTAGGGATCTCGACTTTGCAAAAACCATGTGGATAATGTGAAGCGCTCAAAGGCGAAGTTGTTGGGTCATGTAGCTTCATTATATCCAGATAAAGTGCATAGGGAACATGTGAGGCCTCCATGTGACATGATATATTAACCTACGTGAACTTGCTTCTTAAGGGCATTATGGGACTTGCAGATTTGATGTGTAACAATAGTCCCTCGAGTCTAAGTCCAATATTTATTTTAGGCATTAGACTTAGGTATGAAGTTGTGACATGTTCTGATTTTTCCAATAATTTTTTTTTACAAGGATAGCCCTGGCACGTTGGGAACTTTGTCGAAGCATGTTGCTCATGCCGAACTCTTAAACATGTAAAATTTTTATGACGTGTTTTTTCATGATGAGTGTAATTCTGAATATTTTTTTTTGTTTTGCTATGGAGCTTCTTTTGACGAAGTATAACAATATTCTCCAAAGTTGTCTATTATTCATATTAGGTTTAGAACTTGAGGTAAAAATATAAATGGCTAAAAACTTTAGTGGGCATTTGTGGCAACTCCATAGGGGTAATGTGAGAACGTACTAGACGACATAAAGTCCCTAAGCCATGATTATATATATGACTGCTATATGAAAGAATAATGATTCTGAACATCACTAGAACCAATCTAGATGGAAACCACAAGGTAAAAAATGATATCTCGACTTAAATACAATATTATATGGCTTATTTAATTGTACATATTAAGTGTAATCACTTAAATTGGTGTCCTATCACAACAGATACAAGATAGCATTATTTTATTTGAAATGCCGCAATCATTAATGCATTCATCAATCAGGTGCATGAGGCATGTACTATGTATGGCTCATTGATTTTAATTGAAAGATTCTCATCCCTTCCATTTTGACGGCGCAAGTTGTGCCATGGATTAATGGTTAGACTTAAGGAGTTCAAGTTGAATAGCAGATGAAGATATCGTACAAGAAGAATGAAATGTCGAACTAGCGCTCGCTAGGTGCTTTAATCCCGCACAAGTGCTAAACCCTCGCGTATTGCAAGATGACCAGTCAGTGGTCGGCCACCACTCGATAGCCACGAGACAACTACTCGAGCAACAGTCTGATCCGAGAAAACATAGTTCAAGATTTTAGTAGTTTTTTTTTAAATTCTATTTTATCCAAAACACTCTATTATTATTTAGAGTTGTTATAGTTGAACTCTACGACATGTTAGGCTCTTTTTTGTACTATAAATATGAGGAGTAAATTTCTTGAAAAATCATCCTTACATTCTATACAATTATGCATTATGAAAGGTCTAACTAGCAAATTACATTTGAAGAAGCGACTGTATTCTCATCGTATGACAAAATGTACATCACTTAAAGATTGCCTAACTATTTTAAAGGAAATTTTTGCTGATTTAAAAACATTTGAGGTCAAGTATAATGAAGAAAATCTAGGGTCAATTTTATTGTTTTCACTACCCGCTTCATAAATTTATTTTAGATACACGAACTTATATAGTTCTAATACTCTCACCATTAGAGAAGTATATGATGTTCTTTTTTCAAAGGAGAAGATTAAGCATCTTGTTCGATCTAAGACTAATGGGGATGGCCTTGTTGTTCATGGTGTTGATGTGAGGAACAAGGTAAGGTCTGATTATAATAATAAATCTATAATTATTGTAAACAAATGGGGCATATTAAGAAGGATTGTTACAAAATTCGTTGCTACAATTCAGAAATAAAAACAACGAAAAACTTCAGGTGAATCAAGTATTGTAGAAAATTGCTCTATAATGATGGAGAATTTTTGGTTATTTTTAATGGTAACTCTGAACTTGAAGAGTATTGGATTCTTGATATAGCTTGTACTTTCATATATGCCCTAATTCGGATTCTCTTTCAATAGTTTCAAAAGGTGTTGTGGTAATGGAAAATAATGTATCTTGTAAGATAGATTGTGTTGAAAGGGTTAAGACTAAGATATTTGATGAGACTCTTACGACACTTGATGATGTGAGACATGTTTCAGATTTGAAGATGAAACTTATCTCTTTTTGTACTTTTGACTCAAAAAGGGTATAAATTTGCCGGTGAAGGTAGAGTCCTGAATATAAGTAAATGTGCACGTATTGTGATGAAATGATAGAAAAATCATAGTTATATTTCTTGTAGTGTGCTACGAAATCTTCGAAAACCAATTAACATAAATTAGGCATGGTGTACTTTGAGTTTGGTACAATACTTTTAGTGTTTGGATCATATGGGTAATACCGCTTTGCTGATACCACCACCACCACCACAAGAGGTGCCACATTATTTAATTGCTAGAGAAAGACTATGAGAGATATTAGTCCTCCACAATGGTACGAGAAAGTCGATTTAGTTGCTTATGCTTTAAAAGTGCTTGAAAGTATTAAGTCTAGCGAAGAACCTTCTACAGAAGCAATTAGTTATGTTGATTTCGTTAACGGGTATTTTTTTTCTCTATTTTGTAATTATAGTGTTATTTGTAATCTTGTTGCTCGTGGTGATAATTCGAGTAACTTCGACACCTAAGGTAATCCGACTGAGAAGTGTTTGGATTCAATTGATATACAATTATTAAGTTTGCCTTAAGCTTTTTGAAAGAGGTGGAGATATTTTTTTGTTGGAAAATTTTTGGTGGAGATTTTTTTGTTGAAGAGTTAAATTTTATTCCTTGTAATGGAGAATTTTTGAAGTTTTGTTTATTGTAGTGAAAATCGTATAAGGTGAAGATTGTTAGAATTAGGGTATAAGCCAAATTCTATTTGAAGTTTATTTGAGAATTCTAGTTGGAATTCAATAGGGAGCTTGGAATTTGTGTTGGATTTGAAGAAGACTTGACAGAATCCAAGTTGTAATAGGAGATGAATAAATTGTACAACGAGAAAGAAACTTCGAACTAGCACTTGCTAGGCGCTTTGATCCCCTTGAACGCTCAAAACAAGAGTTCCAGAGCTCGTTATTGCAAGGCAGCCACTTGAGTGGTTCATTACTGCTTGACAGTTGCCATATTGAAGATTGTCACTCGAGTGACGATCTTATTCGGGAATGCATTGTTAGTGATTTTGACTGGTTTTTGAAATTCCATTTTATCCGAAATATTTCATTATTGTTTAGCATTATAGTTGAACTCTACACCGTATTAGGCTCTTCTTTGCATTATAAATATGAGGAGTAAACCTCTTCAAAAATCATTCTTACGTTCTACACAATTTGTAATCCTTTTTTATTAATAATAGTGAATTCTCTTGTGCATGTGTTTCTTTCCACATAAATTTTGTGTTCTTGATTGCTTGATTTTTCATATTGCCATATTATTCTCGTTCTTTTATTTCTTAACAAGTGGTATCAGAACATATACAAACTGGCTAGTTTGTTAACAGCTGATGAAGGAAAGATTGTCACCATTGACATTGAAGAAGGTCTAGCCCTCTTGGAAACAACTTGATGGCTACCTATCTAAAAGGAAATAGAAGTTTCAAAAAGCCACACAAGGGACCAAAGAGGAAATGTATCGATGGAGGCAAGGATGGAGCCAGAATTTTAAAATTGTGGGGGCAAATTTCACAAAATTTTAATTGTGAGAGCAAAATTGAAAACTATTAAGGATTTTTTTTTTAATTTTGTGCAAAATCTTAGAAAATGTTGGGTTTGAAATTTAGTGTGGGCAAGCAACCCCACTGCCCCTATAGTAGATCCACCCATGGATGTGGGCAAGGCTACCACCAAAAAGAAGAAGATAATTAAATACAACTAAGGGTTCATTCATAATAGATCTCAACCAGATGATGTTCAGCGTGATGTCAAAGATCGTTGCTTCACTGGTTACAAGCATAACCATTACTGGTTTACTATGTGGGAAAAGTTGGTAAAAATGCATGACCAGAGAAAATAATGGTCT
This sequence comes from Fraxinus excelsior, assembly GCA_019097785.1. Classification (NCBI taxonomy): domain Eukaryota; kingdom Viridiplantae; phylum Streptophyta; class Magnoliopsida; order Lamiales; family Oleaceae; genus Fraxinus; species Fraxinus excelsior. The sequence continues at coordinate 20,473,163 of CM032624.1, read as the reverse complement.
TCCATGCCAACAATATGGCAAGAGCTCACATATTTATCCTTAAGATAATAAGAGTCATTTGGCTGCGTAAAAAATATGGAAAATGAGGAGATGTACCACCAAGATTCGATTGCCAATGCCCTTAATGCAAAGCTCAACTCTAAAAAACAATTGACCATTTCATCAGTTTCCCAGATGCATCTGACTTCTATAGGGCTCGTCCTGTAACTTTTGGGGCCCGAGGCAAACTCCATAAATTGGGCCCTCCAAAATCAAGTAAATGCAAAATTCAACAGTGTATTGTGCAATGTATTGTTAAGTTGAAACTAAATACTAGAACAACAGACAAATATAAAGAATAAAAGATTTATATTATAAAGTAACAAAATCGATAAGAGTTCAAACAATCAGTTAAATACCATTTGCATTGTTGTTTTAGAGGTAAAAATATTAATCAAATCTAAATAATTTAGCCGTTCAACTATATCTTTCTCTATTGATAACATATCTAATCCATTCAATCTTTCTTATGACATAGTTGATCAGATGTATGTCTTGATCAACTTCAATTTGGAGAAACTTCTTTCTGCAAATGTAACTGTAACGCCTTCTCACTAGCTTGTCCGAGTAGTCGATTTAGTTGTAATATCTATGCTTCTAGCGGATATAGCACACAAATAAGATATTTTAACCTACATTATATGTTGATAGTTATGAAAATGTTTTTCTCATTTTGAAGCCCTGGGGGCTTATATCCATGCATCTAGTCAATAATTTTATTCTTATAGAAATCGCTTTGAACTCGATATCAAAGGGAATAACGAGCAAACATTTAGAATATCCACTTCTCAACCTATTAACCATTAATTAAACGAAGAAATCAAATCCTGGACGCAATAGAAATAGGGATAAACCCATCTTATCCCAAGTGCTATCATCACGAAAATGAAGGCCAACCAAGAGACTATAATCCATGATTCCCTCTGCCTCTAGAAACTCGCAATCTCTATCAATTTGTTTGTTTTTTCTTTCTCAGCACTTCCCGGATTAAGAACTCACCTTTCAAAGTGATTGAACGTACTCGTATCAGCCTGGTTCAAATATAAATCATCAACTAAGGTAATATCAGCTGCATCAACTGACAGAAACACAATGTAGGATAGGAATGGATTAGCAGATTTTATACTAACTAGAACACTAGGAAAAAGAAGCACAAGTAAAATGATTCTTTGTCTATCCATTTTCAACAAATCAAAATTTCAATTAGAAAGGTTGCCATCTACAACTCGTGTTCAATTCAACTAGTCAATCAAATGCACAAGAGTCCAATAAACTAAACATTTACGCCAACGCAATTTATGAATACAACTATTGATTAATATGTTAAGGTATCCTCATTTAGCACAAATCAAGAATGTTATATCAAAATAAAAAAATATATCTAATAAAATGAGCAAAGGAATTAATACTATTATCCACAGAACCTAGCCTAAGGTGCGGCGGGCACGAAACATTTAGTCTTCACCGGAGAAATCAATGGAGACACCGGAGATGGCAAAGGAGACGAAGAAACCCCCGACGTTGACCTAGTTCGTCCCTATGGACGATGCGATATTAAATCCGATTCAAGATCCGACCTTGCTTGATCCGATGGCGTCACAGAAAAAACAACAGCAACTTTTTCCTTATTGTCTTGTTGCTCGATCATTTGCTTTACAGGAATCCAAACACCAAAACTTCAAATGGGATTTGAGGAGAGAAAGAGCGTTTTGAGGGGGATGGAGAGAGATTTAGGGTGGGCAATTAGGGCTTCTGTAGTGATTTTGTTCCTTTTGGTTTTTTTTTTTTTTTCAATTTTTCTTTTTAACCAATTGGACCGGGTCACTTTTAGCAACGTTTATCAAACATTGCGAAAGGTAAGACTTTTCGCAACGTTTGACAAACGTTGCTAAAAGTCACCTTTAGGTAAACGTTGCTAAACCTTACCTTTCACAATGTTTGATAAATGTTGATAAATGTGTGACTTTTAGCTATGTTTGATAAACAATGCTAAAGGTGACTTTTCACAACGTTCGATAAACGTTGTGAAAAGTCTTACCTTTCACAACGTTTGATAGACGTTGCTATAGGTAAAACTTTCCGCAACACTCAATAAACGTTGCTAAATGTGTCTACCGCAATATTTTTCTAAAAAACATTACCAAAACTCATTTATCTTAACCAATGACAACATTCACTTACTAAAATGTTGTCAAAAGACCCTTTTGTTGCCAATGACTATTTTTGTTGTAGTGAATATTCAATGTCTTCAAATATTGTAGCACTTCAATTGCTCTCAAATATTATGATTGATAATGGTGGATTGTACACTTATTTGTAGTCATAAATTATGATATTTTATTGTCTTTTGAATTAAATTGTACCTAATTTATGTTATATTGTGTTTTGTAGGGAAATTTTATATTTAATGAAGTGGAGAAAAGAATGCAAAAGTGGCGAAAAATGTCAAAATTTAAAGATGAACTCCTTGAAGAGAAATAATATATTAAGTGGGTTACAATTAAATGAGCTTCAATAGACTTACATTAGAAATTTTAATGGGGGCCCAAATTAAACCCATATATTTTTAAACCTATATATTATACTATATATACATGATTAGAGGAAATCTGCAGAAGAAAAGAATCAGACGTATAGAGAAAAAAAAATGGCAATAGAATTGGAAGAAGGCAAAAGGCCAAAAGAAAAGACAAAGAAAAGAAAAAGGAAAAGGAAAGAGAAAAGAGAAGAGAAAAGGAAAGAAGTGGAGAAAGTCAAATAGAAGCAAAGATAAAAAAAAAAAAATGTGCAGAGGAAGAGGAAAAAGAAAAAGGAAAAAAGAAAGGGAAAAGGAGAGGGAACTGCAAATACTAGAAATTTTTACGTTTGATCAATTCTTGGTGATTTCTTTCCACTTTTTCTTGTTTTTATTTTTCCAACATGAATAATTAATTTTTATATTATGAAAAATAATTTAATCAACTTGTGATCCTTTATTTTTATATTCAAGATTTATGTGGTTTAATTATCTATGTGTTAGTTTTATTATGAATTTAATGCGTTAAATTATCTGATCAATAATTTGATGATTATGTGAGTCTCTTACGAATCGAGAGGTGAGTTTGAGGTTTAGACCATATAATAAAATTCGGTAAATTAGTATAACGTGTAGAGATATATATACTAATTATTGCGGTCATAATTTGAATTTTTAGAACCAGTGTTTTGTTTAATTAAATTGATTCACATAGAGATATGAAATTGAATTAGTTAAATAGGTTCAATGAGAACTCGAGAGGGGTAAATTGAATACAATAGAAGAATTCGATCGAACACTACATTATGTTATTAATCTTGAATTAAGAATAAATGTGATCATAAGATGAGATTGTTTAGCCCTAATACTCATCACATATTTATTTATCCAATTATCCGTTATTTACAATTATTTTATATTTTCAATCTGTTAAAAGTAATTAGTCAAAATCATCATAAGTATTTCCTTGTTTTTGTCAAATTAGAGTTAGAAAAAGTAGATTAAGATTAAAGTATAGTTCTCGTGAGAACAATAATCTGGACTCAAAGGTCCACTTTATTACTTGTTACGACATCGTGCACTTGAGATATAAAAAACGCAACAATGATGCTTTATGGTATTCGCTATGTCAAGGCACATGCAGACGCATACTTGTTAGTCATTTTTTTAGTTAAAGCTATCATATGAATTGCAACAATTATATGTTAATTACTGAGTGCACCAAGAAAACACAAAATGGTTTCCAAAATGCTGCGAACATACTCAAATAATATCTCAAAAAGCTCCCTAACAATTGTCGGCCTCCCTTTTACTTCAATTTTCTTAGACATCTTCATTTCCTTCTTAGTTGAAGTGCCCAACCCACTCAAATCCCCATTCTCTAATCTCTTAGAGCCCAAACCCACTACATCCTGTAATACTCAAATTTTCACTTTCCGTTTCCGAGCTATCAGCATTCAATTTCAAGGCCGACTGTGTAAATCTTCTAGGCAAGTCACTCCTCGCTACTTTTGCCATAGGTTCCTCTTTCACTTCAACATTTCGTTCTCAACATCACCTCCTTTAAATCCTGAAGCCTCTAAACAACCGTAAACCCCACCCGCATTCACTAAATCACTTCCAAGACTTGCAACTCCATCATTTAAACTCAAAGCTTCTACATCTCCATACAAATGTTTATTTAATAATTGGGCCTAAATCGAGGCCCTCCGATTTTGGGCTGGGCTAGACTAAAAAAAGTGGGCCACAAAATGAAGCCCCCTCCAGTTTGGGCATGAGGTGTGGGCCTCATCTGCTTCGCCTCAGGGCCGGCCCTGGAGTTCTGCAACACCTATTGTTGATCTAGTGCACTCCATAGTTAAAAAAAAAAAAAACTAATCAAATGTTGTTGCTAGCTACTTTTGTTGTGTTACTATATCAATATGTTGACAGATACGTGTAATCATTTTTTTAGTACTATATTTTCTAAACAAAAGAATCATGAATATTTGTCGGTGACCTCGTCAATGGCATTATGAATAGTAAGCTGGCTCTGGTACCAATTTGATACAATCGAAAAATGTAAGAAATAATAAATACAAATTGAATCTAGTTTATCCATGCAAAATACTAAGATGGATTGATCAATTTAGAAAAAAATGTACCAATTTTAATTATCAAAAAACATCTTAGTTAAATGTTAACATCTTATTGCACAGAGTATGAATGTGTAGGATTGAATTTAGAGCTTAACATCTTATTGGAAAATAATTAACTTTTTTTTAAGGTTTCTAGTAAATTTTAAAAAATTTGATAATAAAATATTAATGACAACAAGTTTTGAAAAGCAGGAAAATAGTAATTCCTCAAAATTTGCTTTTAACAAAATCTTACATTATTAACGTAAAAAAAATGTCATTCTTTTTCTTGGCCATTGACATATCTAATATATTATATATTTTGAAACTTAATAGATATCATTTTCTAAACAAGCATGGTTAATGTGTTCTCTTAGATACATATGTAAGAATAGTACATATTATGATGAAAGTAAAATTAAAATTTATGTTAATAATAATTGTTAGAATTAGGGTGTGTCCTGGATTATATTTTGAATATGATTAAGAATTCTATTTAAGGTTGACATTAAGAGGAATTCTACTTGTTGGAATGCTTATGGAATCCTATTCGAAATCTATATAGCAAATTCTAATTGAAATTCTTTTTGGAAGCCCAATTGAAATTTTGAATTTGTGTTGAACTCAAAGAGATTAAGATATGGATTAAGGACTTTTCGGTGTAATTATGCTCATCTAGCGCTTGATTGGAGCTCAAATGCCAAAAACAGTGAAGTTGGCGCCTGCCTGGCGCTGATGGATGCTCTAGCTTTGGGGCGGTGCCAACCTGGCCCTCACTTGGCACTCAAGCGCCATATTCATCCGATCAGACCCGTTTTCGCGTTTTGAAGCATTTTGAGTATTCTTTTCTATCTATAACTCTTTAGAGTTTGAAATATCTCCTATATATATTTAGCTCATCACTGTATTATAGATTAAGTTGGACAAATCAAAAATACAAAATCATTGCAATTCTTTTTCCACATTTTAGTGAAATCTCCATTCATTTACCAATTATTTTATTATTGAGTTTATCATCAATTATTTCATATTGTGTCATATTATTTTCTCGTCTATTTTCACAATAAATTGGTGTCGGAATTATCCGGTATTTTCTTTTTTGTTTATAACAACAATAACACTAATTAAAAGTTCAATATAATCAACTTTCATTCTAGTAAATATATACTCACGTTCTAATTTAGTAAATGAAACATACAACATTCTTGAAACTAAAATATGCCCATCACTTAAACTAATTCTTTTGGTAACTTTTAGCAAAGCTAAAACCGATTATCTTCAAATCTGCAGCAATTAATACAAATTATTGGGTGGCTTATAAATTGTTTAGCTAATAATTGTATATTTTTCTTATTTTTTTCTCACGTGTGTGTTTTGATTAGAGATGGCAACATGGCGGGTTCGGGACGGGACACCGTCACCCCACCACTCCCCCATCCCATCCCATCCCGTCCCGTCCCACCCTGCACCCCGCCCAGCCCTAGATGGGGCGGGACGGGTGCGGGGCACAAGCTTATCCCATTTCCTGCCTCGTTTATTATTATTTTTATTTTCCTAAAAATGTCAATTAACTAATATTTTTTAAAATTTGTCGTTAATTATTATTTTTTATTTTTCACAGGGCGGGCACCCTCGCCCTGCCCCGCCCCGTAACCCAAGGTGGGGCGACAATCCTCGCTCCACCCCGCCCCACCAACCCATCAGGGTGGGGCATGGAGGATTTTTTTTTACCATCACTAGTTTTGGTTTTCTTATGAAGACTACAAAATTAATTGATCTCATTCGCTGAACCACCTTATGTTAGCAAGGTTCTAAAAAAGTAAAAAATGAGGTCAAATCTCAAGATTTACGATAATAGGTATAGTAAGATTTTCTTTATTTTAAATATTATTTTAGTAATTCTAAGACCATTAATAAGTATTTTAATTATACCATTAACAATTTTACCTTCATTAATTAACTATTTGACCATTTAAAAAAAAACGCACACGCCTAGGTATACCTATTGCTGCCTAAGCTCACATTAGCACGTCAAATATAGAGTTGACCGCCTTTTAAAGTCCTCCTCCATATGTGAGAGTTTTTCCTCAAGCATGATACGTAGGACATTTCGATTCCCGCCGTTTAGAACATCTTAAGTTTAACCTTGAAATTTTTTTTGACAATAATGAAATTAAATAAATGAAGGCATACGCCTAGGCATGTTTTGGATTACTTGGTCACTAAATCATTAATTTGTAAGCAATAATTATGTCGAGAGGCGAACTATTTGTATATACCACATAGTAAAAACCTGAAATTTAGATAGAAGTGTAGAGATACACTTATATGATTGTCATAATTGTTAAATGAATTCTTTGATGATTGAATGTTCATGATTAAGGCTTATTTGAAATTATATAGATACGTGGTGGATTGACTTAATTGGTAGGATTGGTTTGGACTCAAGAAATATAAATTAATTAGTTTTAAAAAATTTGTCCTCGTATACAAAATCAATTGATATAGAAATTTGGTGATTGAGATAATAGGGATAGATATGGTGAACCCGTGAATCTTAGCACTCAATCAAATAGAAGTTATGAGTAATTAACAAACTATCCGATAATAGTTCTCATATGAACGATAATTCGAACACTTTTGGTCCACTATATTACTTTCTATGATGTGTACACTTGCGAGATATCTATAGTGTCTTCTTATTGTGAAATGTATAGGGTGATGTCTATTTCAAATTCTTCTTATCTTGATTTCTATATCATGCTTCTTGGCTAGATTATTGGATAGGATGAATCATGTAGCTAATAAGCTTCTATCCATTTTCTACTTCAATATTTCGGGTTTTCATTATATAGATTGTGTTGAATGGGCATGACTACTTTATTTTCGTATTTTTTATTGATAATAGTTACATGATATGTGATACATGTTAAATCAAGAGATACAATATCCAATCTTGTTTTTTATGAATTTGTTGTTAAATTTTTATTTATTTTATTATTATTATTTTTTTGATCCTGTGTTCTTATGCATTACTTTTTTTCCGAATTACTCGTTGAGAATGGAACATTGGATATTTAGGGATATGTCATCTGTACTCGAGAGATGAACATTAATATTTTATCCTAAATTTAATTACCAACAGCACAATAATTAAGCCAAAATATGAATTGAACATTCATAGTTAATTCGTGAAATAAGGACTTCTAACTATTTCTTTAGTTGACTTCTACATAAATATTCTCTTCCAGCATTATTATTAATTTTCTTAGTTCAGACGTTAATTAGGAAAAATCAAACTCAGAACCCTAATCTTAATTGTTGGTGTTTTCCTGAAGTTGGTTTTAATTCAATTATAGTTAAAAATCAATATTTGTAAGATGATAAAATATCAACAAGAAGTTTTGTCGCCATTGTTGGGGATTGATTCATTTGATAATCACTGAGTTATTTTTCTTTTTCAGCTAATGTAATCATTTTTCTTTATTTTAATTCCTACAAGGGAACGAAGAGAAGCAATATATCAATGCCAACATGAGACGACAAAACACGAAATTTATAAGGAAGATAAACTGGGGTGCATGAGGTTGATATCAGTACTACTTGCAAAATTGATTCTTTAATGAAGAAGGCGGACGGAATGCAACGTGCTCAATCGGTGAATGTAGTTCAACCACCTATTCTGGTATGCAGGACCTATGAAACGAATCATTAGTCATCAAATTATCCATTGATCACCAAAAGGCATTAGTCATCAAATAAACTATATCCACAAACATACATTGCAGGTTGGAGCAATAGTCGTAACCTTTCCTATTGAAACAATCAGAATGTGCGAAATCCACCTAATCAAGGAAGACCACATGACAAGAAATTAGGATGGAAAGATTCTCTACCTTAATTGACATATCATTAGTTGAAGTATCAAGAACATAATGAAGTTGAGATGATATGTGTAGAAAAGAAGCGTAGATCGGTATAAATGTAACTATGAAAGGGCTTGAGAATAAAGTGGATTAGATAACATAGCTACTTTCTGAAAGATCACAATGCACTTTCCCAAGCTACACCAAGGTGAATGCAAAGGAAACTAATATATGGTGTTCAATTACTAAAATATATTGTGAAAAAAAACAAGGTGCAGGTAAGGAAACTAAGTCTAATAAAGAGCAAATAAATCATCCGCATAACTCAGAAGAAACACCTGAACAAGATCAAGCGACCACTCCACCAGCTAAAATTCTCCATAGGTCAAAGAAATGTGCCCCCTGTCCCATTTCCATAGAATTTGAAGCTAAAAATCAAGAAGAAAGATCAGCAGTATGTACTGTTATTAAATCATTAATCATAGGAGGAAGCTACATAACAATTTATATTTCGTGGAAGCTCTCATGAAAATGCCAAAGTACACCAACTTCATGACACAATTTCTTGCGAACAAGAGAAATTGGCTGAAGGGGAGACTACAATTCTTTCAGGGTATGTCGTGCCATAGTGAAAAAGTAGCTATATAATAAAAAGATGGATCTATGAAGTTTCACCATTGTTGGTCTAGAGATTGACCATCGGGTAATCTTTGTGCAAGTACCAATCCAATGCCTTACCAATTTTAGGTGTTTGGAACTTGGTGAAGTAAAACCTGCTGATAATAATCTTCAGGTGATACTAACTGATCAGTGAAAAATTCATAAAGGGATGCGAGAAGATATAGCGATGAGAGTGGGAAAATTCTTATTTTCCGTTGACTTTTTAGTACATGACATGCTCGAGAATTCAGAGACACCTATTATGTAGCGCCGAGCTTTTTTAGCCACTTTTGATGCTTTTATTGATGCATCACTAGGGTACTAACATTGAGGGTGTAGGATGAAAGAGAGTTATTTTGTACTTCTGAAAATATTGAGATACACCCTTCTTCCTGGACAGGCTACAAAGTGGTGAGTTTAGAAGATTCAAGAAAAGTTTTTTCAAGAGGTTTTTGGGGGGAGCTTAGCCAATAGTCCAAGGGAAAGATAAACAGGTTTCCAAGACTGAGAAAGTGGGAAAAGGTGAACACGTCACCAAGGTTGATAGGATTAATAAAGGTAAACTTGTGATTGAAGTTGAAGAACATGACATCCTTAAATTTAAGGCTACTTTCATTAAATTGAAGTAAAAAAGACAAACCAAAAAAAAATATATATATATTGAAAATTTTGAAAAATTCACAAAAATATGCTTAAATGCTTCTTTTTTTTCATAATCTATTTATGCGTGTAAGATCATACTATTGAGCATATGGCTGATTCGAATTCCTAATTATGTTTAGAAATAATTGTGTAATGGGATAGATTTTTTGAATCGGTAGAATTGGGTTATAAATAATCCTTAAATCCTTAAGATTAAATGCACCAATCACTTGACAAGATCAACAGTATGTATAGTTATTAAATCATACGGGCTACATATTAATTTATATTTCGTGAAAGCTATTATTGAAGTATAACTTAAATTCTATTGAGTATTGGTGTTTGGGTTGAAGAGGTCAAATTATAGAACATGAAGAAAAAGCGGTGCATTCCCGCTCGTTGTCTAATCGGCTCCCACTCGAGCACTCAAAACAAGAGCGCTGGCACCAAATTGCCTCTTGAGCTGTGGAGTCACCGCTCGCTTTGTGCTTGCCCGGCGCTCGAGAGACGATTCGTTCCGACCCTGGCCCATTTCGCGTTTTAATACATTTTCAACACTCCATTCCTTCTAAAACACTATATTTAGGGTTTATATATATGAATCATGAATTGAATGAGAGTATTGAGATCTTGTGTAAACAACACTCATTATTGATTATAGTGAAACAATCCTTGCTCTGTCCATGGTTTTTTTCCGTCTTGGATTTTACGTAAAATCTTGGTGTTCTTATTGATTAATTTATTTAATTCATCTTTATAATTTCTTACTTTATTCACAACAAACTGGTATCGGAGTAAGGTTGATATTTCGCATGGCAACGATGAAATATAATATTCTATTATTAGATACAACATAAGATTTACTCTATAGCAGGTGAAGATGCGATCAGTTCTCACGCACATGAATTTGGAGGATGTCTTTTTATATTTTCATAAAATACTTTCAACCTAGACACATGATGAAAAGCAATGTAGAGATCAGAAAACCTTGTTACAAATCCATCTCCATCTTTCGAATCAAATTCTTTAGGATGTTCTAAAGGAAAAAAAAAAAGTGTTGCTAGATGTGGTTGAAACTGGAGCAGCTTTTTGTGAGAAAGAGTTTGATTAGTAAGTTATACTTGATACAACTCTTATATTCTTACAAGATGTCTGAAGGTACCTTATAGAAGATCATTTAACTATGTTCAAAGAAATCGTGACTGATTTAGAAATATTGGAGGTTAAGTATGATGATGAAGATTTGGCATTGACGTTGTTATATTCATTGCCGTCTTCATATATGACTTTTATAGAAACTATTCCCTACCATCGTCATACTCTCACTATTTTTGAGGTCTATGATACTTTATTGTCAAATCATAAGATGAAACATCTTATAGTTGGATTAGGAAGTCAGGCTGAAGGCTTGGTTATTCGATATGTATTAATTTCATGTGAGAATTATATGTGCAAAGTATTTTTATTTTTATTTTTAATTAAAAGATGGCACTACCTCTGAGATTTTTTTAATATGCCTTCTTTGTAGTGGAGGAATATCATGATTACATGAGAAAATAACGAAAGTAGTAAATGAGGAAGTACTACTTCTCTTACAATGAAAATAAATGATAAATGTAAAGCTATAAAAAATGAAGTACTACTTTCCTTACAATAAGAACTAATGCAAGTAAAAACAAAAATAAGATTAAAAAATAAAATTCATACTTTAATGTTGGGCAGTCCATGTCTATCAATATGTACGACTGCCCTAATATGTCGTGGTAGGTTGATTGTTCCATATATTCGATATCATCGATAATCCCAACCCTCGGCAACAAGAGTATGTGCAACCTGATTCCCCTCGTTTTAGATGTGGGAAAATGTGTTTCTGTCGAACGATACGATGTTTGTGATCTATTTGAGTATACCTTGAATTGTCAATGGTCCTCCTCCTATAGTGATGTAGTAAATAGACACTATAGAATTTGACTCAATCCAAATGTCTGAAAGATAGAGTCCTCTAGCTCGTAGAATCTCATCAAGAATAACTATGAGCTCTGCCTCTAATATCATGCACGATCTGTATGAAGGTGAGAAAGCCTTAATACGATGTCCTCTGTGATCTCTGATGATATCTCCCCCACTCGCAAAATCATCCTTAACACATCCATCAGTATTGATCTCGACAGATCCGACTAATGAAGTGCGCCACCAAACCAGAACGAGTGGATAAGAGGAAGGGGGTTCAGAAAAATACCAAAGATGGGTGCAAGTTTCAAATCTCCTCGCCAATGTACAGCTCGAAAAAGTCTTTCTATACTAAGAAAATGGATCATGCGAAGAACCCTCCAAAATGATACGTTTGGGCACCATGCGGATTCCCTTATGTTGTATGTAGAGTATTTTTGGCTAATAGGTGAAAACTAGGTATCAACCATATGTTAGAGATGTGTTCCAAACTACTAGTCATAAAAAGGCATTGTACTAGTCATGGCAAGATAGAAAAAAAAAATGTAAAGATACAATATAAAAGATCCTAAGGTGGATCAAAAATAAATATTTCGAAAGAAAAAAAAGTTCAAAAACGGTATAAAAGCATGTTCATGGAACAAAATGCACATAGTATGACTAAATCTTAAATACCAAGTATAATGATCTAGACACCTAGGGATATGACTTGTTTATTAGAAACTTGAAGGTAAAAGACAATATAAGATCTAGACACCTAGGGATATGACTTGTTTATTAGAAACTTGAAGGTAAAAGACAAGAAAAGTAATGGAAGGAAATCTTCTCCCAGTTAGAAATATTGATAATCATTAATTATTTTTATTTTTTTCCTTTTCTAATTGTTTGGACACTTTTTTTTTGTTCAAATTTGGCTTCATAGATATCTTATAACCATATTATAGAATAAAAATAAAAATCTTGATTTGGTTTTGTACTTGTGGAATAGAATATTTAGGAAAACAGCTAAATGTCAAATAAGTAAGTCAAATACCACGCCGATTATAGTTATATGAGTAGAAAGAAGTTTCTCCAACTTAAAATTAATCCAGATTTATCTTCGATCAGCTTTGTCACGGCAAAGATTGAATTGATTAGTCATGTTATCTATAGAAAAGGAAATAGTTGAATAATTCAACTATTCAAAATTGATTAATATTTTTTGTTTCGAAGACCACAAGACTAGTTGTATTTAAGTGATCCTTTAAAATATTTTCACATTGTTATTTGATTGTAATATATATATATTTTGAATATTTCATTTTGTTATTGTATTGTTGATTTTAAGTCAACAAATTTAGTTCCGTAAAACTCTTATAAATAAAAAAAAAAAAAAAAAGAATTTTGATTACTTGCTATGATTTAAGAGCCTAAATTCTGAATAAAACATGAGGATTTTTCATGTGTCTAATTAGTTACTTCTATTGGTTTGATGCAAACGAGCGAGAAAGTAATGAATGATTGTGGAGCACCCTTTAAAAATAACAACCTTGAGTATAGAAATATCAGGTTTAGGGGCATGTGCATCACATGAGCAATAAAGACCATTGAGTGTCAGGAATTAACCAACATGAAAATTTATTCTTTTATACAATTTTTAACTGGAGTTGGATATCTACACAGACCCATCGAGCATAAGATAAGTTGAATTCTTTCCTGTGGTATAATTTGGAAGCTCATTAAAAATTTCTGAATTTTAATATGAAATCTTTGTGGTAGTATCTAGCGAAGTGAGCACTTATTTTCTTTTGCATGTATCTTAGATTAGTTAAGTCAATATATTTTTTTTGCGACTAACGAAAGTGTTAGTTTAACTGTTTGGATAGATTTCTACTCTTATTAGTGTATATATTGCATGACAGGTTAAACCCCACATGTAAAGATAATTGATACAAAAGGAAGAAAGACTAGACATAAAGAGCCAAAAGATGCGAAATGAGGATCTCACACGCGAAGAGTGTCACAAAGATTGTATGTAAAATATAATTTATATTTTTTATTGGTTTAATTAAATTAGAATGATTTTTAAATGTCAAAACGTGTGACAAAAATGTGTTCAATTGATGAAGTCCAAATAAGGTAAGCCAGTTAGTGAGGACTTACTGGGTGCTACAGGTTAATATATTTTTGGCTACAATTTTTGAGGATTTTCGAACCTAAACAAGTTGCAATATTTACCTACTTTATAACAACATATACATGTACATATACTTACCATCTCGGATATGTTTGATTGGTCAAATAATTAAAAGAATAAAAGATTGTTTTAACAAATCAAAACTTTCTTTAATGTAATTATTAACCATGTCAAATATATTTTATACATAATACAAAATATATATTTCATATTTTAAGTAAGACCCGTTCATGCCTTAGAAAGGTCTTTACATAAATAAATAAAGTCATTAAGGGACAAATATACTTTGAGAAAAATCTGTCTATATCCGGCAAACCTGCATTACCAAGTTTTGAAGTCTTATAACCACCTCTTCTGAGCTCTGACAGGCTCATGTTTAATCGAGATATCTCAAAGCAAAAATCCCACCGTAATTAAAAAAAACACACTTGTGCACGAATGATATAATTCTATTTAAAGATCGGGCTACTTAGCATAAGTTAAGATCAGCAAATCTTAATCCAAGTGATGGTTGCGATCGAATACAATAGTGAAGTGGTGATAAAGTTAAGAGCGGAGAGTTTGATTGGATACTCTTGAAATAGTCGAGCCTATCGAGTATACAATTCTCGTACTCGGGTTGTGATGGAGTCCACCAATGTCGTGATAAATGATTCTTGTTGTGAGGGGAGATTGGGAAGAGTTAGATCACTCGAGTGTAACTGAACCTAAAGAAACTTCCATTTCTTGATCCCTCACACTCTTCTAATTGTTTAGATACATCCAATTAGGAGTCCGCAATTGATGATAAAACTAAATCTCCCAAGTCTAGAATTAAGTCTAAACATCCTAAGGTAAATATTATTGGGGATTTAGATGAAGGGATGAGACTTCATAAGAGGGTTCTAAACAACATGACATTTACTAGCTATGTCTCAAATTGAGCCTAAGAAAGTCAAAGATGTCCTTAGTGATGATTATTGGGTAAATGCAATGCATGAGGAGGTAAATTAGTTTGTGAGAAATAACGTATGTTATTTAGTCCTTAGGTCTCATGATTGTAATGTTATGGGTACTAAGTGGATATTTTAGAATAAAATCGATGATCAAGGTACCATAACTAGGAACAAGGCTAGGTTAGTTGCCCAAAGATATACTCAGGTTGAAGGAGTTGACTTTGATAAGATGTTTGCCCTGGTAGCACGACTTGAATCCATTAGAATTCTTCTAGTGGTAGCTTGTACTTTAGGATTCAAATTATGTCAAATGGACGTCAAGAGTGCCTTCTTGAATGGAATACTCCAAGAGGAAGTTTATGTTGAACAACCAAAATGATTTATTAATCCTAAATTTTCTCATTATGTCTATAAATTGAGTAAAATTTTATATGGTCTTATGCAAGCTCCTAGAGCTTGGTATAATAGACTAACTGCATAAATCATGGAACATGGTTTTGCAAGAGGTGGTGTAGATAGAACTTTATTCATTAGACATATTGAGAAAACCATCGCCATAGCTCATATTTATGTTGATGACATCATTTTTTATTTTCCTATTGATTATCTTGCTCATGAATTCGCTAAATGCATGAATCAAGAATTTGAGATGAATATGATTGGAGAATTAAATTACTTTCTTAGTTTCCAAGTCAGACAAAATGATGATGTGTTGTTCATATCTCAATCGAAGTATACAAAAGACCTTGTCAAGCATTTTGGACTCAACATCAAGAAACACAGTAGACCCCTAATGAGCACTAGTGTCAAGCTGAGACCGTTGATCAGATACTATACATGAGTACAATAGGTAGTTTACTTTATCTAACAACACGTAGACCTGACATAGCCTTTAGTGTTGGGGTATGTGCGCGATTTCAGGTTGATCCTAAGGAATCTCACCTAAGTGTCGTGAGAAGTATCATTTGATATGTCAATGGAATCATAGATTATGGAATTTTGTACTTTTGGGGTTCTAATCTTGACCTTGTTGGCTATTCAGATGCCGATTGAGATGAAAATGCCGATGATCAAAAAAGTACTTGTGGACGCTATTTTTATGTTGGTTCTAATCTTGTAGCTTGGATGAGTAAAAAAAATTATATCTCATTGTCCACGGTAGAGGCCGAATTCATAGTTGTAGGAAATTGCTGCACTCAACTACTTTGGATGAAGTATATGTTGAGTGATTATGAAGTTGAACACGGTACTATAACTGTATTTTGTGATAACACTAGTGCCATTAATATTTTCAAAAATCCCGTTCAACACTCTCCAAGTAAACCTCCGGGGTTTTCATAACCTCGTTATTATGGTCAACTGACTTGGGTTAACTGACCTAAAGCTAGCTATGGGAACCATTTTAGTCGCTTAATGGAGAAGAGTCTGCACTTACGATGTGAACAATAAAAATGAGCTTAAAATATTGAACGTGAAATTAAAAATTGCTCAAAGCTAAAGGGAGAAAAGAAAATATTCATACAAAATGAGCTTTTCTTTATAGGTTCTAATGTGCTTTACATAGTTTGACTTTCATAAGTAGAGTGATACACTTATTGGCAATAATATTTAGCATGTCCTTTATCACAAAATTAAACTTTGAAGTCTTACTTACAAAGGATTAGTGACACTTTACATATATAGGTCACTCATACAATTTACTCCATTTTAACTTGAACTGAGTATGTGGAAAAAAATTATGTACATTGACTCTACTTCTGCATGCTAACAACTGTATTTTTGAGTTATCATATGTTAATACGTGTTTTTAATTATCGGTACCCTTTTCATTTGTGACAAAAAGGGAGTGAAGTTAAGGCATATTATAAGGGTGGCGTACTTAAAAAAATTTGTTTTGACATTTACATTTTGATTACTTAAAAATTTTGATTTGAAGGTATATGATATTTATTTTTTTTAAATTAAGTTTTGATTTTAGTGATATCAATGCTTTCTTTTTGGTATGTGTTTACAATTATATTGCATCTTAATTTAACTGGTATGACTTATGATTAACTATTTGAATTATGTTTATCCATATTACTGTTTCACGTGCTTTAACACTAAATTTTTGAGTTGTCTATTTCAGAAAACATGCTAGACAAAAGAAAAGCACATTTTAGCCAAGACGTTTGATTTTGGGAGTAGTAGTTGTCTTTTGTTTTTTTTCTACTACCTTAACTTTAGATTTGTAGTTTTGTCACATAATGTCAAAGGGAGAGCTTGTTAGGTTTTGTTAGGTTTTTAATGCAATTGGCAAGTCTGTGAACAAAAAGAACTGAAATTATTGCGATGTAAAATTAAAGGAGTAAGTTGCAATTTATATAAGTTGAGTTGTATAGATTATAGGGCTCGAGTATGAAAAGAGGAGGAAAACGGCTCAGCAATTTCGCTAGATTATTGCCCAGACTTTGCTCAAGCAACGGAAACAAAAACATCTTGCCTGCTGCTTTTCCCACACTCGAGTGACAAACTGTCGCTCGCTTGTCGTTAAGCTCTCACTCAAGCTATAGTATTGTCTGAAATGTTTTAATTTGCTTTTTAAAGCTTTTTATCTGATCCATTTAACCCTAAACCTACAGTATAAATACAAGTGTTACTCTGAACAATTTTTTCTAAGGTTGAACATTGAGAGAACATATATCGCTTCATATCTACTCCATCAAATTTATTCATAGCTTTCAACCTTCATAGTTTGATTTATTCTTGATGGTGAAAACATCAAACCTACTTAATCCAAATACCAAACTGTTTACTTTCTAAACATCTATAAGAGTTCAGAAGATCAAGGGAATGTGACTAGAATTTCAGTAATTGGTTGAGAATGTGGAGTTCTTCGTTGATTCACAGGAGATCGACGAATTTAGAAAGCTAGAATTGGTACAAGAGCACGCAATCCAAGAGGGCTTTTAAAATCGTAGTCAGGAGTTGGTGCATGGGCACGTAATCCAAGAGTGCTATAGAATTTGCAGTCAGGAGGTTAGAAAGCAGAAGTGGTAGTCGTGTCTGACGGACTGTAAGTTCAAATTCTTTTATAGTGGTTTTTTTACTAGCAAAGTGCCTGAAATTTTTACCTATGTGGGGTTTCTGGTGATCATTATGTGTGTTATTTACTATTTTCATCTAACTGCAGCAGTTCAACATAGGAAAATTAGATTGATTGATTAACCATTTAAAGATAATTAAAAGTGACATGTTGCTATTTAATTATTAGATTTTAATTCTGCATAATCACCTATTGACCCCCACCCCAATCTAGGTATAATTTGGGTCGAACCTCATTATTTCAATATGCAAGATTGCAAATTGGTCCTCAATTTGTCAAACTTGCGTTAATATCTTTAGATAGGTGTCAAGCGAAGTGCAGTGATGTATGCATCTATAAATGATAAGCATACTTAAACTATTACATCAAGTATGAAATTCATAAACATGTAACTTTAGCCTGAATTGTTTGCTTATTATAACTAATTCCAAATTGATTTTCGGTCCTCAAATGTGTTATATTATCAGCGATAAACCTTAAATTCATCGTTCCTACAATTAAATCTAGTTTCTCAAGTTTTCACTATGGTACTTCAAGAATGAAAAAATTATAATTTGATGGTCAAGTTGTACTAAATTGGAATCGTGCGATGAAACGGAAGAAATCCGACTGAATGGAAAGAGAATGAATTTAGTGCTTCAAAAATCATACAAAAGTTGTGAAGGAAACCCTTACATGGTATGTTTTCAAATAAATCGAGAATATATCTTGCATTATCGCTCTAGCCAATTTCTTGTTCACTCATTGTTGCGTTTTTTTTATATCGCAAGTGACAATATCGTAACAAATAATATAGTGAACCTGAGAGTTCGGATTATCGTTTCCACGAGGACTATACTTTAGTCTTAATCAATTATTTCTAACTCGTATTTGATGCAAATAAACAAAAATTTGGATTTGATGAGACTATTTAATTTAAACACGTGAAATGAAATTGAATAGAAAATAACCACAATTTATCGAGAATTCAAATAATAACGGTTATTAGGGCGGAACAACTTCACCTATTGATCACCTTTATTCCTTAAATCAATATCCATAACCTAATGTAGTGTTCGATCGAATTCTTCTATTATATTCAATTTACCCATCTCGAGTTCTCATTGAGCATATTTAACTAATTCAATTCCATATCTCTATGCTAATTAACGATAGTCAAATGAAACATTGGTTCTAAGAATTCAATTATGACCGCAATAATTAACATAGGTATCTTTACACGTTATGTCAATTTACCGAATTTTACTATTTGGTCTAAACCCTAAACTCACCTCTCGACTCGTAAATGATTCACAAAATCATTCCATTAGTGATCAATTAATTAAATGCATTAAGACCATAGTAAAAATCAACAAATAAAATATAAAAACAAGAATCTCAAATTAACGAAATAAAGGATCCCAATTCGGCTACATTGTTCGCCCTAAAAATAATTTAGCTACGCATAATGTAAGAATAAAACATGCAAAAGAGGGAGGAGATCACCAAAATTGACAGAAGATGGAATTAATTTTGGCTAGGATTGAAGCTGCCTCCTTTTTCTCTAGAATTCAGCTTTAGTTTTTCCTAAATTGGTGTCGGCTTATGCATGAATACATATTTGTATTGATCAATTCACCCACTTTTTTTCTTTCCAAGTTTCAGCCGACTCTCCCTCCAATTGTTGGCTTGTAGTCTTTATGTATTGGCCACCACTTCTATATAATTTAGGTTTAATTACATCCCTTCAATTGCAGTCCAATTAGAAGCCCAGACAAATATTGAATTTGAATTCCAAAGCGAGTCCAATGGAGATCCATTTACTGCATAATTTTCTTCAAGTCTTCCAATCTTTTGAGTTAATCCAGTTTAGTCCTCATGTTTTGGATTTTTGCCATTTTCCTCACTTTTTGCTCCTTTTCTCCAATTCTTCATCAAAGATCGAGTTTAATCTACAAAATGCAATATAACATAATTTAGGTAGTATTTTGTCAAAAGAACAATAAAGTTCTATCGTTTCAAGCCTCAAATAAGTGTTGAAAATACACTTATCAAACTCCCAAACTTGAATCTTTGTTTGTCCTCAAGCAAAACTAAAATTTGACAAACATACAAACATGCAATGCTAATTACCTAATTAATGAGCAGTCAATTGAGCAATGCAGAATGATTTTGCTAGCTAACACGGTTTTTTATCTCAGAATTGAAATCATAATATCAAATTTATGCACAATTTCAAAATCACAATACAAAAATTAAACATTCACTTTTCCAATGTAAAATCGACGTGTGTGTGTGTGTGTGTGTGTGAAGAATTAAGTATAGTATTATGAATTCATAAGTTGTTTCAATTCCCGACCCTCGGTGGTCAAATATATTCTTTCATCACTCGTAAGATTCACACATTTCAAACTTTTTCTTTTTACTATTTTCCAGTGTTTGAACTAATATTGGATCTTGTTACTATCCTCACCTCTCTAGTCAGGAAAAATTTCACTAATTGAAATTCAACATTTCAATAAACAAGGATTCTCCATTCAGTTGATTGCTTCAATCTCTAGGACTTAAATAGGCTAATAATCTCTTGTCAAAGGTTAAATTTGCTTAAACAAGTGTTTTGAGACATAACCAAGGCATTTGGTACGTCTTCTGTTTCATGCACCTACTTTTTCAAAAAAAATTCACCCTTTTTTTTTATTGGAAGCATTCTCTCCTTTAAACTTTCTAAATGATCCATGTTACAAGCTTTCGGCCGATGAATCCCAAGTCAAATGACCATAGGGCACTAGGTTTTAAAGACCCTTGCAGGCTTAATTGCTCGAATCATAAAGACTACGAAGAGAAATTTTCTAATAAAATATTTTTTTATGCATTTATTAGTGTAATGTCCCTTATTTAACACCAATTCAAGTAAAACAACTTTTAATTTGAGATTTTTACCCAATTGCATCATATTGACTTTAGAAAATCCACATAAGATTTTTTGTTTCACATATAGAATCCCTATTTATTTCAACATCTTCCTACAACAGTGAAATCCCCCAAAACTATTCTAAATTTGGTCTAAGAATGTAAAATTTAGTGGTTTTGGGTTTAACATCTATGGTCCACTAAACCTATCCAATTATGAAATCAACTCATTCCTACACAATACTTAACTTAATTCACGTGCTCAATATATATCAAATTTCACATGGAAAAGCAAAAATTAATCTAAGCATGCGACTTATTCATCCTTCACAGATCAATACATGATTCAATATATTCGTCATTGCCAGCCAAGTCAACTAACTCATCCAAGCACACAAAAATAAAATATTCTATTATTTTTTTTTTGGAAATTTTGACTTTTTCTTCTTTTTTTTTCTTCAATTTTTCAAACTATTTTTTTTAAAAAAATAAAAGCACAAAAAAAAAAAATGAAAGCTCGTGTTTTCCACCCCTAAACTTAAATTAGACATTGTCCTCAATGTCTTCAATTCTAAATTCGCATATAAAGAGGTGTGGAAGAAAGTGAAAAAAAGACTCCCATAATATGGCATGTAATTCAATGACTAGCTTTCCTATTGCTCATGTTGGTTCCATAGTCAATATTGGTTTAAATGTTCTGCGACGTCATGTTCCTGAAAAATCACATAAAGCATTAAGATCGAATAATTGGAACAAGTGTTACTTAGCTCTAACATCTAAGAAACCAACTGACATATCGAAGGTCGAATGGGAAGAGGGATATGGACAAGGAGTCACAAATAAATTTAAAATAAATTAAATATCCTAAAACTCGAAAATAAATATATAAAAGGGAAGAAAGCTTGGGTTGCCTCCTAAGAAGCAGTTCTTTGATGTCATTAGCTTGACTATGTAACAAGTTTACTCTGGAATGGTTAAATCAAGGCCTTCTGTAGCGGTGGGAAAGTCTTCAACATAATGCTTGATTCGATGCCCATTGACCCTGAAATTGCCCTTCGTTGGGTGGTACAACTCAACTGTACCGTAAAGGAATACTTGTGATATCGTGAAGGTCCCAACCATCTAGATTTTAACTTTCTTGGGAATAGCTTGAGTCTGGAGTTGTACAAGAGTACTTGATCCCCTACTTTGAAAAGACGGTGTTTAATGTTTTTGTCATGCCACTGCTTAGTCCGTTCTTTGTAGATGGATGCATTCTCGTAAGCTTCCCTTCTGAACTCTTCCAATTCATGAAGCTGCAGTATCCTCGTTTCTCCAGCCTTTTCAAGATCCATATCTACCTGCTTCAATGCCAGTAAGCTTTGTGCTCAAATTCCACTGGTAGGTGACACGCTTTTCCAAATACAATTCTGTATGGAGACATACCAATTGGTGTTTTCAAAGCCGTACGATATGCCCATAAAGCATCATCCAGTTTTTTAGACCAATCTTTCCATGAGGCATTCACTATGAGCTCCAGAATCCTTTTCAACAGCCTATTTGAGGTTTCCACCCGTCCACTAGTCTACAGGTGATAATATGTGGCTATACGATGTTGGACCCCATATTTTGCAAGAATCGCTTGAAATAATCGATTACGGAACGAGTGAGTCCCTCCGTCACTGATGATGGCTCTTGGAGCTCCATAGCGATTGAATATGTTCTTATGTATGAAATCCACCACTACCTTTGCATCATTTGTTGGTAACGCCTTTGCTTCCACCCATTGGAAACATAATCCATTACAACGAGTATGTATCGATTGTTATAGGATGATGGGAACAGTCCCATAAAATCGATACCCCAGACATCAAAAACTTCTACTTCCAGAATGTTGTTCAATGGCATCTCATGTCGGGCAGAAATGTTACCTGTTCGCTGACACTTATCACAAGATCTGTAGAAACTGTGGCAATCATTAAATAGTATTGGCCAACAAAACCCGCACTGAAGTACCTTTGCTGCAGTTTTTGTTGGCCCAAAATGACCCCTCTTTTATATAAGTGTGGATCATCCCAAAAATAAAACTTCGCTTCATGGAGAAGTTTCTTCTTCTGTTGATAGGTGAATTCAGGATCCACATACCCACTTGCTAAATAATTTACAATGTCTGCATACCACGGTGCTTTCTCCAGCTGCAAAAGTTGCTCATCAAGAAAGATTTCATTGATATTCAAGCCATCAAACTCTTCAACTTGTTCCAGCCATGATAAGTGGTCTGCTACCTGATTTTCTGTCCCCTTTTTATCTCGAATTTCGATGTCAAATTCTTGAAGTAACAATACCCACCAAATTAACCTGGGCTTGGCATCCTTCTTCTTAAATAAGCATTTCAATGCTGAATGATCTGTGTAGACAATCACCTTGGACCCTATCAGATATGAACGAAACTTGTCAAATGCGAACACCACTGCAAGCAGTTCCTTTTCAGTTGTTGCATAGTTAATCTGAGCATCTGTCAATGTTTTGCTGGCATAATAGATGACATGCAAAACTTTACCCTTTCGTTGCCCCGAAACTGCTCCCACAGCAAAATCACTCGCATCACACATGAGTTCAAATAGTAGTTCCCAGTTTGGTGCCATTATAACCGGTGCAGAAGTTAACTTTTCCTTTAGAGTGTTAAAAGTATCCAAACACTCCTTAGAAAAGATAAACGGTACGTCCTTCTCCAACAAGTTATATAAGGGCTTTGTGATCTTTGAAAAGCCTTGAATAAATCTTTTGTAAAACCTGCATGACCTAGGAAACTCCGAATTCTCTCGAATGAATTCGGTGGCTGCAGCTTTTCAATCACTTGTATCTTTGCTTTGTCAACTTTGATACCTTGTGTTGAAATTCGATGACCTAACACTATCCCTTCTTTGACCATGAAGTAGCATTTTTCCCAGTTAAGTACCAATTTTTTCTCCTCACATTTTCGTAACACAAGTGCCAAACACTCCAGACAATTATCAAACGAGTCCCCAAAAACTGAAAAGTCATCCATAAATACCTCGATGTACTTTTCGACCATATATGAGAATATTGCCATCATACACCCGTGGAAGGTTGCAGGTGCATTGTAGAGACCAAAGGGCATACGTCTGAAGGCGAAAGTACCGTATGGACATGTGAAAGTTGTTTTCTCCTGGTCTTCTTGGCCTATTACTATCTGATTGTACCCCGAATATCCATCCATAAAATAGTAGTGTGAATGTCCTGCTAATCGCTCCAACATCTAATCAATAAATGGCAGTGGAAAGTGATCTTTTCTGGTGGTATTATTCAGTTTCCTGTAATCTATGCAGACTCTCCATCCCGTTACTAACCGTGTTGGAATCAGCTCATTGTTCTCATTCTTTTCCATAGTAATTCCACCTTTTTTAGGCACCACATGGACCGGACTGACCCAAGAACTATCAGAAATGGGGTAGATAATACCTGCATCGAGTAACTTTAATACTTCTTTCCTTACAACTTCCTTCAAATTTAGGTTCAATCTGCACTACCCCTCCACTGATGGCTTGGACTCAACCTCCATCAAGATCTTGTACATACAAAGAGTGGGACTGATTATTCGGATGTCAGCTATTGTCCATCCAATTGCAGTTTTATGTTCCCGAAGTACACCCAATAGCTTATTTTCCTCTTCTGTTGTAATGTTACTGGCAAGGTGGAGGCATCTTCCAAATATGCATAACAGAGGTGTGATGGTAAATGCTTTAACTCTAAGGTTGGTGCTTTTTCCACTGATGGTACCAGTGGTGTGGGATTGGAACCAAGAGACTCATATTGCCAATATCTCTTTGCAGTTGATAGTAATTCCACCCTTTGTAGGCAAAATTTACCGAATCTTACTATTTAAAAGCTTTTTACCCGACCCATTCGTTTTATAACCTACCTATAAATATCAAATAGCCATAGAACGTTTTTTTCTAAGGTTAAACATTGTGAGAGCTTCATCTATGAGAGAGTTCTTATTATTCATCTTTCAACATTCATGATTCATTGATATTAGTTCTTGGTGGTGAGAAAAACATCATTCTTATAATCTAAATACCAAATTGTGTTTCCTTTACGTATGGTCAGAGTTTTGAAGGTCGAATGAAGTTGACTGGAGGTCCAGTTTGTGAAAAACAATGTGTTCTTCGTTGATCCACGAGATATAGATGATTCCACAAGGCTATGAATGCTATAGGGTAGCAGATTCCACGGAGAGTTGTAATAACAACCAAAGAAAAATGTGTTATTCGTTGATCCATGAGAGATAGACAATTCCACAAGGCTAGGAGTGCTGCATGGTAGCCGATTCCACGGAGAGTTGTAACAACAACTAAAGATTGATGCATGGGAGCACGGGATCCAGAAAGAACTGTAAGGAGTGTAGTTAGGAGATCAGATAGCACGGGTCATCTAGTCTGATAGACCCTAAGTTGTTTGAATCGTTTATAGTGAATTACCTGCAAAGTGCCCGAAGTTTTTCTCAGTTGGGTTTCTCCGTGATCATCCTAGTGTTAATTTACTACTTTCGTTATTGTTTATTGATTGATCATATAAACTGTGGTTTTCAAACTTGGGACTAAAATGACTTGCATGTTTAATCATCTAGAAAACAATAAAAAAGTGACTTGTTGCTATTTAATTCTTAAAATATTTTAATTCCGCATTATACATCTAATCAACCTCCTTTAGGTGTTGTTGCGGCCTTAATGGGCTTAAAATGCTTTAAATAGTAAAACCTAGCAAAATTTGAAAATAAATAATAAAAATTGATATTTTTCCATAAATGAAAAAACTCAAGATAACACATTAAATAGAAACTCCTAAGATTCGGGATCGTCCTCCAACAAACGGAATACAAATCCAAATTTTTTTGAATGATATATTACCAAAATAAAAACTACCATAAACAGCAAAAATGCTTAATCTCGAGGCCTAAAACGGACAAACCCGAAATTATCATGAAATCATTTTTTTGCCTTGTGATCTTACTTCATCATAAATTCTAACTCCTTATGCACTTCATCATTCTCCCCAGGGTGAGAAAAATTCGCCCCTAAATTTGACGGGGAAGAAGCCTCACCATCATCAGAATATTACCACGAAATGGCACCAGATGCTTGACATTAAACACGTCGAATGTACGAATATGACTTGGCAGCTTCAAATGATAAGCATTTGGAGTAATCTTCTCAATAACCTTCAACAGACCAATCTTTTTTGTAGTAAGCTTATTGTATTCATGAGCATGAATGTGATCTTTTGTTAACACCACCCAAACAAAGTCACCTACCTCAAATTCAACATGTCGACGTTTAAGATCAGCATCATGCTTATACTTAGTAACCGCATCCTACAACTGATCATAAGCTTGTGAATGAACCTGTTGCAATTCTTGAATGAAGTCCTCAGCTTTACCATGCATTTTAATAGTAGTAGAAACCGGGGCCAATTCAAGGGGACCATGAGGAACAAGACCGTACACCACCTAAAATTGACTAAAACCTGTACTCCGGTTAACAGTATGATTATGAGCAAATCTACCTAACACAACTTATCATCACAAAACTTGATGTGATCACCAACCAAGCAACATAGTAAATCACCCAAAGAATAGTTAACAACCTCTTTCTATCTATCTGAGGGTGATATGCACTGCTAAAGTCCAACTGTGTATTAACCAAGCGCCATAAACTACATCAGAAGTGAATGAGGAAGCAAATATCTCTATCGAACACAATAGACGTAGGCAGTCCATAGAGCCAATAGACTTTACGAAAGTATAGTAAA
The DNA here is from genome assembly GCA_019097785.1 of Fraxinus excelsior. NCBI lineage: Eukaryota > Viridiplantae > Streptophyta > Magnoliopsida > Lamiales > Oleaceae > Fraxinus > Fraxinus excelsior. Next base: position 20,446,478 of record CM032624.1, on the reverse strand, counting down.
GCCACATTGACAGCATCCATCATTTTCTTGCAGGGGATGAAGTGAACCATCTTGGAGAACCGATCAACCACTACAAAGATAGATGCCTTACGAAAGTATAGTAAAGCCACATTGACAGCATCCGTAGTTTTCTTGCAGGGAATGAAGTGAACCATCTTGAAAAACTGATCAACCACTACAAAGATAGAGTCAAATCTACGCTGAGTCCTGGGAAGCCACACAACTAAATCCATGCTAACGTCTGTCCAAGGCTGTGTTGGGATAGGCAAGGGTATATACAAGCCAGCATTTGTCACATTGCCTTTGACAAAATGATAAGTCCGACAACGCTTCACAAAATTGCTGACATCCTTGCACAATGATGGCTAAAAGTAGGAAGCAACAACAAGCTGTAATGTTCTGTCACGACCCACATGGCCCACATTGTGCAATTCTTAAACAATCTTCAACCTCAAGCTGTCATCTGGAATATATAACTTATTGCCACAAAAAAGAAAAACCATCAACCCATACAAACTCTGACTGCACACATTTCTGCAACTTTCAAATAACATGGAAGAAATATGGATCAATAGCATATAAGTCACAAAGACTATCAAAACCTGGAGCCTCTACTCGTATTTCCATCAGGAGAGTTTGGCGCATATTCAATGCATCTGCCACATTGTGAAGGGAACCTACTTTGTGTCCACTACTAACCCCTCTTTCGACACCACATAACCCAGGAATACAGCACAATCAATCAAGAAAGAACACTTTTTCACTGCAGCATAAAAGTGATCCCTGCGAAAAACTGAAATAACTTCTTGAAGGTACTGGGCATGATCATCATCGTTAGCACTATAAATCAGAATATCATCAAAGTAGACAACAACAAATTTACTGATGAATGGGCAAAGAGCTTGATTTATGACCCTCATAAACGTATTGTGCGCATTTGAAAGACTGAAAGGCGTGACTAACCACTCGTACAATCCTTTCCTCGTCTTAAATGATGTCTTCCACTCATCCCCAGGTCTGACTCGAATCTGATGGTACCTACTCTTCAAACCAAGCTTGCTGAACACGCAAGAACCATTAAGTTGGTCCATCAAATCATCTAGGTAAGGAATAGGAAAATGGTAACGCACTATAATCTTATTGATCTCTACTGTCCACTCACATGCGCTACGTCTCATCCTTATTCAAAGGAAGGAGAACATAAATAGCACAAGGACTAAGATTTTCCCTGATGTGCCCCTTTGGCAGAATTTCCTCCACTTACCTACGTAACTCCTCAAGTTCAATGGGGCTCATCTTGTAATGCACCTGGTTAGATAGAGAAGCATCAAGCACCAAGTCAATCTGATGTTGAATATCTAGTAGTTGTGGCAATTCATCTGGAAGCTCTTCTGGGAAGACCTCATGAAACTCTTTTAGTAATGGTTGAACCTCGAGAAGGACCTTCTGCCCGCTGTCAAGTGATTTTTCCATCAGCACATACACTACCCTAGACTCTTCCATCTCTGTTTCGAACTTCACTCTAGTCAGTAGATTGGCGACGTCCCCAAAAATTTTTTATTGAACCCTTATCCGTAGTAACACAATCTTTTTTGCCCCAAACAAAAAGCTGAACGTGTTGGTATATCCATCATGCAGCAAATGGTGGTCAAACTGCTACAATCTCCCTAACAACAAGTGGCATGCATCCATCTCTACCACATCACATAAAACCTGATCTTTTTAGGTAGGTCCAATGGAGAAATTGATTCGAGCACCCTGAGATACTTCTACATCATTGCCCATCTTCAACTAGGCCAATTTATACGTTTTAGGATGCTTCTCAGTCTGCAAACCAAGCTTCTTAATGACTTCCTCAGCTACCACATTCTGGCAACTACCAAAATCAATAACAAATCTGTAGATGTTTCTCCCAATAGTACATGTCGACTAGAAGGTATTATTACGTAACCAATCAGTGTTATTCTCCAGGTGAGTCAGAAACCTTCACCTCACCACCAATGCCTGACCCACATTACAAACTACAAACTCTTCATCCTCTATGGCTTCTTTGGTGTCTTCACTGTCAAATACAGGCGAATCTTCATAATCTCCATACCTATTATCAACAAAGAGTCATCTGCGTGAATTCTTGGGACATTCAAACTGTCTATAGCCTATACCACCGCATGCAAAACAACGAATTCCACCTTCAGGATGTGATGGCTATTGAATAGGATTAGGTCTAGAAGGGTCGGATGAGTAGGATTACCAGGACTTGCTATCTGCTACTATGGATTATTGGAAGAACTACCCGCAGTGAAAGGAATTGTATTTCTTCTGGACTACTATTTTTATATTTGTATTGCCCTCTGATGTGCCTCAGAAACTGTCACAGGATCAAACAAATTGAGTGTATCCTATATTTAGGGACGAAGACTACCTACATATCGAGACACCAACTGCTCCTTCATCTCCATCACCCCATTCCTTGTAATCAACATGTAGAATTCTATGGTATGGTCACTAACTATCTTCAAGCCTTGACGCAGATTCTATAATTGCAAGTACATGTTTGAACATAATTGTAAGGTAGAAATCGCTTCTTCATATGCATCTTCCGTTTATCCCACGATGCAAACTTGGACTTTCCTAACCTGGATCTTGTCATTTTAGTCTATTGTCACTACACCGCTACTCGTCCATGAAATCTTGTCGCAACGAGAGACACATTTATCAGTAGAAACCTCCTTCAATTCCAAGATCTCCTCCACTGCAGTCACCCAATCCAAGAACTCTTCTAGACTTAATCTACCATGAAACTCAGGAATATCAACCTTCAATCCTGATTCCCAACGCCTATTTTCATCCTGACCATCCCCTCCGTCGGACTGGCAGATCTATTGGATGCTTACGTTGTGCAAACGGATTCTCATCATTAGAATCATCAACTGATTGGACCATAGGCATATGTTGATGTGGTATGAGTGCAGTGATTTGCCTCTATTTGTTGATGCAGATGTGCGATTTCATCACGTTTATGTACTTCATCTACCGGGACTTCACAGGCTTCTGGACATCTCCTGGGGGCATGGTGAAGGAACAATTTCGGCTCTGATTCCACTAACATAGCGAAAGATTATAGGAAAGATGAACAACCTCACAAAAATGACAAAAACTCATAAGAACTTTTATTCAATTTAACTAAATGCAGCCTCAAAGGGCTTACAATACTTTAAATAGTAAAACTCTAGCAAAATTCAAAAAAGAAATAATAAAAAATAAAAAGTGATATTTTTCCATAAATGAAAAAATTTGCGATAACAAATTAAATAGAAACTCATTTTGGATCGTCCTCCAACAAACGGAATACAAATCCAAATTTTATTGAATGAGATATTACCAAAATAAAAATTAACATAAATGGCAAAAACGCTAAATCGAGGGCCTGAACGTCGAAATTTGCCCAAAATTCGACGTATATCATAGCCAAAGGCGATGAGTTGTGATCCTTGGCCTGTTTCCAATCGAATTGGACTAGCAATTTGCCAAAACAGACAAACCCGAAGTTATCATAAAATCATTTATTTACCTTGTGATCTCATTTCATCGTAAATTCTAACTCCTTATACATTTCATCACGTTAGTTGTAGAAAAAAATCTCAACTTGGACATTATTGGTGTGAAAATTCCTATTTGCAGCTTAATTGGAGTTAGTTTGAAGTAATTGAAGATTAACTACATTGTAAGAGATTAATTGGAAGTATTAATGGAGCATTCGGTAAAAAATCGTAGGTTTTGGGAGTTAAATTCAACATTTGAAAAGCTTGAGGACTAAATTTCAAAATTTGAAACTTACCTCAGGTCAACTATAATGATTTTAGATAAAACTCTGTGTGAAAATTAATCTGAATATTTTTTTTTCTAAATCTTATTCTATAAATACATACATTAGTCCAACAATTAAATTATGTTTATATATATATATTCAAGTCGAGAATTGTAGTAGATTCATTGTACACATATTATACAAGTTCAAAAGGACAAAAGAATCAAGAAATCATTCAAGAAGCCAGGGTAACCTTGGTGCAAGATCTTCATCTTTTTCCCTTATGTCCTTAAAACCTGGTGATGTAATTATAGATAATTAGCTCTAATAATACAGTGTAAAGTAGCACTTGTTACTCAATAATTTTTGGAGTTTTACTTGCCTTAATATATATATCAATGTTTTAAAAAACGGACCGGACAAAGAACCGGAAATTAAAAAGGGTTAAGGGTCAAAGGGTAGAACCGGGAATTTTTAAAAAATAAAAAAAAATGAATAATTAATCCAAAAGGTGAATAATGTCAACAACATGAAAACTTGAATCCAAAAAGTCCACTAAAAAATGCCTATGTAATAATCGAACTTTCAAACTTGATAGTTTTGCATCATCTATCACCAATAAAAAAAATGCCTATGTAATAATTGAATCCAAAAAGTCCACTAAATATAAAAGATTAAATAGTTAAATTTCTTCTTCATCGTTTTCATCTATAAGCTATTGTTGATAGATCACTTCCACGATCATTTGAACCACCAAAACGAAGAATAACATCCATTGCATCTAAATCACCAATCTCTGGATTATGAAGCTCGTCATTATTTCTATTGTCATCTAAAACACAAACATAAGAATAAATATATAAGATAAAGATACATGACTAATATAATCAAATACAAAAATAATGAGTTAAGATTGTTTAACTTACAAACCTTGAACATAAGCATCGCTTTCATGATCATTAACATTTGGAAGTGCATCTTCTTCGTCTATAACATTATCTAATTCTTCATACTCAAGATCTTGAGGTGGTATTTCTTCCTCTATCCAAAAGTTTGTCTTGTCAATACACTCATAATCAACTGGATCATAAGATCTCTTCTTATAATAAAGTCTATAAGGTTATTCATGAGAAGTAGTTAGCTAAAGGAAAATATTAACAAATACACGAAACACTAAAATAAACTCGTGACTGAAGAGTTTGAGATTATATACCTATTATTCAATCACAAATTATAAGTAACATAGACAAAATCATTGAGTCTTTGATGTTCCAATCTATTTCCTTTTTTGGTATGAATACGTTCAAATACACTCCAATTCCATTCACATCCCGAAGAACAAGCTGTTTGACCAAGAATTCGAATAGCTATCTTTTGCAAAGTAGGAACACTAGATCCACACAATTTCCACCATTCATCTACATATTTTACAAAAGTTAATTTGAAGCACTAAGAACTATATTAAATAAGTAAACATAAATAGTAAATAAGTAAATTTAAATGCTTATTTACTATTACAAGCAGATTGCCTTCCAAAACTTCATTCACGTTCTCGATACATCCTTATCTCTCCCATTGCTTTTGCCTCATCGCTAAAAATATTTTTTATTTCAAGCAAATTGAATAGGCCTTGCATGACTTCTACTTTTTCACAAAATCATTCTTCATAAATGAAAGCAGGATTAAGAAAATAAGCTGCTGCATGTATGTTAAGGCGAAGATGTTTATCCCATCACTCCTTAATTATATCAGTGTAAGGCCTATACAACCGTTTCTTATTCAAGAATATATTTTTTATTCCTTTTCGTGTCCTGTGCATGCCATCATATACATAACCCAACGACGGTTTTTCATCTGCATCTACAATTCGCAATAACCTTATAATAGGAGACACAATTTTCACAACCATCAAGCAGTCCTCCCAAAATTTGTTATCCAAGATGATAGAACATACAAGTCTCCCATTTGCAGTTTTTGAAAGCCTATGACTTGTAAAATGCCTACTTGTTGCCAAACTTTGTAGTGCTTGTTTGTGATCATAAATACTTTTCAACATAATAAAAGTGGTAGCGAAACGAGTCACAGCTGGATGTACAATTTCCCTCCATTCATGTATTTTTCTCAACCCAGACAAAAACAATTGTGTGATTATACACAAATATTATAATCTTCGAAGCACGTAATGTGAGGGAATGTACATTAGGTATACTACTAATATCTTTCAAAATAAGATTTAAGCAATGTATAGCACAAGGAGACCAAAAGATGTGATCATATTTGTCATGCAATAACTTCCCAGCTGCCACATAGTTAGCTGCATTATCAGTTACCATATGAACCACATTATGAGGTCTAACCCATTCAACTATCTCGGAAAACAAATTACACAATGTATGAGCATTTTTCACTACATCTGATGCATCATAAGATTTTACAAATACAATTCCAGAAGAGCAATATACTAAAAATTAATCAAAGTTCTATGCCTTTGATCACTCCAACCATCGGCCATAATTGTGCATCCATTATTTAACCACTGGCTTCGATAAGTATCAACAAGTAACTGACATTCTTTCTTGCAATCTCTTAACAAATTAACATGAATGTCATTATAAGATGGTCCTTTAAATCCTGGACCAATTGCAGCAGTAGCATCTAAAGCAAGTTGAAAGTAAGGTGATTGCAAAGCATTAAATGGAATGCAAGCATCATAAAACCACCTAGCCCAAGCCATATGAGCTCTCTTTATTGCTTGTTACCAGCTAAAACACTCTTTATACCAGGCTGAGATCCAGGGGTAGTCCTTGGAGCAAAATATGTTTCAATCTTGTCAATAGCTTTCCTCTTTCCCTTTTCTTGCCTTTGTTTTTCTAAAGACGTGTGTTTTTCTATTTCCTCTCCTCCAATTTCTAAATCTACATAATTATCCCCAAAAAGTACAATCATTAGCATCTTGTTTCTTTTGAGATATATCCTTAAGAACTCCTTGAAATTTAAATCGAACATCAAAATGAACTTTCTTACAATGAGATATTTGACCTTTAATTCCAGCAAGATGGTATTTCATTCTATTAATTCCCCCACCTTTAAATCTATTGTTGCAATAAAGACATGTGTAACGAACTTTACCATCAATATCGCGACTAGAAGAGAAGTGTTCCCATGCAGGATCAGTCTTTGCACGGTTAGGTGTGGAACCTATATATTGTCTTTCCGAAGATTGAGTATTTCCGTCCATCCTAAGGAAAAGAAATTAAAAGAACCATAGTTAGACATAGTACATGTTACACCTCATCCCTTTCATAGTCAAAGTCAATGTCAAATTAGAATTAAATTGAATAAAAGATTTCTTGCAGGGTCTAATTGGTAATTACTAATACTTGAAGGGCTAGTAATAATATATGCAGAAATTTAGGGAGTTAGTTTATGTTATTAGAAATGAAATGGCTAAATAGAGTATGGCAAGAAGATGGGGACTTTACTTTGCAATTTTGCCATAGTTATCCAATAAGTTGACTTTATCTTTCCAAATTCTTTTTCTTTTGGCCTAAGGGACATGAGAGACAGAGAGCAAGCAGAGAAGAAATCGGGTAAGGAGGAAAAAAAAGGGAAAGGAAAGGAAAAAAAAAAAAAAAAAAAAAAAAGAGGGAAAAAGAGGAAAAGAAAAAGGGAAGAAAAAATGCTACCATCTCCAAATTCTTTATCAATTTATAGAGGTAAGCCTAAATTTTATTTATTGAAGAATTATATTAGATTTTAGGGTTCATAGAAATTTTCCCTAAATTCGAAATTGAGCCAAAAATGAAAAGTTATGGATATTTATTTGAAGTTTTAAAGTGGAGTATGAAAAATAAATGGTTAATTGCATATTGTAGTTGAAGAAAGTAGAAACTTGGAAGTGGGTTTGTGAAATAAAAACATATTCTTTGATTTTCTTTTGAGTATATGATGCTAGATACTTAAATTAGGGGTTTGAGCTTGGAATTTTCTATTATTTTAGCAATTTTAAGAGAAAATCATGTAGAAATGTTATTTTTGAAATTATTTCCAGAAAGTGCTATTTCTGTCAATAGTTTGCAGTAATTTTCAGCATAATAAAACAGGTGATAGATTTCTAAATTTTGGAATTTTAGTGCTGTGTTTGTCAAAACTTGGGTTTTCTCAAATTTTTCAAGTTTAATTAAACTAAATGATACATATAAAAGTTTAAGTATTGAATTAAAGTATATATGGGGGTTATACATGTGGTGAATAATGAATTTAATATATTTGGTAATTGGTGGGTAAATTGGTAAAGAGAAGTGAAATTGTTACTCTATTATTATTGTTAAGGATTGTGAATTAAGTTTTGACCGAATAAATTTATTATTCTATCAGGAGGTAACGCAAAGATCGAGACAGTTTACCAACCAAACAAATTGTCCAGTAAATAATTTGTGAGTGGAAAAACTAAAGTATTTTCCAAGTATTGCTAATTAATTATATTACTATCAATTTTGTGCAGTTAAGTGAATTATTGGTCCAAGATTGACTTAGAAATATTCCTTCATTATGGTTTCTGTGGATTGTAAAGATTGTGTATGGATTATTTGTGAATTGAAATGTGACACATGTGATATTGAAATCAACTAGAAAAGTACATATGATTATATACTTATTCTAGTTCACGGAGTAGCATTGGCCGTGTTCTATACTACACTGAGGGGTATTGACTGTGGATGAAGGGGTCTAATCGTGTACCTATAGTTCGCTGAGTGGCCTTGTGCGTGTTCTAGTATTGATTATAAGAGGTCTTTGAGACCCACTTTCGATCACGGAGAGGCCTATGGGCCATGGCGAAAGTAATTAGCCCGAGGGGCGGATTATTGATTTCAGTCAGAGGGTACATTTTTTGTTGATTACATGTGATAAGATGAGATGAGATGATGATATGGATTTGAGTTGATGATTATATCATGATTATGAGATGACATTTTTCAGTGTTATGAGATGTCTCACTTTTTGATTATTATTGTTATATGTTGTTATACTGGGGATTGTTAAATTATGTAAATTTGAGGTTGATAAAATGTGTAAATGGAAATGTATGATTATTTTTGAATTTCTCCACTCATTGAGTTATCAACTTATATATTTTCCCACTATTTCCTTATCAGGCAGCAGTTGAGTTTCAGGGCATCTTGTGGAGTTGAGCCTTGATTTGGAGTCAGAACCACCGACGACTAGTATGACTCATTTTCTAGAGCATGTAGTCAGTGTTTTGGGACACATGTTCATTTTTGGATGTCATTGCACATCATGTGTAGATAGTAGATGGGCTCACTATGTATTTTGTATCCATATGTACAGTTGATGTATTTTCATAGTAAAAGTTTGAGAATGCGGTTTATCTCTATATCGTGATATATAATCATGGGTTAGCATTAATATGATATTATAGTTAGGTTTGCATAAAATTGTTTACAGGTTGGTTAGTCCAAAATACATGGGAGATAATGTCGAAATTCTTATGAAAATGATTTATAGGGTTCATATTGTAGTAGCCTTGATGGTGAGTCCCACTTTTAGTTGGTATCTATCATCGGCGCACGTCACACTCTGGGTCCACTAGCTTTATCTGGGGTAGGGCGTGTCAGTACAATTACCAATAACATTTTCAGAGAAAAAACCAAGTAAGGCTGGGGAAAAAAGAACAAAACTTAAGTTCCTTTATTGATGGATAAGTTTGGGATTACACAATGGCACAACCCAGAGTCTACGTTTATTATATTAGCTGTTAGATATGGTACAATGAAGAAGAAAACATAAATAATTCTTTTCCCTAATCAAATACCAATCCCATTATCAAGAAATGAAGAAGAAATCATATTCCTAATCAAATATCAAAACTGTTATTAGAAAACTACAAAATATGAAAATTATGTTTCCCATACAATTTTCACTTTTCAATTCTTGAATCAATATTGTAGCAGTAAAAAGTGGGCCTATGCTAATAGCTCTCGTTTTCAAGTGTTTAATATAAAAATTTCTGAAAAAATAAATGAAGAAGAACATAATGAAAATCAAGGTGCTTAAAAATAAAACATGATTTATAAGTTCATTAATGGAAGAACAAGATTTAGAATATGGAATCAAGAACAAAGTAGAGAAATTTGGAAGGAATACCTTTGATTGATAGATGCGAAACACTGAAGAGGAGAGAAAGACAGAGAGTTTGAATTGAATTGAAAGTTTGAAACTGAAAATAATGGTTTTCACTTTCAATTCTGTTCTTCACGGGTTTCATCAAACCGGAACCGGGTCACGGTTTTCATATAAACCGGCCGGTTTGGCAGGTTCGTTTTTAACTACAGGTTTTTTAAATTAAATCGGACCGGATTTTGGACTGGTTCCCGGTTTTCCCAGTTGAACCGGCCGGTCCGGTCCAGTTTTCAAAACATTGATATATATATATATATATATATATATATATATATATATGGAGAAATACGTGAGGAGGATTTGCCGTATCATTTCACACCATATACATTATTCTGCTGTGTGTGTGTGTAATGGAGAAACACGTAAGGAGGATTTGCCGTATCATTTCGCACCATATACATTATTCTGCTATGTAATGTGACAGCTAATCAAGGATACAGTGATCATTTGAGAATTGGTATCGATTGATAACTCGGCCTCAAACCATTACATTTCCACTAATATGTGGACAGTGTTTGAAAACATTGATAACGATATACCATTATATTCTTCAATCTAAGAACTAGAATAATTTAAGTACATATAAGAATTGTTGGAAAAAATGGGTGATTTGAGTATAAATATTTATAAATTAACATAATTAATTAAATAATATAAACATAACATTAATAAATATAATTCAACTATAATTATAAATATAAGAATTAAAGATAACATGAGCATAAAATATAAGTAGATAGAGTTAGAAATTCAAGTATTTAAGTGTCACGTCAGGGACGTTGTCCTAAAGTCGTGTTGTTTCCCATTCGTACGGTTCTTTCGGTACTACATAGCTCCAAGAAAAAACTCATGTGGCTCACGACCGGTTCTCCTTCTATGAGCAGGACCATATGGAGATAGAGAACGAACCTTTTTCGAGTTGCCAAAAGTATAAAACAAATATAAAGTATGAAAATAAAGAGAGTATTTTGGTTATATTCTAGTTTTCATCTCAAGTTCCATCTCACTCATTTTATGAAAATCAATCCCTTTTATAGGTAAAGTTTCAATCCCCACATTATACCACTCAAATATAACTTACATTTTAATATTACGATTTTTAATTTAGTATTAAACCTGAAAATTAAAAACTAAACTGAATATTAAAAATGTATTAATTGAAATTTAAAAAGTTTTAATCTAATGTTACAACAAGAATAAACGAATTCAGAATTATATATGATCAAATATAATACATATCTAACTCCTAAACACCCAAACTACATCAGAAAACAATTGAATTTGATTTACCCTCCCTTCCATTGTTAGATAAAGGTGATCATGTGTACAAAATCTAGTCTTAGTTGACCTTCCTTCAATCTAGTTGGTCTTAGTGGCTTTTCAAGAATTCTAATGGTACATCTAGAATTTACCCTAAACACATTGACTTCTTTGATTTTTTTTGTAATTAATATTCCAAACCTCCTACTTTGAATATTCTGATTAGCTATTTCTGAAATCTGCAAATTAAGGAAGTTTCTTGCCAGGTGTTAGTATTTTTTTTTGTCATCTTTATGCCTTCAGCTGTTAAATAAACCAGTGGGACGAGAAATCTTGTTGCACAACTTTTTTGATTTTATCTCACATAAGCATGCAGAAAAATACATGGTTGAAAAACTTATCGTAAATAAGTATATGAGAGTATCATAAGATTTACAAGCTTAATTTGATACAGAATAATAATAAATTTTGGCTGAACTTACATATTACAATGTTTAGTCTCTTGATATATATCTAGTTCGTTCCAGAAGTGAATAACGTAGACATAGGATTATCCATTCGTCAGAGTATGTATGCAGAAGCTACATAAATTCAAGGAAAGTTAAATGTCAACTTTTAGGTTTTATTAAATGAAAATGTCAACATAAATGACTTTGAAATATCAGATAATCTCGAATATTATGACTTTTCGATTGAAGAAGGAAACAAATTAATAATACAAAATAAACAACTGGGATCCCTTTTTTCTTATATATATACATACATTAATTTTTCAAAATACTAATTTGTCTCACCATGGAAAAACGATTTTCTTCCTTTAGCTAGAATACATAAATTGGACAAATAATGTTTGAGAAATTTGTTCATGATAGCAACTTCAATAGGAATAGTCATTATCAAACTGTTATTGTAACAGAAATTCAAACCTGATGTTCACATTAATATTCAATGTTTCGAAAGAAGCATCCACCTTCATGACACTATAAATTCAATATGTTTTCTGCTCTGCAATATACAAATCAATCATCCTACATTAAATGAAGAAGACTCCAAGCATTTGCTCCCTTTTATTTGCTCTTCTTGTAATCTTTTCATGCTCATGGGAAGTTTCTTCTGATGGACACGATGATTTTATTCATTGTATGTCCCTTCAATCAAGCAATGAATCTTCCATTTCCAATGTTGTTTATACACCAAACAACACTTCATACTCATCAATCCTAAATTTCTCCATACAAAACCTTCGATTCACATCAGAAACAACACCTAAACCATTAGTCATTGTTACTCCCGTGCAAGAATCCCAAATTCAACCAGTCATATATTGCGCCAAAGAAAATGGCATGCAAATACGTGTTCGTAGTGGTGGCCATGATTATGAAGGACTTTCATATGCATCAGAAGTCCCTTTTGTCATCCTCGATCTTCTCAACTTAAGGGAAATAAGTGTTGATGCTGAGAACAAAACTGCTTGGGCTCAAGCGGGTTCAACCATCGGGGAACTATACTACAGAATTTCAGAGAAAAGTCAAACCCTAGGGTTTCCTGCTGGTATTTGCCCTACCGTTGGAGTTGGTGGTCATTTCAGTGGAGGAGGGTATGGAACATTGTTAAGAAAATATGGACTTGCAGCAGATAACATAATTGATGCGCACATGGTTGACGTGAATGGAAGAATTCTCGACAGAAAATCCATGGGTGAAGATCTCTTCTGGGCCATAAGAGGAGGTGGAGGTGCTAGTTTCGGAGTCATTCTTGCTTGGAAGATACAATTGGTGGATGTTCCGGAAAAAGTCACTGTATTTACAATTGACAAGACCTTGGATCAAAATGCAACAAATATTGTTCACCGATGGCAATACGTCGCACACAAATTCGACAAGGATTTGTTCATTAGAATCCTTATAAGCAGGGTGAATTCAAGCCAGGATGGAGGGAAAACTATAGCGGCTTCATTTGGTTCATTGTACCTTGGTGGTGTTGACACATTGCTTTCTATTATGCAAGAAAGCTTCCCTGAATTGGGTTTGCAGAGAGAAGATTGCACTGAAATGAGTTGGATAGAATCAACCCTGTATTTTGCCGGGTTTCCCATAGAATCACGTAATGTCTTGCTGAACAGGACTCAGCCAAATGTACGATTCTTCAAAGCAAAATCCGACTACGTTCAGAAACCTATTTCTAAGAACGGGCTCGAAGGGATTTGGAAATTGTTTTATGAAGAAGAAGCCGAGGAAGCTGAGATGATCTTGAGTCCATATGGTGGAAGAATGGATGAAATTTCAGATTCTGCAATTCCCTTTCCTCACAGAGCTGGTAATTTGTACAAAATCCAGCACTTGGTGTATTGGGAACAAGAAGAAGTAGAGGAATCAGATAAGTATATAAATTGGATTAGAAAGCTTTACAGTTACATGGCTCCTTATGTTTCAAGATTTCCAAGGGCTGCATATATCAACTATAGAGATCTTGATATAGGAGTTAATAACAAGGGCAATACAAGCTATGCACAAGCCAGCATTTGGGGGATCAAATATTTCAAGAATAATTTCAACAGATTGGTTCATGTGAAAACCAAAGTTGATCCTGCTAATTTCTTCCAGAATGAACAAAGTATTCCGCCTCTCTACTCGTGGTGGAACAAGAATGGTAAATAAGATTCAAGGGGAAATTAAATTCTTCACTTTTATGTTATGTGTACTTTAATAAATATGTTCTAGATTGATTTTTATTACTGTGATTTGCATGTTAGATAAACTGATATAATTTGTCTCAATAAAGATTGCGTTGTAAATGTACGTTTAGTAATAAAGTACACGATGTTTAGTAAATTTGAAGAAGATATTGGTTTTTTGAATTCTTCTTTTTGTCTCCTTTTATTGAATTTATATATTTCTTATCACCACGCCCCATATGAAATGAGTGGCCTAATTAAAACTTCAACTATGATTGATGTTTGCATAATCTTCATTTCCGGATCTTACTACTATGGTGCAAAATGAGAGGAATCATGTTTGGGAATTGTTTATAAATAATTTAAATTATAATATATAATAATGATTAGTAGATAAGTGAGAAATATTTGTGAGTCCACATAATTTGTGGATAATGAATGATTTAATCCATTATATGGCTTAGATTATGCAGTCTTTAATGATATTTTAATTAAATCTAAAAATAAATTTAGTCCAGTCTTATTCATCAATAAAATTTCCGAGTTAATTGTGTCTGTGTTGGATAAATGACCCCACTTTTCAAGTAGAAACTCTCTTTTGCGCAAAGTTAACCCCTAAAGTTCTTATGACCAAAGGCTAGTTCATGTGGAAATAAAGGTTAATCCTACTAATTATTGAATGAACAGTCTTCCAACCTTTTTTTGTTATCAAAAATCTATCTATTTCGAAACGTAGGCTTTGCTCCCGTGTTCAGCTTATGTTGTGCTAATTTTGCCCTTCTAGTACCAATTGTTGAAAACTCAAAGATCACGTATTGTTCGATACCACTTGATATGAAATCAACCACCGAATTGAGATGTTGAAGTTATATAGCACAATAATGAAGTGTAACGCCCCGAGTTCCGTGAACCCGAAGTGCCACATCATTCTCAATTGTCTTGAATATAATAAAAAGGATTTGCAAAAATAACTAAATTTTAAACATCACATTTATAATTGTGAACCTCATCAGCAACAAAACTCATTTAATTAACTTAAGATAATTGATTAAACTTTAAATCTCAAGTTTTGAAATAACTGAAATGACAGAGTATGTTAATAATATTCATAATATGTAAATTTCAAAAGTAAATAGCTTCAACTATTAATTCACGCCGCCACTACCCATCAAACTCGACCGTCTCCGAAATCTGCAAATGTCGTTAAAATAATGAAATTAGTATATCAAAGAAATACTCAATAGACTCGTCGCCAATAATTAATTTACAGAACAATTGAACACATAATCATACAATTTATACAGTGACATCATCATCATCATAAACTCATTTTCTTTAAAAATCATAGGCTCTTTTAAAATCATGAGGTGTGTGTAGTCTCGTCTCATACATTTAAGTATATAAGTTATGCATAACATCATCATATTATCTCATAAGAGACAGTCTCGTCACATCTCATACGTTAAAGCAT
Source organism: Fraxinus excelsior (assembly GCA_019097785.1). NCBI lineage: Eukaryota > Viridiplantae > Streptophyta > Magnoliopsida > Lamiales > Oleaceae > Fraxinus > Fraxinus excelsior. The sequence goes on along the minus strand of CM032624.1, from coordinate 20,431,064 downwards.
ATAAGTCATGCCAAGCATAACCACATCATTTATCACATAAGAGATATTATCGTCGTATGCATTAAAACATATAAATCACATAAAGTCATATAATACATACAATTATAATTTAAACTAATTAATGGGAGGCGAGTCTACCTCAAATTATCTCGAGTCACGTAAAAAGTGAAGGGGTAGTAACCTCAATCCCTTAATCGTCCGTACGTTTCGTCTAAACCAAAATAGGAAATAAGTTTTAAATTAGTATTTCGAAATTTTAAAATTTTAAAATGTAAAAATAAAATTTATGGACTTAATTGAAAATTTATTGAAACTGAAATTTGAAAAGTTGAAGGACTGGAAATAATTTTTTCAGAATTAGTGGACTGACTGTGGGAAACAGGAGCTCCAGGGATTGATTTATTAATAACTGAAACTTTTGGATCGAAATAAACAACTTTTAAAACTTGGGGTTTAAGGGGAAAATTTCCAAAAAATCAAAATATAAGGAAAAAAATCTCACTCCTCTCTATCTCACATTCGACAGAGAGGAGAAGAGTGGCGACGGGAAGGGGCTCTGCCCTTTTCTTCGATTTCTACCACACTAGAAATGGGTCGAGGAATGAGGTAAGTTTATGGGTTTTTTGGCTTTTCTAGGTTTTTGTGGCTGTTTGATGTGAATTTTGGGTTGAAATGATGGTTGTCGATTGGGTAGTGGGAGTGGTCGTGTGCAGTTGTTTTGTGGCTGCTTAGGTGGCAGCTGCAGTGGTGGCGTTTGGAGATGGTGGTGGTGGAATGGTGGAACCCGATTGCAGCTTGTTACAATCGGTGATGGTGGATGGATTCGAAGTTGGGGTGAGGCTGCAGCTCGTGTGTGTTTGTTTGGGTTGGAGTCTGGGTTGGTGTGAAATCGTCATCTTGTTGGTGCTAGAAGTTTAGGTTCTAGCATTAACGTGATTTTCCAAATTTGAGGGAATGTTGTTGGTGCTAAAAATTGATTTTAGCATCAACGTGAGTTTCTCAGTAAACTAAATTGAGGAAATTTGAGGGAGATGAAATTTTTCTTACCCAGATTGCTTGGCTGCGTGAATAGTGGGGAGGGGGAAGAAATGAGAGTTATATCAACAGTAGAATTTCAGGGTACAAAATTCTAGGAGTTAAATGAGCCAAGAATTTGGGCTGCAAGAATTTTCCTAATTGAATTTTTAGTGAAATGGACTGAAATAATCAAGACTTGGACTAACAAAATTTTGGACTCTATATAATAAAATATTGTATTTAAAATTATTAAAATTTGGATTTAAAAATGATAAGGAATTTGATACTTTAAAATATTTGAAATTAGACTCAATTTGAATATGTTTAAATTTTGCTTTACAATGACTAGACGAACACCCTTTCATTTAAAAAATTTGGGGTTAAAACTTAGCGACACGTTTTTCAAGAAAAGAATAATTTTATATTATTTAAAATTCTTGGTCGCTGCAATCTCACCACCTTAAAATAATTTTGTCCTCAAATTTAAACTTACTTGATCTAAAATATCTGGATACTTAGCCAAAATCTCATCCTCTCGTTCCCATGTAGTTTCATCATTATCCTGTCTACTCGACTGAACTTTGACTAAAGGAATCTCTTTGTTTCTTAAGACATAGACTTTTCTATCAACAATGCGCATAGGTGTTTCTTCATAAGACAGATTCCTCTAAATCGAAATAGTCTAAAAATTTACCACATGACTCGGGTCGTGGATATATTTTCTCAATAAAGAAATGTGAAAGACATTGTGTACGGCCGAGAGCTCTGGTGGCAATGCCAAACGATAAGCCACGTTACCTACTTTCTCTAAGATCTCGAATGCTCCGATAAAATGAGGCCTTAACTTCACTCTCTTGCCGAAACGGATAGTACCCTTTATAGGAGCTACTTTCAAGAACACTTTCTCTCCAATCTCAAACTCTAAGTCTTTTCTCCTTTGATCGACATAGCTTTTATGTCTGTCTTGGGCGGCTTTGATCCCTAGTTTGATCTTCTCAATAGCCTCAACTGTCCTCTCAATCAATTCTGGACCCAACATTTTTCTCTTGCCTACCTCATCCTAATAGACTGGTGATCGACAACGTTGTCCATACAGTACCTCATACGGTGCCATACCAATAATAGCCTGAAAAATGTTATTGTAGGCAAACTCCACTAATAGAAGATGAGTCTCCCAACTACCACTCAAGTCTAGTAAACAAGCTCTAAGCATATCTTCTAGTGTCAGAATAGTGCATTCAGACTGTCCATCTATCTGGGGATGGTATGCAGTACTAAAATTTAATTTAGTACCCATTGCAACATGTAAACTCTTCCAAAATCTCGAAGTAAATTTTGGATCTCTATCCGAGATAATGGAAGGTGGTACTCCATGAAGTCGAATAATCTCTCTAACATACAACTGGACTAATTGATCCACATTGAGAGTCATTCTGATTGGTAGGAAATGAGCTGACTTCGTAAGTTGGTCTACAATAACCCAAATAGCGTCATGCCTTCTTACTGATTTTGGTAACCCTGTTACGAAATCCATAGAAATTTTTTCCCATTTCCATTCTGGTATATCCAAGGGATTTAACAATCCCGATGGTCTCTGATGTTCAACCTTGACATGCTGATACGTCATGCATCGAGAGACAAACCTTGCAATACAACCCTTCATGTTTCTCCACCAAAAAGTATTGTGCAAATCACGATACATCTTTGTCCCTTCTGGGTGGCATGCATATGGTGTTGAATGAGCTTCTGTCAAAATCTCCTTCTTGATATGTTCATCCTTCGGCATACAGAGATCTCGAAACCTATTCTCTTACCAATCCTAACTTCGGATATGATCTTTTCTAAGAATTTATTTCCGGCTTGAGCTGTCACAATCCGACTTCTCAAATCTGGTTTAATGGTTAGATTTTCCAATCTATAAGATCATTGGACTGATGGGACTCGCACTTCAGTTCTTAAATTCTGAAAATCTCGAATCAACTGATCTTGCATTGTTCCCAAAGCTGATAATTGTCAATTGTTCTACAACCTTATTTGTTTTACCTGGGTGGTAAAGAATGGTGCAGTTATAATCTTTTACCAGCTATAGCCATCGATGTTGTCTCATATTTAGTTCCTTCTAAGTGAAGAAATACTTGAGACTTTTGTGATCGGTGTAAATCTCACATTTACTCTCATATAAATAGTGTTTCCAAATCTTAAAGAGCATACACAACAGCTGCGAGCTCTAAATCATTTGTCATGTAATTCTTTTCATATGGCTTCAACTGTCTTGAAGCATATGCTATCACTTTGCCATTCTGCATCAATACACAACCTAAACCATATTTGGATGCATCGCTGTAAATAACGAAACCATCAGACCCATCTGGTATAGTCAGTACTGGTGCTGAGACGAGTCTATTCTTAAGTTCTTGAAAGCTTTGTTCACACTATTTTGTCCATTGGAACTTAACTTCCTTCCTGGTCAACCGAGTCATAGGACCTGCTATTTTAGAGAAACCCTCTATGAATCGTCGATAATATCTAGCTAATCCAAGAAAACTTCTCACATCTCCAACATTTGCAAGTGTTGGCCAATTCATTACAGTTTCTACTTTAGAAGGATCAACCTCGATGCCTTTAGCTGTAACAATATGACCCAAGAAACCTACTCTCTCAAGCCAAAATTCACATTTCTTGAATTTAGCATACAACTTTTCTGTTCTCAGCGTTTTCAACATAATCCTCAAATGTTCTTCATGCTGTGCAGAATATCTGGAGTAGATTAGTATGTCATCGATAAAAATAATAACGAATTTATCAAGATACTGATGGAAAACTTTGTTCATCAAGTCCATAAATATTGCAAGTGCGTTCGTGAGACCGAAAGGCATCACTATGAACTCATAATGCCCATATTATGTCGTGAACGCTGTCTTTAGTATGTTAGCTGGCGAAATGTTTAGCTGATGGTAACCACATCTCAATTCAATCTTTAAGAAGATAGATGTACCTTTCAACTGATCGAATAAGTCTTCGATCCTAGGAGGGGATACTTATTCTTTATCGTCAACTTGTTAAGTTCCCGATAGTCGATGCACATCATTATGCTTTCATTCTTCTTCTTTACAAACAGAACATGTGCTCATCATGGAAATACACTTGGTCTGATGATACCCTTCTCTAGTAATTCCTCTAACTACACCTTCAGTTCTTGCAACTATTTCGGCGCCTTATGGTACGAAACTTTCGAAACAGGGGCAACTCCTGGTACCAAATCAATGGAAAACTCCACTTATCTATCCGGTAGAGTACTAGGTAGATCATTTGGATAGACATCATTGTACTTACATACCACTGGCACTGAATCCAAAGTAATCTCATTTAAGGGGTTGTCTTGAAAACTAACCAAATAGCCCTGACAATTGTCCTTGGCTAAAAGCTTCTCTGCCTGTAAAGCTGAGATAAGGCGAGGAAGTGCCTTCATCTTCGTCCCATAAAACTTAAATACTTCTTCACCATCTTTGCGAAAGATAACCTCTTTCTCGTAGCACATAATTATGGCACGGTTGGTGCTGAGCCAATCATACCCAGAATAATATCGAAGTCTTTCATTCGAATAACATTCAAGCCTGCCTCCAAAATTTGACCATCAAAATCTATTTGTACTATTTTGACTATCTTATTAGTATCGATAGTTCCTCCTGATGGCAAGCTAACCTCAAGGGTACTACCGGTCTCTTCTCCTATTAGTTTCAGTCTTTCTAAACATGCATCAGATATAAATGAATGTGTGGCTCCCGAGTCTATTAGAACATATACAGGAATACTAGAAATATATAGTATACATGATATCATATTAACATACTCAAGATGGGAAGGAAATACATTATGGAAAATAGTTAAGACATGCACCAGAATAACAAAATAACTAGTATACCTTCAATCATGTCAGAGCCCTTAGCTGCATCCATAGCAAACACTCTTGCTTTCCCTTTTCTGTTCTGGTCCGAGTTCGTCTTCTGATTGGAACCCTAGGCAGATGGGGCACGATAATTTGATGCAAAGTGACCCGATTGGCCATACTTGTAGCAGACACCCTTTCCAAATAGACACTCTCATTTATGCAACATTTGACACTTAGGGTAGGATGGGGTGAAATAGGTCATATGTCCCCCTGTTGGTCCTGGATTCTGCCTCTTATTAAATGCTTGATTCCAGTTCTGATTTTGATTGCGGTTTGAACATTGCCACTTTCTCTTCCCTGATATCTCAGCTTGTTATGGTTACCTTGGTATCATACTTTCACAGTGGCATAGGCTACTGCTTGAGCCTTCTTCACTATCTCCCGATAAGTTGGCAGCTCATGTAAACTGACAATCTGCCTGACATCCAAGCATAAACCCCTCTAGAAATGCCATGCCTTTTTGAACTCACTCTCCACCAGATGTGGAGCATAACGTGACAGTTTCTCGAACTTCCTCTCATATTCAGTTATATCCAATTCACCATATACCAAGAGCAGAAACTCAGACTCCTTGTGATCTCTGAGGGCTTGTGGGAAAAATTTTCCTTGATCTTAGCTTGAAATTCATCCCAAGTCAGAGCTGCTTGATGCTCTTTACTCTTTGTCCGGGATGCAGATTCCCACCAAAAACCAGCTATTCTAACTAACATAAACTCTACACAACCTACCTTCTTATCCTCGGGGCAATATATGTGCCTAAAGATCTTCTCGAGGGCCTCGAGCCACTCTTCCACTACTAGTGGACTATCTTCGCCATCGAACGTAGGTGGCCTATATCTCCTGAATTTTTCTATGAGTAGGAAGGCATGTATACCGAATATTTTTTTGAATAAAATAAAATGTCAAACCTACTCTAGATTCTATTTCTCTACTCTCCTTCGATTACGCGTGATTCGACGTCTAAGAACTCTCCTAGCGCTGGATCCGTGTCTCCCTCGGGCTCTTCTTCTTCTGGGTCTTCTTCTGGTTCTTACTCGGGTACTAACCTATCTTCTCGCCCAAGTTCGGGCTCGAGCATTGGCTCTTGTTCTGGCTCTCCTTTAAGTGCAGCCCCAAAGCGATACTCAAAGTACATGGGCCAATATGCTATGAATCTCACGCAAAAGTTGTCATATTCTATTTCCACATTAGGGGACACTAGAGCATCTATGTATATGCTATGAGCTACTTTCGCATACTCGCTTCGAAAAATTGAGAGTAAGTGATGGATCAACCGGAGATTACTGGTCACGTAGCCATGCTGTATGGTTCGATCACGTACGATATTTAGCTGCTCTACATGTTGGGAAATGGTCCAATCAAGTCTAGGCTTGAAGTGGTCATAATCTCTAATGGCCTGTTCTATGTCATTGAGTACATTTCTACGAATGAGTGTCATTTCCTAAACCAATTATGCAAAGTCCAATTAGGCGGGGTTATTCATCTCTCTTAGTTACAATTTCGAGGACGTAAAAGTTTAAAAAAACTCTTTCAAATTATGCTCAACTCGTCTTTCTTTCTTTTTAATTCGGATATACTTTATTTCTCTTTCTTCTGAATCTCATAAACCGTTAAAATAGGTATCCAAAATACAATAACGTTAAACTTCATAAACTTATTTTACCTTCGGAGTCAGTGGATCAAAACATGGCAGTGGAAACTTTCATTATTAATAATTAAATAATGTAGAATGACTTTTTCGAAAATTTCTCTACAAAAACGTAGACTGGCTCTGATACCATGATATAACGCCCCGAGTTCCGTGAACCCGAAGTGCCACGTCATCCTCAATTGTCTTGAATATAATAAAAAGGATTTGTAAAAATAACTAAATTTTAAACATCACATTTATAATTGTGAACCTCATCAGTAACAAAACTCATTTAATTAACTTAGGATAATTGATTAAATTTTAAATCTCAACTTTTGAAATAACAGAAATGACAGAGTATATTAATAATATTCATAAAACGTAAATTTCAAAAGTAAATAGCTTCAACTATTAATTCATGCCGTCACTACCCATCAAACTCGACCGTCTCCGAAATCTGCAAATGTCATTAAAATAATGGAATGAGTATTTCAAAGAAATACTCAATAGACTCAATGCCAATAATTAATTTACAGAACAATTGAACACATAATCATGCAATTTATACAGTGACATCATCATCATCGTAGACTCATTTTCTTTAAAAATCATAGGCTCTTTTAAAATCATGGGGTGTAGGTAGTCTCGTCTCATACATTTAAGTATATAAGTTATGCATAACATCATCATATTATCTCATAAGAGATAGTCTCGTCTCATCTCATACAATAAAGCATATAAGTCATGCCAAACATAACCACATCATTTACCACATATGAAATATTCTCATCTTATGCATTAAAGCGTATAAATCACATAAAGTCACATAATACATGCAATTATAATTTAAACTAATTAATGGGGGGCGAGTCTACCTCAAATTATCTCGAGTCACGTAAAAAGTGAAGTGGGTAGTAACCTCAATCCCTTAATTGTCCGTAAGTTTCGTCTAGCCAAAATAGAAAATAAGTCTTGAATTAGTATTTCGAAATTTTAAAGTTTTAAAATGATAAAATAGAATTTAGGGACTTAATTGGAAATTTATTGAAACTTAAACTTGAAAAGTTTAAGAATTGAAAATAAATTTTTCGGAATTAATGGACTGACTGTGGGAAAAATGAACTCCAGAGACTGATTTATTAATAACTGAAACTTTGGGACCGAAATAAACAACTTTTAAAACTTGGGGCTTAAGGGGTAAATTTCCAAAAAATAAAATATAAGCAAAAAATTTCTCACTCCTCTCTCTCTTTCTCTTTTTTTTTCTCACATTCGACAAAGAGAAGAGGAGTGGGGACAGGAAGGGGCTCTGCCTGTTCCTCTTATTTCTACCACCGGCCAGACGGTCGGTGTCAGCTCCACCGTCGCGTGGTGGCTCTAGTGCGTGTGTGGAGGCGACATGGGAGATTTTGGTGTATGGTTCGAGAGCCAACCGAAGCTTTCAGGGTCTGGGTTCTTAGGTTTTACAGCTGTAATCTGGCTAGAAATGGGTCGAAAAATGAGGTAAGTTTATGGGTTTTGGCTTTTCCTAGTTTTTATGGTTGTTTTGATGTGAATTTTGGGTTGAAATGATGGCTGTCGATTAGGTGGTGGGTATGGCCGCGTGTTGTTGTTTTGTAGTTTGCTTAGGTGGCGGCTACGGTGGTGGCGTTTCGTGACGGTGGTGGTAGAATGGTGGAACCCAATTGCAGCTTGTTGCAATCGGTGATGGTGGATGGATTCGAAGTCGGATTAAGGTTGCAGCTCGTGTGTGTTTGCAGTTTGGGTTTAAGGCTGGGTTGGTGTGAAATCATCATCTTGTTGGTGCTAGAAATTTAGGTTCTAGCATCAACATGATTTTCCAAATTTGAGGGAATGTTGTTGGTACTAAAAATTGATTTTTAGCATCAACGTGAGTTTCTCAGTAAACTAAATTGAGGAAATTTGAGGGAGATGAAATTGATTCAATAATAATAATGATTTTTTTTTCTTTTACAATGAATGAAGTAAAGTATTTATACTAAACCCTAAAACCTAGTAAAAAATGAAATTAACTTGCTAAAATAGCAAAAGTTCGTAATCTAATAAAATTCTAACAAAATAAGGAAATTCGCGAAAAAAAGGAAAATTTCGCCCAAATTTTGTTCTTTACGGACGCAAGGAGCATTTGGTCACGGCCGCAAGGAACAACCAAAAATCACTTCCATGTTTTCGGTATATGCCTTCGCGGCCGCAAGGCTATTATGTCTATGCGGCTGCATAGGCATAAATTCTAGCCTCACTTTCTTCTACTTCGATTCACATGATCCATTAGACTTCCAACCTCAACCCCAGCATGGAACTTTGCTTCATTCTTCATGACGAGCGCCATATTGGAGACTGTAGCTTGAACAAGCAATGACATCGCCTTTTTTACTCGCCTTGCCCTCGCTCGAGTCATCGGTCTTGCTTCAACAATCAATAGATCTTTCTTTAGGCTTGTGTTCGAGCTTGTATCCATTGCAACGGCATCCTGGATCACATCATCCCCTCCTTCTTGAAAAGGATTCGTCCTCGAATTTGTACTACATCAAACAAAGAAAGATCAGACACATTGAAAGTAGTTAAAACATTATACTCACCAGGAAGATCTAGCTTGTAAGCATTATCATTGATCCGTTCAAGGACTTGAAAAGGTCCATCTCCGCGTGGTTGTAACTTGGACTTCCGTTGTTCTGGGAATTGTTCTTTTCTCAAATGTAACCAAACCCAATCACCAGGTTCAAATCTAACGCTTCTCCGTCCCTTGTTGGCTTGTGTGGCATAGTGCTTGTTCTTCTGCTCAATTTGAAACTTCACCTTCTCATGCAATGCCTTTACCAGTTCCGCCTTCTTTTTCCCATCTATACTACCACATTCATTAACAAGTAAAGGAATCAAATCCAATGGTGTTAGTGGGTTAAAACCATAAACAATTTCAAATGGAGAAAATGTAGTAGTAGAATGTATAGCCCTGTTATATGCAAACTTAATGAAAGGTAAACAATCTTCCCAACTCTTCAAATTCTTATTAATTACAGTACGTAGCTATTGAATCATAGTCCTATTAACTACTTCGATCTTTCCATCAGTCTGTGGGTGAGAAGTAGTAGAAAATAACAACTTAGTTCCTAGCTTATTCCACAAAACTCTCCAAAAGTGACTAATGAACTTAACATCCCTATCTGATACAATACTCTTAGGAACTCCATGCAAATGTACTATCTCCTTAAAGAACAAATCTGCAATGTTTGTAGTATCATCAGTCTTATGGCAAGGAATGAAGTATGCCATTTTGCTAAATCTATCTACAACCACAAAAATTGAGTCCCGTCATTTCTTAGTCCTAGGTAAACCCAAAACAAAATCCATAGAGATATCAACCCAAGGTTCGCTAGGCACAGGTAGAGGTATATAAAGTCCTTGGGGGTAAAACCCTAGATTTAGCATGTTTACTAGTTATGCATCGACTACAATCCTCTCCACATCACTATTCATCTTAGGCCAATAAAAATGTTCGCCCAAAATCTCTAAAGTCTTTTTGACCCCAAAATGACCCATCAAACCCCCACTATGTGACTCTCGGACCAACAACTCTCTCATAGAACATTTAGGAACACACAATCTATTCTTTTGAAATAAACAGCCATCATGCCTAAAGAATTTATCAACAACCCCTTACTACATGAACTATATATATCAGAAAATTCATCATCATTTGCATACATATCCTTCACATATTCAAATCAAAGAAATTTCACACTCAAAGAAGTAAGAAGCACATACCTTCGTGACAGTGCATCTGCTACTACATTCTCTTTACCTTGTTTGTATCGAATGACATATGGGAATGTTTCAATGAATTCTATCCAGCGTACATGTCTCCTATTTAGCTTCCCTTGACCCCGTAGATGCTGCAAGGATTCATGGTCAGAATGGATCACGAACTCTCTCGGCCATAGATAATGTTGCCAAGTCTCCAAAGCTCTAACTAGTGCATATAACTTTTTGTCATATGTAGGATAGTTGAGTGCTGCTTCGCTTAGCTTCTCACTGAAATATGCAATTGGTCTTCCATCATGCATAAAAAATCACCAATACCTATTCCTAACGCATCATATTCAATTTCAAAAGCTTTGTCAAAGTTAGGTAGTGCTAAAACAGGTGCTTCACATAACCTTGCCTTACTAGCCTTAAATGTAAGTTCTTGTTCTACCCTCTATTTAAATTCAACACTCTTTTAACGACTTCTGTGAGTGGTGTGGTAAGTGTGCTAAAGTCCTTAACAAATCGCCTGTAAAAACTAGCCAAGCCATGAAAACTCCTAACCTCAGTTATGCTCCTAGGTGTTGGTTATTCTTTAATAGCTTTGATTTTATCTTCATCAACTTCTATCCCCTTAGCGGTAACAACGTATCCAAGAAAGACAACTTTTTTCATGCAAAATGAACACTTTTTGAAATTAGTTTAAAATTGTTCTTTTCGTAAGACCACAAGCACACACTACAAATGCTCTACATGCTCTTCCAAATCCTTACTATAAATCAAGATATCATCGAAGTATACTACCATGAACTTGCCTATGAAAGCACGCAAAACATGATCCATTAAACACATGAAAGTGCTAGGTGCATTAGTAAGACCAAATGGAATAACCAACCATTCATACAATTCATATTTTGTTTTAAAAGCAGTTTTCCATTCATCCCCTTCTTGCATCCTAATTTGATGATATTCACTTTTAAGATCAATTTTAGAAAATATGCATGCACCGTGTAATTCATTTAATATATTATCTAACCTAGGGATAAGATATCAATACTTTACCGTAATGTTGTTTATAGCCCTACAATCTACACACATTCGCCAGGTTCCGTCCTTCTTTGGTACAAGTAAAATCGGCACTGCACATGGACTCATACTTTTCCTCACATACCCATTGCTTAGCAACTCCTCTACCGCCTTTGTAGCTCCTTCGTTTCCTCAGGATTACTGTGGTATGTTGGTTGGTTTGGAATGGCAACTCCAGGTACAAAATCAATTTAGTGTTCGATGCCTCGAATAGGTGGTAACCCACTAGGTACATCCTTTGCTATCTTGAAATTCATGCAACAAAGAAGTAGCCAAACTAGGGAGGGATGTGTTAGGCTCCTCATGATTGAAGAATTATTCTTTGTATACTAAAAGAATCATTGGGTTACCTATCAACTATAGCTCTCTTCAACTCATTTCCTTTTGCAAAGAAATGGTTTTCTGCTGCCTCCACGTGTCATCATCTAATTGGACCACTTGTTACAATCCCATTACTGAAGCCGATCCGGCCGTTAAAATTCAAATTAAAGGCAGGCGCAGAAATCTAACGGCCAATTTTGTATTGGACGTACTTTCTGACGCTCCCCCTCTATAAATTTTGATTGATAGCCATCGCAGAGGCGATGTGATGGATTCCTCGAAGATATTTCTTCTCTTATGAAGAAACTTGTATTTCAAGATTGTTTCCATATCTTTTATAAATATTGTGATGAACAAAATTATTTGTGTCACATCATTTTTCGTCTTGTGCGTTGCAATTATTTTGCAGAATTATATTGAGGTACATCTACAATGTCTGACGGGGGAGCTGTGTTTGATCGAGATTACAAGACGAAAACGATTGAAGCTTGTGCTCATGGAGATTGGTCCGACATATCTCTAACTCTTTCCGGTGTTTTGGATAAATTAGTTTCTGCAGCAAAACACCGTGTCATGCGTATAGATAGGTGTTTGATATCCTATAGAGCACAATGTCCTATTAATTCTCAGGGAATCGTGAGAGTCCAGGTGCATGACACTCGTGTTCAGCAGGCTGATTCCATACAGGCTGAATTCGTTTTTCCAGTAACATCCAATTGTAACATTACCTATTACGGAAGTAGTTGGAGTTCGAGACACGAGAAGCAATTTCCTTGGAAATTGTGTTATAGACTAGAGGATTCTAACATTAAATCCGAAGTTAAATATTGCAATATGAAAGGTGAACTTAAGATGTGTTCTTGCCGTAAGGCAGATGAAATTGAAGTTAGGCCTCCTACAATATTGCTATTGTCAAATGGTTTCAGTGATAACGACGTTGATGTCTATCACGTTGGACCTACTAATATGAATCCTACGTTGAATCGTTGTTTAAGTTATATGGATCACCGCCGGATATCTGTGGATGCTATATCCACTATTCCTGGATTGAGTTATCATAATTCCCAGCGATCTATTTCCGGTGTTGGTAACATTTCTGATATGCCTAATTTGTTGCCTTCCGATGTTAAACCTGAAGATAGTGTTAGTCAGACGAGTTCTCGAAACGACTCATCGTTACTTGGTTCTTTGTCCGGAGGACAATTAGCCGATGTTGTTCAGCATGCGTACGAGAAGGGGGAGAGTCAGGGTAGAGTACTTAGTGAATTAGATACAAAGAAGTGATTGTAATTACATTCATGTAATCAAAGTTTAAATATATTGAGACTTCAATATTATTACATTACGTTAATATATTGGTTCTTCACATTGTAATATCATACCTAGAAACGGAAAATATTTCCCTACGAGATATTTGAAATGAAAAATTAGTCCATCATCCCTAATTGGATATCTGACGAACTGAATGATATACAACTCGTGATCTATGAAATCGAGTAACTTAGCTTCAATTCCACGATAGTATGGAATTGGATCGCCGTTGACATCGTATTTATGATCAGCTTCCAAGTGTTCTATGACGCTCGCTATAGACACGGTGTTCTTGTCGTTAAGTGAGTATATTTCACTTACGACGTGATCGATAATCTCTTTCACCGTTTGAGGCATGTTTGTCTTCATGTCGTCTTCGTCAAATGCAAAACAGGAATTGTCGGGACACCAAAATGGATATACGAGTCTCGTTAGAGACATTGCTCGATTAAATCGGGCTTCGTTCCTTATGTAATCTTCCCAGTATAGTTGTTTTACATGATACTTCATGTCGCTGGGAAGATTGTTGAATATAGTTTCGAAATGTAGTGCCATCGAATGTATTTGATAAGATTTGTTGTAGACAGAGACAATCAATTTATATTGTAATTTAGATTCGAATTAAAGATATGAGAATCTCTTTATGTCTAATCGTTTTAGATTATCGTGATGAAGTTTTGAATCAATTATGGAATATTGCGCTACTGTACGTGTTGTTTTATCGACGCACAGTTATGTGTGTGTGTGTGAGTGTGTGTGAATCCTATTCTTGGAAAACAAAGCACTATGACTGCTAATATCTTAGTTGATGATGTTCGAACAGATTATCCGTCTCCATTTGAAAACTAATCATTTAACCATATTTTAATCAAAGTAACTTTCTAAATAATTTAATCTAATAAATAAGTAAATGAATATTCGTTTTTTAATCAAAATTCCCTCCGCTGAAACATTTGCTAATCTCATTTCTCACATTTTTCAAATTTACATTCATTTACCTTTCACTCCCATTATCAATAATTCATCATTTTTCATAAAATTTATAATGATCAGATCAATATTAAGAGCCTATTTGATAGAGATTTTATTGTCATTTTTAGAAGAAATTTATTCGTTGCACAAAAAATCACAGCCCATTTCCAATTTCTCTGATAGGAAGATAGATTGCAGCATGATTTTGACAAATTTGCTTTTGAATTACACCACCCACTTATCAAAACTACCCTCACTGCCCGACAATAAAAGGAATGCCATCATGGATAAATATTTGGCAAACCACATTTGACTATTGCACGTGAAAATGAGCAGAAAATTTATGGCCAAGCAACACTATAGTGGGAAGAATTTTGATGCAAGCAAAAATGTTTAACTTTTGTCCTTCACTTTGACTTTTCAACTTCTACTAATTTGGCACAGGATTGTATTACTTGGAACCATTTTTCCAATCATGTACGTGTCAACACTTGTTTTGTGTCATCTTGTGCTATTCACTATCTTTACAAGAGTAAAGTAATATAGTTGAAGCGTTTGCAAAAAATTGGATGTATAATTTTTTCATTCTCAGGAGCACGGATTTTCGAGCATTCTCTATTTCCAGAAAAATGAAATAATTTTGAAATGCAAAGTTTTCTTCGAATTCCATCTCTAATAGAATTAACGAACGAAATTTATTACTACTATCTCTGAAAAAATTACGTGCACATAACGTCAACATGTGTGTTTTACACCTCAAAAAACTCATTGAGGTTGTGCCCAATAATCGCAAAGTCAATCCCACTCACTACGCAGCTTTCAGTCGCATTCATTGCACTTATTAGGTAGCTCCACTTCTGAAGTGCTTGGGTCTCTCTCAGCTCTCCTAATACCTCATCAATGACTCCAGTCTGTCTAAGAAAGTTGTGTACACCCATTGTCGCTATAATAACTGCTACTTGTGTTTGAAACGAATAGCTCAACACACGATCGAGTATTTGTCATCTTTGTTTCCATACATTGAAGGCTCTTTCAATTACATTTCTTCCTAATGAGTGCCTGAAGTTGAACTGCTCTCGAGCGTTTCAAAATCTTCGAACATGACCAATTGTTTCATCCCAAAATCGCTGAAAATGATATAGTATATCTGACCATTTATACAATATCTTGTGTCCAAGTCGATGTGCAAAATCAGAGTCAACAATATAATACTTTCCTGGAGTAGAGGTTGGAAAATGAATGTTTGGGCTATAGATCGTACGATTAAGAATGCGGGCATCGTGTGCATTTCCAATAATGCATGCAAGCACGAACGTGAAGCATAAATTGAAATCGCATGCTGCAAGTACGTTCTGTGTTGGAATACCTTTGTGGTTAACAAAGTTGACATATTCATGGAGAGATAGCACAGCTCTAATGTGCATTCCGTCAATCGCACTGATACAATAATTGAATAAGGTATGCTTCCGCATATCACGAACATGATGCTCTACCCCTTATGTTGTAGTTTGGGTGTTGTTTGATTGTATTTTCTAAGAGCACAACGACTTCTCGGAGTACTTCTTTGAAGTAGTAGCATACTATTTGCAACGAATGATTAAATAGTATCTAGACATGCATGTATCCCTTCCAATGTGCTAATATACACAAAAACATACCGACTTGTTCGTATACGTTCACGTGCCGACTGCTCCTCAGTCCATAATCATCACCAAGAATATGTGCAATGCGTCTCAACATTGCACGGTACATTCAAAACTCCAGGTAATAGAGTTGCGCAGTACCTTGCATTGCTTTCAACATAAACATATGACCATTCTTAGCAAAAGGATATTTATGAATACATCGATGTTATTCATGATAGTAGTTCCTCACATCACATTCTACTAGTCTGCAATACCGTAGCCACTCTATTATATCTGTTGTTAACTCTATCAAATAATCCTTCTGTTTGATTTTATCCTCAGAATCCAACCCCGATATTAGATGGCAATCGAAGTCAAAGTCCTCTATTGCATTATTTTCTTCTAAAAACGAAAGGTATACGGCACTATTACAGTTTCAAAGAGCAAAAACTCCACTTTAGATTACTACCCTTGTAGTATATGTATGACCAAATGTTGGAACACTACTTGCATTTATTAGACGGATCCGGTGGATGGCCTGGTCA
The DNA here is from genome assembly GCA_019097785.1 of Fraxinus excelsior. Lineage (NCBI taxonomy): Eukaryota > Viridiplantae > Streptophyta > Magnoliopsida > Lamiales > Oleaceae > Fraxinus > Fraxinus excelsior. The sequence continues at coordinate 20,414,846 of CM032624.1, read as the reverse complement.
AATCAAGCTGACGTTTCATTCATTAAAAGTAAACAAAGGACATTATTTGAATTTCAAAGTGGGTCTATTGTAGTATTTTCATTTCAAAAGCTTGCCATAATTATGCTGCAAAGAATCTCATGGACATGGGGAGGCCCACTGGTCTTCAATGTTTTATATATGAAATAGGTAAATATAGATGACAAACCCCAATGTTTGAACAATATGATAAGCAAATAATTAAGTGCAAATCATGATGAAGAGAAAATAATCCATCGTATGGGTACATAGGAAAGACTAAAACAAAGCAAATGCATACGAGAAATGAAATTGAATAGACAACCTATGGATTTGACTCCTTCTGACCCTTTTTGTGGTCAGCGAAAACCTATTCAAGCCAATCCATCTTCTCATTAGCATCCATCATCACTTCGAGCATGTCCCTAGTATTCTTATGCGATATAAGCATGCATGCATAGTGAAACATCTCAGTTTTTTGCTTAAGTCGGCCAGTCACTAACAGTTTCTCAAGACATGCTTTTACGTCATTCATAGCTGGACGGATGACATCGTTGATCTTCGCTGACTTTTTCTTGGCAGCACTACTAGAACGGTCCATATAGTACGACAATTTGCGACTTGTCAATTTCTTCTTCTCCATCAGCTTGCCTGACGTGGACTTACGTTTCTCCCATCTACGAGCGCTTAAAGTAAACATACTCAATTTACCTTTCGCGTCTTGCGCCTCATCGCTTGAGCCTCTACTCTCATCGCGTATAAGGATCTTATCTCGAAAGTCCTCCATGCCGCTGTCTTCAAACGAGTCAAACCATGTGCTACATAACTTCGTCAGTGTGACTACATATTTGTCACTATCAAAGGTGTCTCTGAACAAATGATGATATCGAATGTAGATGTCACTTACATCTTTGTCCTTGTAGTTGTTGTTTTCCTATGACAAATTTGAGATAAATAAGTACTATGATAAACACAAAGAGATAACATCCATTGAAAAAATCCAAATTGCAAAAGAAGGAAAATGCCTAAGTATGCACGATGTGGAAAACCAGAGAGAACAACACAAACAATCACATTTACAGTTTATAAACAATGGTGGACCTTGCTAATTATGTCCACTGAAATATTACAGATCTTAGATGGGCAATAAAAGGGTGAAATGACAGAAATGAAAATTCGAGCATACACGAAAGTGAGTACTCGTAGAGTGTAAGTGACAGAAGGAGATATCAATCTTTATTTTTCGACATCACCATTCCTCATTAGCGCAAATGTGTCCGGTTGTTAAATTGAGCTTAACCTAGTGCTATTAAGCAACTCTCTTACCTATTGGTGGTCCTGCCTCATAGAGTCCTATTTGTTTTGCAACTGATACTTACTGCATCTGCGCCCGAATGTGGTGTTAAACAAGAATATAACTCGCTCCCACCCATGTTTGGGAAAGCACTGACCCTGTTGATATCTCTCTATAATTGCTATTTCACAAGAGGTGATGAACACCTTTAGTACTGCCAAATTCTATCGTGCATTTTTATAGGAGCCTTTATCGTTGTTGATGTCTCAAGGTGTGGACGAGCTCACATGCAGTTGATAATCAACCACGACGGATAGGAACGTGAGCAAAAACAGGGCTCTCATCTTGCCGTCTACTTGAGAAAATGCAGAAGCAAAATGACTTTGAACTTACAAACATGACGGACGATAAGGTTAATACAAAATGTCTAACTTTAGCATTCTCACCTGTGAGTAATATGGATCCATGAGTAGGAGCAAATTGTACTTGATGGCCATAATAAACTATCAACGACGGGTTGGAGTTCAAACGAAAATCCCCAATTATGGGCTGCGTCGTATCGGGCGGAGTTAGAGGTTGACCCATAAAATAAAAATGAGATGCGTGAAGTAAATGCAGATTAAGTAACACAGTAACTCTTAGTACAGTTAAATTTGGGTTACAACACTAATGAAATAAATTATACAATATGCGTATTTTCCCTTTTCTAGCAACAAAGCTGGGAAAAACAAATGGAAAACAAAATCTCTACACAACACTAATATAAATCATAGTAGGCCAACTAACGTGGGCTCTCACCGGAGTTGTGAAAAATTGTCGACAAGGAATGGAGATTTATGCACAGAAATGGGACACTGGCCGGAGGTGGAAGTTTACAAACCTGATGTTGCAATTATCATCGGAGGACTATAAGCTTGAAGACAAAGGTTGCAAGTCGCTCCAAGTTTTAGTTATATTTTTGCCAGCAAGAAAAACAGACCCGAACGAATGCTTGAAGACGGCCGAGAAACAAAAGTTTAGGGGAAAGAAACTTGGAGACAAGGACGGGTTTGTGTATTTCAACTTAAGCTCGTTCAGAAAGCAACATCCTTTTCGTACGGAATTTTTAGATTGAAACTTGTTGTGGCTGGTGAAATAGTAGTGAGATTGTCCTCCGTGTCTACCTTTCCGAATGCAGTGGTCTGGCTGCTCCAATCAGCGGTTGCTACCTGCAAAATAAGGTCGAGACTTTCTCCTATGTTGTACCTCTGGCGTGGGATGGTTGCTTACGTACGACTTCCGACGAACTCTGTTGAGGGGCTATGATTTTCTGCGTCTAACTTTGCAAAAAAGGTTATCATGGCGACCAATTGTGTCTCCAAGGTATTGATTTGGCTCTGGGTTACGCACTGCAGTAGCAGGTCGTAATCCCTTGTGACAGACTCCGACTCCGTCTCCACTGTATTCCCGACCATATGTGTTTCACTCCTAGTCCGTCTCCTTGACATAGTTTTTTTGTTCTGTAGTTTCCCACAGACGGCGCCAATGAAATAGTAGTGAGATTGTCCTCCGTGTCTACCTTTAAAATGCGGTGGTCCGGCTGCTCCAATCAGCGATTGCTACCTGCAAAATGAGGTCAGGGCTTTCTCCCATATTGTACCTCCGACGTGAGAATCAGTAATCGGTTTGTAAGAGTGGAAAGATAGTATAATGTGAATTTACATAGTTCGGGTTTCAAGAGTCCATATCTTTCTCGCCTTGGAGGTATTTATAGGCACGTGTTGCTACATATGTGTTTAGCAATTAATGGTGCCACGTGTTCCACATAAACCTCCCCACTTTCCCCACGTTCTGGTGAAACGATTTCCACTCCTCAAGAGGTTGGTTCTACCCACATTTGCCTTTGAGTGGTTCATGTCTAGCTCATTGCCATTTGTATGGTTAAGTGTAGCGTTGGCCTCATGGTAGTAGACGCCTATGTAAACGTAGAAGATCTCATGGTAGTAGACTGCCTCATGTGGTCGACAACCTGATAGTAGTAGATAGGCTCATGGTGGTGGACAACCTCATGGGGATTGACGGCCTCATGGTGGTAGACGACCTCATGGGGATCGACGGCCTCAATGTGGTTGACGGCCTCATGGTGGTAGACAACCTCATGGGGGTTGACGACCTCATGGTGGTAGACGACCCCATGGGAGTTAACGGCCTTATAGTGGTAGAGGGTGGTAGACGACTTCATGGGGGTCCCTCATGGTGGTAGATGATCTCATGGTGGTAGATGGGCTCATGGGGGTTGACGGCCCGTAGTGATGACTTCATAGGGGTCGACGACCTCATGGGAGTCGACGGTCTCATAGTGGTAGATGGTGGTAGACGACTTAATGGGGGTCGATGGCTTCATTGTGGTAAACGACCTCATGGGAGTAAACGACCTCATGGTGGTAGACGACCTCATAGTGGCAGACGGCTTCATGGGGGGAGACGACCTCATAGGGATTGACGGCCACGTAGTGGTAGGTGGTGATAGACGACTTCATGGGGGTCAATGGCCTTATAGTAGTAGACAGCCTCATGGTGGTAGGCAACCTCATGGGAGTCGACGGTCTTATAATGGTGCCGCCTCATGGTGGTAGGCGGCCTCATGGGGGTCGACGACCTCATAGTGATAGGCGACCTTAGGTGGTAGACAACCTATCATGTGGTGCTCTACATGGAGTGCATATCAAGTGGTTCTCACCTCACGGCCATCTTGAATAATTATTAATGTCATCCTATATCAGCTGGTATTTGGAGCCCCTATTGGAATCACCCAGGCGAAATGGAAGGGAGAGAGGAACACTGTTGATACAATGGTAAAATGAAGAGTGAACTGGAAATGAATTTTCAACATTTGAGTTGTTGAGATCATAATTGAGGGTAAAAACGTAAATCGAAGAGAGAGAGAGAGAGAGAGAGAGAGAGAGAGAGAGAGAGAGAGAATCTTACAATTTCATTTTGCAGTTGGACTGTGTCATAAGTGTGGAAAATGGGTATAAGCCCACTGTGCAATAGTCATATTGTTGCTAAAAATGAAAGTAAAAGTTTCCTTCAAATAAGGGCTAAATCAGAAAGTGTAATCAATTTTACTTTTTTTTTTCAATGAAACAGTGTAAGAAGATAATAATTGAGTGTAAAAACGTAAATCGGAGAGAGAGAAAGAATCTTACAATTTCATTTTGCAATGGGACTCTGTCATAAGTGTGGAAAATGGGTACAAGCTCACTGTGCAACAATCATATCGTTGCTAAAAATGAAAGTAAAAATTTCCTTCAAATAAAGGCTAAATCAGAAAGTGTAATCAATTTTACTTTCTTTTTTCAATGAAACAGTGTAAGAAGATAATAATTGAGGGTAAAAACGTAAATCGGAGAGAGAGAGAGAGAGAGAGAGAATCTTACAATTTCATTTTTGCAATAGGATTGTGTCATAAGTGTGGAAAATGGGTACAAGCTCACTGTGCAACAGTTATATTGTTGCTAAAAATGAAAGTAAAGATTTCCTTCAAATAAGGGCTAAATCAGAAAGTGTAATCAATTTTACTTTTTTTTCAATGAAATAGTGTAAGAAAATAATAATTGAAGGTAAAAATGTAAATCAGAGAAAGAGAGAGAGGGAATCTTACAATTTCATTTTGCAGTGGGACTGTCATAAGTGTGGAAAATGGGTACTAGCTCACTGTGCAATAGTCATATTGTTGCTAAAAATGAAAGTAAAAGTTTCCTTCAAATAAGGGCTGAATCAGAAAGTGTAATCAATTTTACTTTTTTTTTTTTAATGAAACAGTGTAAGAAGATAATAATTGATGGTAAAAACGTGAATCAGAGAAAGAGAGAAAGAATCTTACAATTTCATTTTGCAGTTGGACTGTGTCATTAGTGTGGAAAATGGGTACAAGCTCACTGTGCAATAGTCATATTGTTGCTAAAAATGAAAGTGAAATTTCCTTCAAATAGGGGCTAAATCAGAAAGTGTAATTAATTTTACTTGTTTTTTCAATGAAACAATGTAAGAAGAATTCTATTACATTGGAAAAAGGCTTGGGGTTTTTTTGAGCCAAAATAGTTGATTTTCTTGTATATTATTAGCTAACAATTCATGTGCAATATCTTCTGTCGACTTGTATTTCATTTTCTAATGATCTTGCACATCAATATTAAATCAGAAAGTGTTAGTCAATTTTACATTTTTTTTTCTATGAAACAGTGTAAGAAGAAATCCATTACATTGGAAAATAGCTCGGGATTTTTTGAGCCAAAATAGTTTATTATTATTTTTTTTTTATATTATTAGTTAACAATTCATGTGGCAACATCCCTTGTCAATTTGTATTTCATTACGCAACATAATAATTATTTGAGCTGCCTGACCATTGTTTTGTATGTATTTAAATTTTGAAACAAGTTTGGCCAGTCATAAAATTCATAATAAAATAAAATGCTGCGGAACAAATATGTGGTCAAAGTTATGATTTTCAGAAAAATATTAAAATCAAATTTTTAGTAGATTTTGATAAACGTTGAAAAAATGTGTAGTAGAAAAGTCGTAGGTTCCATAAAATGTGTGATTAAAATTAATTATTGACTGAAATTTTAATTGATTCTTAATCCAAACGGCTAGTATGCTGCGAACAAGTCTGGTCAAATAAACCTATTTTCCTTTAGCTTGTTCCCGAAGCAAGTATTAAAGTGGTTAATTCAATTGCACCCTTTCACAATCCTTGTTTATACAGGAAGCTTCACAAATTTTTAAAAGTCTAGTGTCAACAAGAAGATAGTTTTAAAAGTCTTAACACATATACATCACATTAAATATTAGACAATTTGGAATATTATGATTTATCCATTAAAGAAAATTCACCAAACCAAATTAATCTAAAAAAATAGACAGCGGACTATATTAATATATAGAATTGACGTGCTATGTACCAATGATATGACACATTGATGTAGGACAACTAGTTTTGGAGTTTGAGGAAGTGCTTGACAGAAAATTGGCAAAGAAAAATCGCGTAAAGGGTAATTTTGTCATTTGTCGCGACGGTGTCGGAATGGGTTGAAATTTGGTAGGTTGATTGGAAACGGCCCGAAAAGTTGGACTCGGGGCGTACCGAGATCTCGTGATTTTAGCCAAATTCCTTTGTTTAGGATCCCAAATGATCAATTTCGTATTTCCCGTTTTAGATTTTCGCTATTTTTGGAACGATTTCATTTTCTATGTTTTTAGGGTTTCTTGTAATGCCTATTTAAAGGCTTTTGGGCGTTTTTTCCGTCATTATTGATTGGAATAAAATTTCGTTTTTGGAGAATTTCAGTTTTCTTGTTTTCAAGATTTACGCTAATAAATCTTGTTACTTCCGTTCTGTGTCACACATCATTTAAATGGTGAATAAGTTCACGACAGGCTTCATGAATTAAATTATACATTAATTAATTGATATGTCTTGTCATCTATCCTTAAGTTTATTCTATATATTTCGACAATTTTCTATGACACCTTTAACATCTATGTAAAACAAAAAAGAGATCAGCCAACTAGATGAATGGAATACGCCGAGGAAACCCGCGTAATGGTGCATTTTAAATGGAAGATCATGACGGGAACTTCATTTCAAGTTTTTATAAATTACTCAGTCACTCTAATGACGTGAGAGTTGAATTTAACGCCTTGTACATAGGAGTTAAGTTTATAATTACAAAAGGGATTTCATAATATATGAATTGACGTTGGCGTACTTGCATTATTAAATCTCATTCTCTCAAAGAAGATAGGACCATGGACTATTGATTACCAACTTAATCTGCCGCACATTTTATATAGAAGGAAACAACACCACTGACTGGATTGTCAACCAAGGCTGGTGATCGGGATCTCTTATTTACACGGTAAGCCGAGGTCTCCTTCGGTAGACAAACCAGACTAAATGCATTTTCTCAAGGAAGTAACTTTCAATTTATAGCTTTCTAATTCTCATCTTGCCCTCTCAGAGTAACTCTCAAGTCCCTTCCCATGTATAATTTTGATAACTAATAAAATAGACTTGGGGAATCCAACTCCTGCCCACACTACACACCACCCCCCAAGTCCAGGTTTAGGCCTGAAAATCACGCGTAGACTTTGCTGCTATTTCACAAAACAAATAATATTAAATAAAAAAAAAAAAATAGATTAAGGTTAACAAGAATGGTAGCCAAGCTACTGTCTAGAAACGCTATTAAAATAGAACTAAATTTTAGTTGTCAATATAGACTAATATGTCTAGTCTTGACAAGAATTCAAACCTGATATTCATAGATATACGGTTTCAAAAATAGCATTCTCCTTCCTGACACTATAAATAGACCATGTTTTGTGCTCTGCAATACACAAATTATTCAACCTTAACAAGAGATGAAGATTCCAAGTATTTGTTTGGTTCTATTTGCTTTTGATGTCCTCTTTTTGTGTTCATGGACAGTTTCTTCTCATGGACATGATAATTTTCTTCAATGTATGTCCCTTCAATCTAACAATCAAAACTCAATCTTCAATATCGTTTATACACCAAGAAACAGTTCATATTCATCCATCCTGAATTTCTCCATACAAAACCTTCGTTTCGGTTCAGAAACAACACCTAAACCATTAGTCATTATTACCCCTGTGCATGAATCCCAGATTCAACCTATCATATATTGCGCCAAAGAAAATGGAATGGAAATACGGGTTCGAAGTGGTGGCCATGACTATGAAGGTCTTTCTTACACGTCAGAAGTCCCATTTGTCATCGTTGATCTTGTCAACCTAAGGGAAATAAATGTTAATGTTGAGCAGAAATCTGCATGGGTTCAGGCTGGTGCAACACTCGGTGAACTTTATTATAGAATTGCAGAGAAAAGTCGAACCTTAGGGTTTCCTGGTGGTGTTTGCCCAACCGTAGGTGCTGGCGGACATATCAGTGGAGGAGGGTATGGAACATTGATCAGAAAATACGGAATAGCTGCTGATCAAGTAATTGATGCACGCATTATTAACGTGAATGGACAAATTCTCGACAGAAAATCCATGGGTGAAGATCTCTTCTGGGCCATAAGAGGAGATGGAGGTGCCAGTTTTGGAATCATTCTCGCCTGGAAACTACAGTTGGTGGAGGTTCCAGAAACAGTCACAGTATTCACAATTGTCAGGACCTTAGAACAAAATGCAACAAATATTATTCATCGATGGCAATACATCGCACATAAATTCGACGAAGACTTGGCTGTTAGAGTCTTTATGAGAAGGGTCAATTCAAGCCAAGATAGCAAACAAACTATTCAGGCTTCATTTCAATCATTGTTTCTTGGTGATATCAACAGATTGCTTCCACTGATGCGGCAAAGCTTCCCTGAGTTGGGTTTACAAAGAGAAGATTGCACGGAAATGAGCTGGATAGAATCAGCCCTATACATCTATGAGCTTCCCATAGAATCACTTGATGTTTTGTTGAATAGAACTCAGGCAAATGTACGACTTTTTAAAGCTAAATCAGACTATGTTCAGAAACCAATTTCTAAGAATGGGCTTGAAGGAATATGGAAACGATTTTTGGAAGAAGATGCCGGGGAAGCTGATATGGTATGGATTCCATATGGCGGAAGAATGGATGAAGTTTCAGAATCAGCCACTCCCTTTCCACATAGAGCTGGTAATTTGTACAAAATACTTTACATTGTGAATTGGGATGACGAAGAGGCATCAGATAGGCATATAAATTGGATTCGAAGACTTTACAGTTACATGGCTCCTTATGTTTCAAAATTTCCGAGGGCTGCATGCATCAATTACAGAGATCTAGATATAGGAGTTAATGACAAGGACAACACGAGCTATGCACGGGCAAGCGTTTGGGGACTCAAATATTTTAAGAATAATTTCAATAGGCTGGTTCAAGTGAAAACTAAGGTTGATCCATCTAATTTCTTTAGAAACGAACAAAGTATTCCACCCCTACACTCCAGGTGGACCAAGAATGGGAAGTAGGATTAATCGGAAAAAATTCGTAACTTCATTTTGGATTCTTGTAATAAGTTGCTTAAGGATTGACTTTTATTACTGTGATTAGGACATTTATATTGATGTCACCTGTTTCAACAAGTATTGTATTCGTGAATAGTTAATTTATTAATAAAATACGCCATTTTATAGATGCTTATATTTTCTTATAATCCATTGTTTGGTGTAAATTAAAATTAAATTTTTTAGTAGAGTATAATAGAAGTTTTTGAAATGTGTGATTGAAAAGTTGTAAAACCCATAACAGATGTGATTAATATTAATTGTTTGACTTTGACTTGGATTAAAATCGGATTTTAATCCGGACCAAACAATGGTTTAAAGAGAATGCATTCGCCAATCTTCACTTGTAATTTTATATATAAAAAAAATGGAGCATAACCGTATATATATTATTACTGGTGAGGAATCGTAATGAATCAAATACTAAAACTTCACCAAAACTTTAACAACCACTTGATCAGAGTTATCCTTGACAGTTTTTCTGCCTTTACACATTGGAATGAAAGATAACCTTTCTTCCGTCCTTTCAATGGGACCGTGGCTCGATAATATGATTATTGTCTCGACTTTTGGGGAAGCAATTCATATCATCTAGTTCAGTATTCTTACATTCTATGTTTCCTCATAAGCCAGGTATTAGTAAAAGGGTCTAGTTTTCACTTTGCAATCGATGTCATTCTTGTCAGCATGGATCCAACTCCATTTTACTTTTGAGATGAATTCTTATAGCCAATACTTAGTGCTACTGTTCTTCATATTTTTCTTCAAAATAGGGAATCCTAGATTTCATTTTGGCGATATTCATGTTTTAAGAAACAATAGAGGAGTTTGCAAGAGGTAGGTAGTATGATCAAAGAATAAGTGACGTCCATTCTTGTTGCCTCTTATGGATAACCTTTGGACCATCTGTAACGCTCCAAATTTTGTAAATCGACACGTTACCGAACGTGAGTTTTTAGCTTTTTCAAAAATAAAAGATTAAGAAAAAGTTATTGAATTGGAATTTATTTAATAAAAATTATACAATCTTAACATTTCTTAACACATAGACTTAGAAAAATATGGAACAAAATTATTTGAAATGAGATTTTTTTAAAAGAATAAAATAAAATAAACTAGCAAGCTGAAAAAGTATTTTGCATGAAATATTTTGAATGTAAACTCAAAACTTCTCATGCTTTTTAACTACACATTCTCTGAAAAATCATCATTCAAAATATTATGTTCCCTCAATTTCTCTTTATAATGACTATCGAACATGCTAATTTATAACACTTATTTTCTACATTCACCTGGCATTTTCTAGAAATATACTTAGGGTTGGGTTGGATTGGTTTTGAGTCCATCCCAAACCCAACTCAATGTGTTCGGTTTGACAACAATTCAAACCGAAATCAACTCATTCACGGTTGAAACCCAACTCAATACAAACTGACCAAACTCGGGTTTGTTTGGGTTGGGTTGATTGGCTTGGACTTGAGTCCAATTCAAGTTAGACAATTTTTTTTATGAGCCCAATGGTTGATACATTTTTCATTAAATTTGAACAATTTTTCTAAAGTTTGATACCATTTCAATTTTGGTCAATTTCAGATACAATAAAAAGAGTGATTTCAACGTCCTTAAGTAGATTGAAGTTGGATCACTGCTCTGTGGGTTAACTTCTATTCTATTATAAAGCTTGTTATATAGATTATATTATGATCAACTTAAATATATATTAAATCATTCAAAATACATGTTGAATACCTGCAAATTATACATATTGGATAAAATGAATTCAATCTAAATACTAAAAATATCAAATCATCCAAACTCAGTACAAATCTCATTCTTCAACCTAAGTGTTTAGTCAAAAAATCACATCCAAATATCGAGTCGAGAAGTCGAGGCACGAGTAACAATGGGAGGAAGAAGAGACAAGAAATAGAAAGGATGTGAGACACACGAGAATTTGATCATTAGGTTTTAGATTTTTTATTTTTATTACTAGTTTTCTTTTTAATTTTTTGGGTTGGGTTGTGTTGAGTTTTAATAGATAACCCGGAACCCAACCTAAAACTTGATTTCCTAGCCCGAACCCAAACGAATTGAATTAAAAATCAATCCAAACCATTTGGTTTGGGTTGAGTTCATCGGTTTGACTGATTCGAATTGATTTTTGCCCAACCCTTAAAAATAAAAAATAAAAAAAAAATAAAAAAAAAAAAAAGATGAGAGAAAGAGCTATTGAGATGAGTTGATCGGTTTAACTGATCCGGATTGATTTTTGCCTAACCCTAAATATCTGGGAAAAAAAAAAAAAGGAAAAAGAAGGGAAGCTCCATCTTAGATCTTGCTATTACTTTGTGCTTTTCAGCTGTAAAGGCTAGACATTTTTGCGATGCTTTTCATTTTCGTAGTGGAAAAATGAAGAAATTGAATTGGGTTTATAAAAGACAGGTTTTCAATGTGTATGTGTACACCGTGGCTGAAATAATTGATTACAAGAAATTTATATAAATAAGAGACTTATTACGAGCTTACATAGAAAGAATTTGAGAAGGGTAATTAAAAGGTAATAATAAAAAGATGTATTTGATTTCAATGATTGGAAAATAGAATTATAGGAATATGTACATATGTAATGTTTCATGAATGGAAGACATGGAAAATATAATTAATAAATAAAAATAGAATTTCTCTTCCTTCGTTTGTTATGAGAATGAAGAAAAAGAGATGACATGTAAAAGTAAATGGAGGATTTCTAGTAGGGAAAAAAAATGAAAAATGTGAAGAAGTTGATTATATAGTTTCCTTTTTTAATAAATTATTTAGTTTGACTGACTTTTAATTCAAGTAATTATCTAATTTAAGGATAATATGGAGATTGGAAAGAAAAAACCTATCAACGCTAATAGTTCTTTGAAAGGAAAAATTATATATATATTTTTTTTTAAACACATGAGAAATCAATAGTCAAAGTCATTCATCCATTCATTCATAGTCAAAGTCAAGAAAATTATTTAGACAAAGTCAAAAAAATCAATTGGTCAAAGTCAAATAGTGACTTCAATTGAACAAATAATTTTCATGGGACTTAATTTGTATTTACAAGTACCTAAGGGCCAGAAATAAGATAAAATAGGAGAGATAAGTTTTTTATTGTTAGAATCAAAGGGCTAAAAGTTATATTAGAAGAAAATTAAGGACTTCCTTGCAAATCTTGGATAGTTATCCACAACTCTCATTGGACCCCTTATCTTCATTTACAAAGAGGAAACCCAAGAAGAGAAGAATGAGAGAGAAAAGAGAAGAACAAGAAGAAAATGCAGATAACGAAGAAAAAAAGGATGTCAACACAAATGAGCTAGAGTCTTCAATTCCTTTCTAAATTCCTAGAGGTACGCAAAAGATTTACTTACTGAAAAATGATATTTCAATCTAAGGGATGAACAATTTCTTATATTCGAATTTTTGCAAGAATTAAATGTTATTAAGATGTATGTTGACCTCGATTTTTGTGCCGGCTCATCGACGTAGATATGTTTTCACACACTTGGACAAATTGTCAATTACTCGTGGCCTTCTCCGGTGATGGGAAAGGCAGTAGCAAACACTCAAACTATCAAGTTAGTCAACAAGAAATAATAAACTGGATGTGGGATATTCTTGAGATGTGAGCAATAAAGTTGTATGAATATTGTGAGCTTGTGAATGAGTAAAATGAAAGAGAGAATGGGCAATCTTGATTTGAATGTGTAAAATCACATTACCCTTGAAATGACATTGAATGTGAGCCTTTATAGTAGCATGGATGATGTATCACCCCGAAAATTTTGGAATACAAAATTATTTGTTATATATATTATATTTTTATTATTTTGAAGTTGGATGACTAAAGTGATATATGTATTAACTTCGATTTTTGGGCTAAATATTTAGATCTTGTTAAAGCGCCTGAAAGTATATCAATATAGGTCTCGTTGGATAGCTCGTTTTAATCATGTAAATTAAGCTAAAGAAAAAGTCAGTTGGAATAAGCGAGGCCTAAGTTATCGAGATCGAAAGATTTTGCCTTAAATTGTAATTTATTATTACTTTATTTTATTTTTTTAATCAAAGTTAATTGGGATGGATAGTCACGTGATTTGATAATTGTTAGTTTTATTTTCATGCCAAAGTAATGGTTTTAGGTGCCTTTCAATTTTTGTGATATTTTCCATACGAATTCTCACCATTTTTATTGTCATCTTTTTGCTCTCTACTAAGTGCAAGACAAAGATTGGAAGTTGGTGAGAGTTGAAAGAAGTTATGAATTTGAATTCTATTCAAACCACTCCTCCCAATTCATTTTAATAACTTGTGGGTCGGGTCAACACATATGGGCGATCCATGACCTATATTTTCTAACAGTTTTATTCCTTGAACTCTTTTTGTTGACGTAAGAACCCGCAACCGCTACCCATGAGTGCGCATTGGGTAAACTTCACTCCATGTGCAGTAGCTTGCAAATCACATAGGAGAGATAAACTACACTAGGTAAGTCCCGGTGCGACAGGCTTAATCAATGAAGTGTTAGTAGGGAATTCGAACTCGTGACCTTCAATCTCCGTGTTCACCTACTCCACCAATTCGGTCATCCTCGAAGGGGTTAAATATATGAATTACCAGTTAAGGAATTGAACCGGAGACATCTCATAAGAATTGCAAGCTCTAACCTTGAAATTTATATGTGCTTATGAATGTATTGATGTGTATGAATATGTTATGAGAAGTATTAATGACATAAAATGTGTTGACACTGACCTCTGAGGTTGCTCGGCTCAAACTATCTATGCTCCAATGAAGAGAGGACAATGCGAGCTTGGGTATGTGAGCTCATTCGGTTCTTGGGTAACTTACCCAACAAGCTATTGTAGTCTTTCAAGACGCAACAGTAGCTAATGATTGCAGATCACTGACGAGATCTTCAAGTTAGCAATCAAATGAGTACACATGGAAAGGTCTCATGTCAGTGTCCACTTAGCCCTCCAATTGAAGGTCTTAGCTTACCTTCCTAAACAATGTATTTAATGCTGGGACCCACTTGTACCATCACCTCATAATCAACATGCTAGAATTAAGCTCGGACGCCAATCCTATTGCGCTAGCGCATGTACTTGTTCAGTTCAGTGTTTTAGGTTGACAAGACGGAAGTACTACGTGCCAGCATACTTCTCCTATAAAAGAGCCCAGAATGCAAAGAAAAAAGGACAACATTAGATGAAATACTAAGAAAGCCCATTGTGCTCCATAAATGTATTCAACATTTCCTATAAGAAAAAGAACGATATTATTGCCTTATAATCATAAAATCCATTGAATTATTTCTCATAAATCAACATTCATACTTTAAGTTGGCTTGGATTCTGTTGGTACATTTTTCAACTTCAACAAAATGTAATAATCAAATATTAAGTTCACATAATATAAAATTTAGGTAACACATTTATACATTTAACCATGTAACGTACGCATGAAGACAATGAAATATTTACTTACATTGAGTCCTAACAATTTACTTTTTCAATGGTAGGGAAGATATTCCTAGCCACCCATGAAGTCAACTTACCCCATATCCTAATTTCTTATCATTTATTTAAAATCTTCGGTCAAATTCAATGTTTAAATGTGAACTTAAAATATTGTTTTATTAAATTAAATATCTTTTTTAATATTGATAAGAACATCCTATGTATAAACAAAAATGTAAAGGGTCACAAAATCTTAAAATGAAGTCTACTGTTAAAAGACACTATCAACCCAAATAGGTAATTGTGGATTCAATAGTCATTATATAAATAATTTCTTCTAATCCAAAACCAACAGATGTAAAAATGGGAGCAAAACAAACGTCCAGTCTATATATATATATATATAGTACACACACCCCTATGTATGTACCAATACATATAAATACACAGTACATATATACATATACCAAAAGTACAGGCACATAAATTTATGCATGTAGACAAGGCCGGCCTTGAGGCGAGGCAGATAAGCCCGCGCCTCATGCCCAAAATTGGAGAGGGCCTCATTTTTTGGCCCACAATTTTTTTTTCGATCTGGCCCAAAATCGAAGGGCCTCAATATTACCCCCAACCACCACCTCAACGCCGTCTCCGGTCTCATCTCTACACTTTCCTTCCCTTTGTTTTCCTCATTTCCTTTCCCTCCCTTTGAAGGCTTCACTCTTTCAAAAATCACAAGGTTCATTTTTCAAAACAATTCACACGAGATTCAGTAGACATATCTTGGCAAAACAATTCAAAATGAGTTGATACAATTGTTGGCTAATAAGGTGAGAAGCTCAATTGTGAAAAAAGTTCAACATGAAAAATATTTTCCAGTTATACTTGATTGCATTCTAGATGCTAATCACAAGGAGTAAATGTCTTTAATAGTGAGATGTGATTACCATGGTGGTGCAACACTATTCACTTTTGCACCATTTTTTCAAAATTGTGCAAAATTTGTTGCCACCAAAATCTAGTATTTTGGTGTTGACATTGGAGACGGCCTTAGCATATTGAACTAGACTTCCATTTCATTCGAGAAAATTTTCTCAAGGTCTTTTCTCTACACGATATGTTCCTTCAACTCGTCAAATTGTGGACATTTTCACCAAACCTCTTGCCCGAGCTTCATTCACTCAATTTTGACACAAGCTGAGAGTTCACTCCATGACCCTCACCAACCTAATGGGGGATGATAAGAATAATGACCAGAAACCAATTTCAAAGGAATTATTTAATCTTCTTTAATATTCTTTATTCAGTTTTAATATTTTTCCCATCCTCAATGGCTACAACATTAGTTTGGTTATTCACCTTTCCAACTTTCGAAGTAGACTTTTATTGTTTTCACTTGCGTGTCTTGCTATTTTTCAATATTGGATAACAGCTTCTGTAAGTTTGTATTGCAAAGTCAACGAAAAAGGAAAATAATATTTTCCAGCTGATCTTTCTTTTCTGTTCTGTGATTTCTTCAAGAATTAGGTCCTCAAAAACAGAAAGAATTAGTTATTAAACCACATTAATACAAGCAATTTCAAACTGGTTATGTACTATAAAGAGCTAGTTTAATATGCTATACACATATGATATTCCGTTCGTAATTATTTTAATTTTCTTGAATTTATTTTATTTTCTACTAATGGTCGCTTTAAATATTCTATCTGTAATATATAATAATTCTTATTTTAATAATTTTAAGTTCTTTTGATTTTTTTTTTTTACTTTGAAGTACAATACCATTAGAAATATTTTAAAAATACATACTCGCACAGTTTGGAGTCAGACTTTCTTGTTTTAGTAATATTATCTTCTATTAAAAACAATAAAAGTAACATTTACGTTTCAAACCTGTCGACAAGTATGTAGGGATAGCAAAACAATTCGAGAAACCTAATACCGGCAAGGCCTTGCCCCGAACGTAACATGGATTACCCGCTTGATTAGATATTCGAATTAGGGACGGGGGGGGTATGGGCACTCCACCCCGCTCCGTTTAATTTTTTTTTAGTATTCAATACTTTAAATAGAAAATTTCACGAAATTTCATTAGTTCTAATATAAAATGGCAACTAAAATTATCTAAAATATTATGAAAAATAATAAAAGTTTTAGTTTATCAAATATATTTAAATAATTTAACTTTTAAAAATAATTAAAAAAATATATATTACTATATCATTTTAATGAATGAGGCAATAAAATGAATTATCAAAAACTTTTTAAAAAAATAAAATTAAAATTAAATGGAGTAGTAAACGGGGCAAGGGCCCCGCCCACCCCGATCAGACCTGCCTTAAATAGGTAACGAGTCGGGAAATTCCCTAGCGATGGGGGGTGAGGAAGGTTGCCGTGACCCCAACCCGCCCATTTCCATCCCTAAAAATATGTGGCTATCTGTTTTTCATAGTGACCATTTATTATTGAACAAAATTTAGGCATTCTTAAACCCTGGTCCGAGTTTTGATATTCTTGTGAATCATTATGTCTATTTTTGGTATTTTTATGTGCCATTAGAAATTTTCAAGTGTTCATCGGAATGATTTTTCTAGAGTGTACTCATCTTCCACATTTTAATCTATAATATGTAATATCATATCAAGTGAGAATCATTTTTTTGACGATTATAACCATATTACAATTCAATTATTTCAATAATACCTTACTTTTCATTTTTCAATATGTATTTAATTTGAAATTGTAATAAATAATTATTAAATTGTAATAAATACTATAATTAATTCTCAATTAATTAAAAGTCACATTCATTTAATTATTATAAATTAATATTCACATTTAATTAATATTAATTAGAATCGTTCACTTTCAGTTCATTATTCACATCCATATACGCTAATTAGCATCGAGTTTCACTAATTTGAAAATGAAATTATATTTATTTAATAAAAATGATTTCTATTTAATATTTAAAGATCACATCAAGTGAGAATCATTTTTTGGATGAGAATTATTTTTTGGACTATCATAGTCCTACTACAATTCAATTATTTCAATAATATCTTACTTTTTATTTTTCAATATGTATTTAATTTACAAACTGTAATAATACTATAATCAATTTCACGCTCACGTTCAGTTCATTATTCACATTCATGTATACTAATTAGCATTGATTTTCACTAAATTGAAAATTAAATTATATTCACTTAATAAAAATGATTTAACATTCATTGTCACGTACATACTCTTTGGTATTACTTCTAAATCAATTAACATTCACGCCATGTATCGAATTTGCCATTCATCTCCATTTATACATTTATTTATAATTCTAATACTCATATTTAGGTATGCATTTCACTATTTACGTGCGTGTATAATAACTAAGATTTATTTTCAAGGGTTTGCATTTTTCTCATATTTTAATCAAAAGGGTAAATGCAAGATCAAATATTACTTTCACAATACTTATAAAGCATTTCAGAATAACGTGCAATGCACGTTTAACTCTGACTGATTATATTAAAGGTCTTAACTTTTTCTTCTCCACAATCTTATTTTTAACCGTTGATCAAACAATCTTGTATTTAATCATGATTTTCGTCAAACAATATTGTTAACTTGATTTTAAATGAGGGTCAAATGCTTAATTGCATATTGACATTGTTATTTATTTTTCTTAGTTAAAAGTACAATAAGCAAACGAGTCCTTTTCTCTATCTTAGGGCCTATTAGATACCCTTAATTTTCCCAACTGGAAATTCTTTTTCCATTTTCTAACTTTTGCCTTGTTTGATAGTAGAAATTTTCCATAGAAAATCTTTTCTCACTTTCTCTCACACGTGCACATTTTCCTTAATTTTGTTGAAATTGATTTCCCACCTTTTAGGTGAGTTTTCATTTTTTTTTTTTTTTTTTTTTTTTTTTGTGGCAATTGGAAAAAAATTCTAGATCCAATGGTAAAAAAAATTATCACTTTTATTGACAATTTTCATGCAAAATAAAGTCAAACGAATGGTATTCGGTATTATAGTTTTTTTTTTTTTTTAGCATGTGAAACAATTTCTAAACCCAATGGTAAAAGAAATTATCACATTAATGGACAATTTTATGAAAAACAAAGTCAAATGAACACCAAACTTTCAATATTTTCTAGGTGAAAAATTATACCAGTCAAACACAATTAATTACGATTCTCAATAAAACAATTTCTAAGCAATTAAATTCCCTAAAATTCATTTTCTTTCCATCAGTTTTCCACATTTGTAATCAAACGAACTCTCAGAGAAGGTTTTAGAGAGAAATCATCATCATCGTGAACAATTTACGTTAATTTGAAAATAAGAATATGATGAAAAAAGTTTGAGACATAAATGTAATAATATATAAACTATATGATCCTTTCATGCAATTGAAATGTAATCTAAGTGTTAAAAATTGTGGTATGATTAAAAAAAATTACTTTTCAAATAATATTTCCTACACAAGTTTTAAAATAATTATACATTTTAGACTACATTTTAAGTTGAGATATTGTTTTCATACTCAAGATTACATGTTATACTAATACAATTTGAACTTGAAAAAGAATAACTTACAAATTAAGGGCTTGTTTGACAAAATTATTATGAATTTTATCAAATTTTCAACCCTAATAGGTGAATAACGCGAAATAAAATTTGTCAATTAAAAGCAACAAGTCATTTTTTAATTGTTCTAGATATTTAGTCAATCAATTAAAATTGTCCTAGTTGAATTGTCGCAATAAATAATTAAAGCAATAAATCACACAAGATGTGATGATGAAGAAATGACAACCCTCCAAAAAAAATTCTTTACTTTTACAACTCTTTTATAATAATTCTAGTTTTTTAAAATAATTTTTTTGTCTAAAAAATGACAATACAACTAAAAACCTAACAATATCTTCTTTTAACATTCTGTGACAAAACTATACAATGTAAGTCAAGGATGTATCAACAAAACTAATCTACCCAAACTTAAATAGAATGTCTATCTCTTGCATTTCTTGAAACTTGTTTCCTGAAATTAATAAAGCAAATATCAAGTGTAAATGCACGTGGTATATGAAATATAATAATTGAAACAGACTATCATATGCTAGCTAGATTGAGAAGCAATATTAATATTAATCAAAATACTAACTAAAACATTAATATCACAGAATATCAAAACTCAAAAAAGTTAAGCATTGAAAAAACCATCTCCCGTTAAAACAAAACATCACCCTTACTACAAAATAAACTAAAATTTAAATCATCTTCCATTAAAAACAATCTCTCCCTCACCATACAAAATGCATATCTCATCATCTCTATCCCTTTTTGTCACAATTGACGAAGGTAACACAATATATAATAATTTAAAGAAGCGGTTGTAACATGCACAAGTATAATCAATGATAACTAAACTTTCTCACTTATTCAGTTTAAGTCTAAATGGAGTAAATTGTATAAGTGACTCATGTGTATTAAGTGCCACTAATTCCAAGTGATCAAAACCCCAAACCTTAAATTTGTGAAAAATGACGTGCTAAACATCACTTTTAAATTAGTTTATTCCTCTAATAATGAAAGTCAAACCAATAATACATACTATGACCTATAAATGAAGCTCATTTTTCATGTATCTTATTCTTTTCTCCTCCTTACTTTGAGTATATATATGTTAAGACGATTTATATTTTCTTTTAAGCTCATCATTCTTCTCTTTAATTTTTCACATCTCATGTACAGACTCTTCTCCATTAAACGATTAATATGACCCATATCGTTGTTTTAGACCGATAACCCATAGGATATCAAGTTATGAGAAACCTATTGAGCTTAATTACTTGAGTCAAATAGGTTTCGAAGAATAGTGGGTATAAGATGAAACATTGAGTTTAGATCTATTAAATTAATGTCAATCCATGTTCAAGGTCGCCTAACCAATAGATGACGAACATCTTAAATCTCACACATGCGGTCAAGACTTATTCATAAGATCATAGTGTGTGTAGTGCAAATGGTGCATGAAGAAACTTATACTAAATACTTCATATCAACTTATAAAAGTAATGAAAAATATGCTACATCATATCAATTAAACTCATACTTGGTCATAACACACATGTTCAGGTAAATCACATATCATGTTGTAGTAAATTTTTCGTCTACTATTTTTTTTTTTCAATTTTTTTTTAAATCAGCATACCTAAAAAGTAAAATCAAACAAACAGAAAAAATGAGGCCCATGCATTAATTAATGAATCACAATTAAAAAAGTATAAATATGTATCAAAAATACCTAATCAATTAGGTTTACAAACGCTCTTACATTTAAAAACCCTATGATCAATTTCAAAAATTTTCAAATCACTCTTTGTCACCCAAACTTGTCTAGTGGAAGACTTATTCCAACTCAAACGTGTTATTAACTCTGTCAAATGACTCACTTGATTAGTAAGTAAATCAATTCAGCTATCAAAATTTCAATTTCTAACTCTAGTAAAATTCTGATTTAAATTTTTATGCATGAATTTTTGACACCAAGGCTATATATGTCCTAACTCACCACAATTGAAGCATGTATGGATAAATTTAGGAACGATTTTAGATTTCAGATTTTGAACATTAGGTGGAGGAAACCTATGTTGTACCAATGATTTCAGTCCTCGAACACCTACATTCTTGGTCATGTTCCTATTCAATATGAGCAGCTCTAGGTTTTAAGTTTTGAACATTAGACATTGAGGCAGGTACAAACTTATTGCTAGAAGATGAAGTAGTATGAGAAATTGTTTCATTATCGTCAAAATCTCTTCTATTCCCAACTGGTTTGTCCAAGCCTATCATATTATCAATTTTCTTAGATTCACTAGAAAACGTTTGAGGTTGTGCGTTTGATTTTTCAAGATCACCCGTAAAACATTTAACCTTAACATTTAAAGACTCTTTCTTAGCCCTTAATTCATTCAAACATCGTGTCAACTCCTCAAGTTTGGCTATAAGGTTTTCTTTTTCTATTGCATTAACCTTTTTAAGAACGACTTTATTCACCCTCTTAATCTTAAGATTCTCATCAAGTAAATGTTCATAAGCCTCCCAAATTTTCACATCACACTGAGATCTTGAATCAGGAATAGATTGACTTATTTAGACAATTTTTTGGTCAAAGATCGTTATTAAGCTCTTATATCACTTGAGAGTTACTAGTTCAACCCTAAATTATATAATAGGTGAATAACGCGGAATTAAATTTATCAGCTAAAAGCAACAAGTTACTTTTTAATTATTCTAAATGTTTAGTCAATTATTTTATGTTGAAATTTTGCAATAAATAATTAAAGTAATAAATAACACAAGATTTGATTAAGGAGAAAACCCTTAGCTAGGTAAAAATTTAGAGACCAAACCAGCAGTTTCCACTGTAGATAATAAGAACTTACAATAGGATCTAGCCTAGAAAATCCACTAGACTCGCAAATCTAATTCGTTCAATCTCAAAAACCCGTTGGAACATGATTCATTCACACCTACTCCCGATCTTCTAGAATTATTTATTTCATGTGGATCAGCAAAAACGTCTCGTTCTTGTACTCTTCATACGCTTCTAGTTCTACCTCCCTCAATCTTCAGCAATCACTGAAAGCTATTAAGAAAGTACCTTTCTGGTGATATCTAGGAAGTGAATGTTTTGGATTATATGAACTTCGATATTTTTCTCAAACTTTGTGGTTGATTGATATCAAAAATCAAAAGGTTAATCTAAATTGTTGAATGTGTTCTTGGATCTTGGAATGATGTTATGAATATGTAAATAATGATCAACCACGAAAAAACGTACTGGCATATTGAGTATTTATAATAAGAGGAGTTTAGGTAGTATATGATAGATAAAATTCTTAAAAAAGCAAATTAGGATTTCTTGGACAACACCATTGCTCAAGCTCTAGGCTAGGGACATGCAAGCAAAAGGTTTGTCACTCGAGCAAGAGTTGGGCAACAATGATTCTATTTTGGACGCTCAAGCATCAATTATACAGCAGGCTAGTGTAAATCCGACAACTCTATATTTTTGTTTCATACTCGAACCCAAAAACTCCTAATTTATTTATACAATCCTCCAAAAGACTCTTTGACTTTTACAACTCTTTTGTAATAATCCTAATCTTTTTGTTTAAAGAATTACCAATACAGCTAATAACCTAACAATATCAAATTTTCAATCATATATTTTTATCAACTGTTATCATGTTAAATGTCTTATCAAAAGTTGTCTCTAAGATAGATAGGTCATTAGCAATTTGACTGCTTTGACCTCTTTGCCCCTAGTTAAAAGGATTTTGCACTAAACCTTTCACAAGCACTACTTTTCGAGTGCAACAATAATAAATTTAAACTCCGTAAGAAATTACAATTATAAATTGAGTTAAATCAAATATTAGTTAATATCATACATTAATAATTATTATTCATACAATTTGTGAGCTACATGTACATAATGATTTTCAGCTACATGTACATAATAGTTTAAATAGTGATTTACAAACATATGTTGTATTGAAATATAATTGTGCTAGAATTTTTTCATCCAAAAAAAAAAAAAAATCTTCCTCACTTTGTTTTAGACACCTCATCTGCATTTAAAATATTATGTAATTCCATTATATACAAATAGGTTATTCAATTATTTATAAATTTATTAAATGGTGGGTAAATAATAATAATAAAAAAACCTTCCTCACTACGTTTTAGACACCCCATCTGTATTTCAACTATTATGTAATTTCATTATATACAAATATGGTTGAACTACATATACATAATTGTTTAAATAATGATTTACAAACATATAATGTGGTGAAATATGATTCGACAAGAATTTTTTCATCCAAATAATAAAAAAAACCTTCCTCGCTCTGTTTTAGACACCTCATCTGTATTTAAACTGTTATGTATTCCATTATATACAAATAGAATTATTCGATTATTTATAAATTTATTAAATGGTGGCTAAATAAAAATGAATGACTTGCTAGATAAGACACTCTTGTAATAAGTGGTAACATAAACAAATGGTTGATAGAGAGAATAAACTTTTGTGGTTATAATAAATTTTCAAACAAAATAATTTGCAGCTATTGCCATTTTAGTTCTCAACTTTGTATGCGAATAAATTTCCATTTTTTATTTCCAAAAAATAAAAAAATAACAATTTCTTTTCCTTTTCCATCGTGCATTTTCAAATACCCTTCATCATAACTACTAAAGATTAAGTTTTGAAATGATAAATGTCGAAGATATTGAATTCCAATAATTGAACTTGACGTTCCATCCCGAAGTTTCAATTTATTAAGTGGAGTAGCTAAGGTTATTACTAATCCAAGTTCAATTCTATGTTTAGCCATGTAAGATTATGCAACATATGCTTGAACATAGTTTCAAGTCATAAAATCTTAATTTAAAGTAAAAAAATCAAAGACGTTTTGTGATCGATTCTAATTGCAATTTTGATAAGTTTAGTTTCTACACTTATTCGCGATTCTAAATGATGATATTTTGTTATTATTTGGACGGATTAGGACTTAATTTGTGTTATATTGTGTTTAATTGATAAAACTCAATTATTGTATGAAGAATTGGAAGAAAGAACGAAAATTGAACGAAAACTCTTCATGGTTGAATATTGTATTAATATATTTATTGATTGAAGCTTATTGAATTTATACAAACATATTTGTATTGTCATATTTAGATTGTTTACACCTAATGAAAAAAGTGTTTCTATCACCTTATCTATTTTGATGTATTTTCATACTCGATAATTGCTTATTTTTTGCCATTAATTCACTTATTAAAAATGGCGAGAGGTTATACGAGGTTAGAGTTGTGGATTTTAATTCAAACTTCAACCACTCCCTTGGTAGAGTAGTTCAAACCATTTTTACTAAGGCCATGTTTGATAGTGTGACAACTTCATGGAAAATGAAATTTGTTTTTCATTTTCCCACTTTTTGATTGTTTGATTATATTTTTTTTTTCTTGGCAATTGGAATTACCACTTCCTCTCCCACGGTCACAAATTCTTGGTTTTCGTTAAAATGGTTTGGTTTGGTTTGAAGATAGTTCAAAAATTATATCAATCAAACACAATTAATTAACAATTTTCAATAGAATAATTCTAGACAATTTAATTATTTGAAATTCATTTTCTTTACATTCAAATTTTATTTTTTCAATTAAACGGACCCTAACTCATTTCAAAGAATATAGGCTGGTCAATTAACCCGGACGACCAGCCGCCAATTTTTGAAATGAAATTATGACTTTGCCACTATAAATAATTGAAAGGCTTGCAAGTTGCAAATTCAACGAAGATCCAAGTCTCGAGGTTGACTTGGAGAATTATACATCCTCGAAAGCACGGCATTAATTATAAATAGAAGAGATCCAATATATATTATTAAAATACCGAATTCCAAACAAGCCAGCTGACGATTTTGTATGGATTAATTATAAATAGAAGCACTTTACCTACAAGTTTTTTCAGAAAAAATATGGATCCTCCAAACATTTCTTCATTCGTAGTACTTATTTCTGTGGTCGTTTTATGTTGCTCCTGGAGAGCTGCTTCAGACAGCCACAATGATTTTCTTGAATGTCTTTCCCTTCATTCCAACAGTAATACCTCAATTTCAGACATTGTTTATACTCCAAAATCAAACAAATCTTCGTATTTAACAATCCTCCAATCCTCTATAAAAAACCCAAGATTCACATCGCCTGAAACTCCTCAACCCTTGTTCATTATTACACCAGTCCAAGAATCCCAAATCAAGTATGTGGTGTATTGTGCTAAAGAAAATGACCTGCAAATCAGAACTCGAAGTGGTGGCCATGATTATGAGGGACTTTCTTATATATCAGAAATCCCTTTTGTTGTGATCGATTTGGTGAATATGAGGAAAATTTCCATCAATGTTCAAAAGCGCACGGCTTGGGTTCAGGCCGGGGCAACGATTGGGGAACTCTATTATAGAATTGCAGAGAAAAGTCGAACCCTGGCGTTTCCTGCCGGAGCTTGTCCTACTGTTGGCGTTGGTGGTCATTTCAGTGGAGGTGGGTTCGGAACACTCTTTCGAAAGTACGGACTTGCTGCGGATAATGTCATTGACGCGCGCTTGGTAGATGTAAATGGAAGACTACTTGACAGGTTGAACCTCTTGCATAAAAACATGAGATTACAAGACAAACTTATTTTGGCTATTTATTTTGTGATTTTGTGTGATAGTATTATTCAAAAGTTAGTTCTATTACTAACAATAGTCAAATTTTTTTAAAAATTGCTTTACTTTATTTTTTTTAAAACGTAACTTTCAACCTGTCCTGTCATGGGTAAACGATTTATTTTTCATAAAAAAGCCGTCCAGAATTTTTAAAAATGGGTGATAATCTCTCTTTGCCTTATTATGTTATCTAGAAGATTAAGATGTAAACGAGTAGACAAGCTTATTTATTTGAATTTTATCTTCAATGACAGGAAATCAATGGGAAAGGACCTCTTCTGGGCCATTAGAGGAGGTGGAGGTGCCAGTTTTGCAGTCATTACTGCATGGAAAATTCAGTTGGTGGCTGTTCCTGAAAAAGTAACCCTGTTTGCTGTGAACAGAAACTTGGAACAGAATGCAACTCAGCTTATCCACAGGTGGCAACATGTTGCTTCAAAACTTCCTGAAGATATTTTTGTCTCGGTTTTCATAAGAAGAGTCAATTCGAGTATCCATGGAGAGAAAAAAACCATGCAAGCAACTTTCCTTTCATTGTACCTCGGCGAAATTGACAAACTCCTTCCATTAATGCAACATAGTTTTCCAGAATTGGGTTTAAAAAGAGAAGATTGTTCGGAAATGAGTTGGGTTCAATCCATCCTATCCATTGCTGGATTTCCTAATGGAGTATCTTCTGATGTTTTGCTGAGTAGGGTTCCTTTAACAAATTTATACTTCAAAGCAAAATCAGACTATGTACAGGAACCAATTCCTGAATACGGACTAGAGGGCATATGGAAATTGTTCTTTAAAGATGAAGCCGACATGGCTGAGATGATCTTTACTCCATACGGTGGAAGAATGAAGGAAATTTCAGAATCTTCAATTCCTTATTCTCATAGAGCTGGATATTTGTTCAAAATCCAGCACACAGTGTATTGGAATACATCTGGAGCTGCAGAATCAGAGAGACATATAAGTTGGATAAGAGGACTCTACAATTACATGGCTCCTTATGTTTCAAAATTTCCAAGGGCTGCTTATATCAATTACAGGGATCTTGATTTGGGAGTTAACAACAATGGCAATACAAGCTATGCACAAGCAAGTATTTGGGGATTTAAATACTTCAATAATAATTTTAATCGACTGGTTCGTGTAAAAACCATGGTTGATCCTGCGAATTTCTTCAGGAACGAGCAAAGTATTCCACCTCTGATGAGTTGAAGACATTTTTTATTTTTTAATTTAACCCTTACCCCCAAAGAGTTTCGAACCCAAGTCAGTCACTAGGTAAGAATTTACTTGACCACTTGAGTTGAGGTGTATTACAGAATATATCAGCCATTGTTGTTAGAATAATTATTACAGAGAGGTCTTCTCATACAAACGACGAGTTAATATATTGTCAATTACATATTTTGAATCAATCCACGTCCTTCCATGAGGAGCAAAGTGGTACACCCCAACTAAGTAGGCACCCACCAAACTATTCATACAAGAAGAAACCAAACAATAGCACTTGTTTGATTCTAATTTTTTTCAAAATACGTTCTCTTTTTTTCGATCATACATTTTTCAATAAAATAATATTATACGTAAATTCAAAATTTTTCTTATTTTCTAAGCACACATTCTTCATCAATCAACTATTTTCAAAATGCATTCTAAAAAAGAAAAAATCTCTAACATGAAATTAAATTTACAATAATTTAGAATGTACATGGCCTCAAAATACATTTTCTCTCTTCTTTTCGAACGTACATTTTCAATAAAATAATATTATACGTAAATTAAAATTTTTTCTTAATTTTTAAGCACATATTTTTCATCAATCTACTATTTCAAAATGCATTTTATAATAATAATGATAAGAATAATAATAATAAAAGAGATCAAACATGAAATTAAATTTACATTAATTTAGAATGCACAAGGCCCCAAGGCTGACCAAACGGAAAACAATCAACGAAAGTGACAATAAAAATGTCGTTACATAACTTAAGTTCCCAAACTTGACCAGAGACGTGGAGCCACATTCCCCCAAATAGGTGACGGACTGGTGACTACATTGGTGACCAAAGTGTCCGCCAAGATACCCTAAAATGCATTTTGGAGAAGTGGGTCGATTTGACATAGCTTTTGCGTTTGTTTATACTTCCCATAAAAGAGCTTTTGAAAGAATTCTTTTTAATTTTTGTTTAAAATTTAATTTTTAAAAGCAATTCTTCTTCTAAAAGTGTTTTTAAAGAAAGCCACACTAAACCAATTTATTTTAAAAACTCTTCTAACCATCAAAAGTCATTTTATAAAATTAATCAAACGAGTCCAAAAATAACTTTTGAATTACAAAAGCTTTTTTTGATTTATCAAAAACCGTGACAAACAGCCAATAGTGCAAATTTAAAACTTGTTTTATGATTAGGAAAAGAAAATATGTCACGTTCGGAACTGATGTGTAGTAATTGGCCATTATGAAAAGAAAGTAAAGAAAATAGGATAAATCTAAATATACTTAATGTTTTACCTAATTATTTACCTAAAGGCCAAGTGGCGGCCCCCTATTGGAGGGTCGGCTGGCCTTGTAGATGATTATGTACGTATAACATGATCCAAGAAAATAATATTTTGAATAACAACTTTTTAGATAATCTGTTAGATAAAATTTTAAGTTTATGTATAAAATATTAGGAAATTACACCAAATGTCATTTTTCCATTATGTAATTACCAAAATGTCACATTTTTAAATTAGTTGTAAGAATGTCAAAATTGGACATTTTTACCCTTCTGCATAATTTAAATGTCAATTCTAGGTGCAATTTTCACTGTTTTGCTTGAAAAGCTGGCCTCTGATGAGCTGCTGAGATTTCTGCGTCGTGTAGGAATCGATGCCCAGCTGGAAGAATGGCATACAACTTTGTCAATGATCCAGGCCGTACTTACTGATGCTGAAAACAAGCAAACAGCAAACGTAGCTGTGAAACAGTGGCTGAACGATCTGGAAGATTTGGCTTATGATCTTGAAGACTTAGTGGATGATTTGAATACCGAAGCTTTGCGGCGCAAATTAAATGAAAATAAAGGCAGCACCAGTAAGGTAAGAAAGCTCATCCCAACCTGTTGTACTAATCTTTCTTACAATGATTTCATGTTTGATCGCGGGATTGCTTCCAAGCTGAAAGAGATTAGTGGCCGATTGGAAGCTCTATCCAAAAAGATAAAAATGCTCAATTTGGTGGAGAATGTGAAGGGGAGGTCTTATGAAAGATTGCCAACAACTTCGCTTGTGGTAGAATCGGAAGTTTATGGAAGAGAGGAGGACAGAGAGAAAATACTCGATATCTTATTGGGTGTTGAATCAAATGGTAGTCCAATATCTGTGATTCCAGTTGTGGGCATGGGAGGTGTCGGCAAAACAACTCTTGTCCAACTAGTGTATAATGATGAAAGATTGAAGGACAAGTTTGATCTTAAGGGATGGGCTTGCGTTTCAGATGAATTTGATGCTGTAAGAGTAACAAAAAACATTCTAGAGTCAGTTTCTTCAGGTGGAAAGTGTGATTATGAAAATTTTGACACACTTCAGATCAAACTAAAGGAAACTCTTTCAAACAAGAAATTTCTGGTAGTTTTAGATGATATTTGGAATGAAAATTATGGAGATTGGGACATCCTACGCCGTCCTTTTCTTGCTGGAAAACCTGGAAGCACAATCATCATTACAACTCGACAAGAAGGGGTGGCCAAAATCATGTCTCAATTTCCAGCATACCACCTGAATTTGTTATCAGAGAGTGATGCTTTATCATTGTTAGCTCAACATGCATTTGGAGCTAAAACTTTTGACGGACATTCAGATTTAATAGAGATTGGTAAATCTATGGTAAGAAGATGTAAGTACTTGCCCCTGGCAGTAAAGGTCCTTGGGGGGCTTCTTCGCAGGACAGTAGGTCCTAAAGGATGGGAAGAGGTGTTGAAAAGTGAGATCTGGATGGCTGAAGAAAAGGGTGAAATTCTTCCGGCTCTAAAACTGAGTTATTACTATCTTCCTCCACAATTGAAAAGATGCTTTTCTTACTGTGCGCTCTTTCCCAAGGACTATGAGTTTGAAAAGTCCCATCTCGTGTACCTTTGGATGGCTGAAGGTCTTTTGCAGGAATCAAAGAAAGATGTGTCAATTGAAGAAGTAGGTAGTCAATATTTTGATGAACTGCTGGATGGATCATTCTTCCAACAATCAAGTGTCAATGCTTCATGCTTTGTGATGCACGACCTCTTTAACGATCTAGCTATGTTTGTTGCTGGTGATAAATGTTCGAGGATGAAGGTAAATCTTCCTAGTAAGATTTCTGAAAAGGTCCGTCACTTGTCATTCATGCGCCGTCAACATGAAACGTACCCTAGATTTAACTTTCTCGACGAAGTTCAAAAATTGAGAACTTTTTTGCCACTTACCAATGATAATTATTATTATGATGGGGGTTTTAAAGATTTCTTATCCCATAGATTTTTGCTTCACCAATTACCAAATTTGTACTGCCTAAGAGTGCTATCGTTGAATGATTATGAAATATTTGAATTGCCAGATTCTATTGGTGATTTAAGACATTTACGATACCTAGGCCTAGCTAAAACTAAGCTGAAGTGGTTGCCTGAATCTGTGTGCGCCCTTATCAACTTACAAGTGTTGATTCTAAGAGGTTGTCGGAATCTTGCCAAATTACCCACAAGCATG
Organism: Fraxinus excelsior; assembly: GCA_019097785.1. NCBI lineage: Eukaryota > Viridiplantae > Streptophyta > Magnoliopsida > Lamiales > Oleaceae > Fraxinus > Fraxinus excelsior. The sequence goes on along the minus strand of CM032624.1, from coordinate 20,383,993 downwards.
GAAAATCTTATTAATCTTCGGCATCTGGACATTTCTGGTACTGATGAATTACATGAGATGCCTCGAGCAATCGCTCAACTAACAAGTTTGCGAACGTTAACTAAGATGACTGCAAGTAAAAATAATGGAATGAGGTTAAAGGAGTTGGGCAATCTATCATTTCTACAAGGTGAAATTTCTATTGAGGAATTGCAAAATGTTGTGAATGTTCAAGATGCAAAGGATGCGAGGCTGACGGATAAGCCAAGCCTTAATGAAATAAGGTTGGCATGGAGCAAAGACTTTGATGATTCCTGGAATAAGCTTTTTGAATTGGATGTGCTTAATGCATTAAAGCCCCATGAGAACTTATCAACTCTTGAAATTAAGTATTACGGGGGTGAGAATTTCTCTAATTGGATTGGAGATTCAGCATTTCTTAAGTTAGAAAAAATAAGCTTCGAATTTTGTAAAAATTGCACGACTTTGCCACCATTAGGGCAACTACCTTTGCTAAGAGACTTGACCATTCAAGGCATTAGTCAAGTAAAAGTGATTGGAGCTGAATTTTATGGAAATAGAGGCATTGGAGAATTACCTTTTCCATCACTCATTAATCTGACTTTTGAGGACATGTCTAATTGGGAGGAATGGCATGGAATAGAAGGTGTTATCAAACTTCCTCGGCTACACAAACTGAACATAAGAAGTTGTTCAAAATTGGTCAGGCTTCCAAAACTCTTACTGCCGTCCCTTCGTAAATTAAGAGCTAAAGAGTGTAATGTGGTGGTGCTAAATCATATGGAGAATTTGGAATCTTTAACCAAAATATATTTGAAGAAAATTCTCGGATTAACTTCATTCACCAAAGCATTTGTACAGTCCCCTTTTACACTTGAAAGTCTTTCGGTTGATGAATGTGACGACTTTGTGACTCTATGGCCAAGTGATAATACCGCACGAAACCTAGTCAACCTACGAAGAGTGCATGTTGAAAGTTGTCCTAAGCTAGTATCCCTTCAAGAGATTGATGTTCTTCCTGATCTTAGGACTCTTGCGATAGTAATGTGTGGAGCTTTGGAGTTGTTGCCTAATAAAATATCTCGTCTTGAGGAGTTGATTATTCGTAAATGTCCATCATTAAAGACGATGATGAAGCTACAGGATTGCAGCACCTCGCTCACTTGGCTCGGGGTGAATTTGAATTTGACAAATTTACTAGGCTCTGGCCACAATTACCAAAGTCTCACTCATCTATGTATATGGGCTTGTGATGGTCTAGAGTCGTTTCCCCATGGAGGCTTGTCCGCACCAAATTTAAGATATCTATTAATTGAGGACTGTAAACATCTCAAGTCCTTACCCGATCGGATGGATCTACTTTCGTCCCTTTCATCCCTGAGCCTGTCTTATTGTGCTTCATTAATGGAACTCTTTCCCCAAGAGAATATTCCCCCAAATCTTTCTAGCGTGAACCTGGATAATTGTGCTTCATTAATGGAACTCTTTCCCCAAGAGAATATTCCCCCAAATCTGTCTCACCTCTCAATCAAACATTGCGGAATCTAAAGCCCCTGGGGGAGTGGGGCCTACACAAACTCACCTCTCTTGAAGACTTCTGTTTTGTTGGATGTCCAGAGCTGGTTTCCTTCACTAACAATGCTGACGAAGAACACTGTGTGCTTCCTCCATCTCTAACTTGGTTGTGGTTGTCTGATCTGCCGAATCTGGAAACCGTATCGAAGGGCTTACAAAGCCTCACCTCTCTTCAACATTTATACATATACGAATGTCCAAAGCTTGAGGCGTTGCCTATGGAAGACCAACTTAAAAAGCTTTTGAGCCTTTGCATTTCAAACTGCCCACTTCTTAAGAAACGGTGTTTGAAGAACAAAGGAGACTACTGGCCCATCATTGCTGACATTCCCAACGTCCAAATTGATTGTCATTCCATCTATGATTCACGTCCATGAATTCAATTACACGAGGTAAACAGATTTAATTTGATACCTATGAATCTCAACATCATTTCAAGCAGAACACTTTTCGACATTTCGTCAATTATTTTTCCAATCAGAATGTGAATTTTCTGCAGCAAATAGTGAATCTACACTTTCTGTAACAGCTATTCAAGTGTTTATGCTACTCTGTATCTTATATGTGTGCTTCTGCTCTTTAGTATAAATCAATGTGAGAGCCGATATATGAACAATCAAGTAATTGATTGGCTATGGCACTAAAATCAGCCTCTCCTCTCACCTTGTATGTGTTCTATTAAGTGTAAAATTCTATCAAATAGACAAATCGGAGTGATAGTTGTTTGTTCAATTAATTACCTTCAACTTGGATAGAATATTTGGTTAAGGTATTAATATTTTGCTTCGATCTGCTTTAGCAAACTGGAAATGGATTGATTCAACTTACTATATGTTTATGCATTTTTGAATTTTCATGTTTACTATATGCTTTAACAAACTGGAAATTGGTGTGCGTTTTTCAAACCTTTGTTGTAGAGTGGAAGCTCTTACACTATTTGAATGAAACAAATAAAAAATTCGTTGTGTTTGGTGTAGGCATTTTCTGATTACTTGTAAGAACGCAAGATGGAATGAAGGTGCCTCTTCTGTGGGACCTTCAAGTAAGTTTCTTTTTCATTTGCATTTATGTGTTTGTGTAAATGCCACAGTGAAATTATGTGGTAGGATCTGTGACTGAAGCTATGTTCAGACGTAAAACTTTTCTTGCCTTTTTTATTTCACGATTTTAGTAATATTTTCTGATTATTTCTCAGAATGAAAATTTCCTTTTGGAGGTTCCCATCTGTGACGGTCAAAAATTCAATTTAGTCTGTGAAAAATGTCTTGGCTAGGCAAGAATCGTTTTTCATGTTATTTTTGGGGGTTCCCTTCTATAAAAGCCGAAATTCTTTTCATTAGTTTTGGGTTGATTAGTTAATAAGTTTTTTCTGTCTTTTACATTTTGTGGATTTTAGTATGTATGTTTATCACTTATGATGCATGATTTTTGTTGGTCCTATTCTTTTCGATATGGTAAGTACTGCCTTCAATTTGGCAGTTCCCTGGGGATTTTTATTACCAAATTGTATTTTCTTGGAGTTCAACTGAAAAAATGGGAAAGATGTCCAATTATTTGACTTTTTGTTGATATTTTGAAAATTTATATTATTGTATTGATAAGCCATCAAGTTAAAATTAAACGTTTTCCATGATGTAAATGCTATTTGGAAGTTGAACTTGTTCTCCTTATTTTATCAAAAGATGAATATTTATCATCTCTTAGCTTTCCTTTTATATATGTGTGCTTGTGTGTGTGTGTCTTTATGGAATTTTTGTAAAAGTATTACCCGCTTTATGATCATTTGACTGTTGATAGATGATATTCCATATGTGGAAGCATATTTCATATAGAACATATACTCACCTTGTGTTGTTAGGTACCTGTTGTAGCTTTGCACATCTGCTCTCCATAATGTTTTGTTGTTCAACGAGCATACGATGGGATGGTTATTGATGGTGTTAAAGATTACTCTAACCTGACTGCTGAAATTGATAGAGTTGGGATGTGACACTGAATTTCTCCAAGCTGCCTTAAGTTTTGCCTCACTATTTAACATGCTAGGACTAGTTAGCTAATAACATGAAATTTAGAGCGTGGATTCTAATCAAAACCTGAATTTATTTCTATTTACCCACACAATTCTTGACTTGTTGTCTACGAAGTCCCCTTCTCCTTTGTTTCGACAGTGTACACGTTCAAATAACTATGAAGCAGTTGGTGGCTTGCCTAATTTCTCATGCTGAGGAGTTTAGTTTAAAAGATTCTTGATTAGGAATAAAACAAATAGCGTGTCATGCATAATGTATATAAATTCATCGTCTTGAAGTCAAAACATGATGATTTTTCTCTAATTGATTTCAGCCAGAGCAAGCTGAAAACAACGACATCACATGCTGATTTTTCCCAAATGAAATTCAGACACCAGGCTGATTTTTCTCACATAGAACATAAAATTTATAGAAAAAGCTCTTCTAACGAATGAAATTTTGGTTAAAAATGAACATAATATATAGAACCAGATGCTCATGCATAACATGTCAATCATCTATGAAATTTCGTCATGAAAGTTAAACATTACCCGCCTCATCTTGTGGGCAGCAATTGTGATTGAACCAACAGTGTGCTTAGTGATGGTTCCTAACTTCACAGTCAGCCAGTTATCACGGCCAAGTTTAGACTTCTTCTTCCATCCTTCGTTGTTCCACTTTTTCTCAATTATATCATTCTAGTGCTCTACACTTAACCACGGTGGTCCATATCCCTTCCAATCAATTATATTTCGGGACCTACTATTTTCCTAAGCCTTCTTTCGAGCCAAACAAAATATATCTCTTAGTCGATCAGTTGAGGCAATATTCCATGCCTTCGTCACCTCATTATCTTTATGTTTTGTCCACGAGTATTGTTACTAATGTAGGTACCAACCATTAGTACGGAAAAAATGATGAAAATTTATAAGGACAATAAGTAAATTTACAAGAAAATTGTATTACCTGGAATCTTTCCCACAAGAACTTTTTTGTGTCAACCGGCACCAAACTAAACGTAGGATAAGGTCCTCCCAAGTAAGCTTTCAAATTGGCACTTACAGAACGTGATGCCGAGATAGTAATGAATCTACAAGCATACAAAATCACTATGTCCATGACTTAAAAAATGTGTATTAAATTATGTATCAGCATCCCTTATCCATTTTGTGTATACCACTGATAAGTTCAATATTTATCAACAACAAAATGAAGGAAACCAGGTTAACAGAGAAGAAATAGAGAGAACGAAAGAGAGTAATGGAAGGGAGTAATTGAACTGTTAATTTCCTGCTTTTTATTGAAGACAACCCCGACTATATATAGTAGTCTTATAACGCTAGAAAGAATAACAAATAATACAAATGACGAGGAAACAACACTATCCTATTGGACCTAAAGATAAGCACTGCATGACTTATTAAATGCAACAAACAAAATGAATAAAATAGACTAAGTCCACCCCACGTGTTCACTTCAGCTGATAACAACAATTAGGAATCAGTTGCATGACTAGTGATGCTTGCTTATTCATATTGACATGATTCGGGAATAGCATATTTCTCTGACCTTTTCATGTTATTTTATAGTGAATTGAAATCAAGCATACTCTAGTAAATATAGCATTAGTGTCCAGAAGGGGTTCAGCGAAAGGAACAAAAAGAACAAAATAAACAGAGAAACCAGTGGTTCTGGCTTCATGGTTCATTCTTGTTTCTAGCTACATCTGTTATTTATCTCCACCTTGCAATAACCAATTTAACGACACTTTTCATTTCTTGGCAACCATTATTACCTTGAGCACAGATAAATATTTGAGTAATTGCCTTGAGCACAGATAAAAAGGAAATTCAACCAAGACTCTGAAAATTTTACAATGCACACAGAACTTTGAGTAGGTTTTGGAAGATTGTAATTGAAGGTCCCAAATACTACCAGAGGACCCCTTTTTCTACTCCGTTTAATTTAAACTCCTTTTCTAAAAATCATTGGAGAAATTGAGAATGATCTATGAAATTGCCGGCCATGAGAAGCCAAAATATACTTCCTATCTCCCACAGTAATTCATGCCAAATAAAATCAATGATACCACTTTGCATTCAAACTGAAATCCAAAAACAAAGTTCAGCTATATACCTATTGTCTCCTACAGTTAAATGAATTCTTCCTATTTCATCTGGACAAACGTTGCTACCATGGTTGGGACCCTTTTTTCCACAATCAAGTTCGTCATTATCATCTGCAAAAAGAGACCCATCATTATCCTCATATCCGTTCTCAATCCAGTCATTATCTTCCTCATCTTGTAATCTGGAAACCCTAGGCATGGAACTGCACATTACTCTAGTAGTCATCCTTAGTTAAAGTTAATGTCGGTATGAGTTTTGAGAAAGATCAACAGGGTTGAAAAGTGGTGAGGATGTCTTTCACACGGGATATTACGTTGTGCAGGAAGAATGGGAAATCGACGGTATGGGGAAGAAATGCGGTAATATATAGTGGGGGGAAATGAGGGAAAAGTGTACTAGCTTTCTGGAATAATTGGAGGGAAAGGATGAAATTTTTGGAAGGATAAATTAGATGGAGTAATTTTGGAATTGTAGGTGATGTTTTGAAAGTCAATGTTTTTCTAAAAAAATAAAATATGAAGGCTAAATTGAGTTAATTCAAGAAGAAATTATTCAGTGCACAAAAATAAAATGTATGATATAAGTAAAAAATGATGTTAGTTTATAATTGGGTAATTGGAGCAAAATGTCCCTACCTATGACGGGTTTTATGGAAAACGTCCATACGTTTGATTTTTTGGTACAGAACATCCCTACTTTTGCATTTTCTTTCGTAAAATGTCCTTTTCACCAATTTTTAACATAAAATGACAATTATACCCCCCTATATAAATAAATTAAAAAGAAAAGAAAAGAAAAATAAAGAATAAATTGCAATCTGCTCCTAAATTTTTTTAAAAAAATGTAAATGAGTCCAAAATTTTAAGAAAATCCCAAATCATCTAAACTCTCACAAATCATCCACTCTCAAATCATGCAAACCCTTCTATGTTAAAACTAATAATAAGAAAATCCCAAATCATCCCTCACCAAGAACCCTAATTTTTTCGCATAGACCTCTAATGGCAGCCAGCAATTGAACCTGATTTTAATGCAACTGGTGAAGACCATTACTGAAATATGAGCGCCAGGTGAGGGTGAACCTATTCCAGGTGGTCCCCCTCAATTAGTGCATCGGACGGTGCCGAAAATCGATTTCTTCACTGGCGAAGTCGAGAGCTTCACGACATGAGAATTTTCAAACCGATATTGAGCGTGCTTGAGAGATGAATTGCAACCATGTACAGTTTCGTCTGATGTGGTGAAGGTGTTAGTTGGCGTCCGCGACCATAAGTGTGAGCACCGACTCCGGAAATCACATTCTTCTCAGGTGAGTTTGCTGCTATCGCGACTGGAAGGGAAGTTTCTGCAAAATTGAGCTGCTGTGGAGTATTTTGTAGTGAATTTTTTGGCATAATTATGTTCGTCTAAGGATGTGCAGTCAGCCAGGGGTGGGTTCCAGCCATGGCGTTGACCGAAAATTTGATTTCCAGCCGTTTGTATTTTTTATAGCAATTTTTTTTGCTCGATTTCTGGTGATTTTGTGGATGAAATTTCTTATTGTTTGGTGGTAAATGAAGCTGATGTTAGGAGCTTTCCTAGGATACCAAAATCTGGTGGTTTGGGAGGTCGATATTTGCTGGGATTTGAGAAAGAAGGGTTTGGATGATTTGAGAGTGGATGATTTGGTGAGGGTTTGGATGATTTGGAATTTTATTAAAATTTTGGATTCATTTATATTTTTAAAAAGTTTAGGAGCATATTGCAATTTATTCTTTATTTTTCTTTTTATCTTATTTTATTTATATAAGAGGGTATAATGGTCATTTTATGTTAAAATTGATGAAAATAACGTTTTGCGCAAGAAAATGCAAAGGTATGGACGTTTTGCACCAAAAAATCAAATGCAAGAACATTTTCCACAAAATCCGTCATAAGTAGAGACGTTTTGCGCCAATTATCCGTTTATAATTAGTTTAAATGAAATAATTCTCCCCTTCTAGTTCTTTACATGTTTATTAAAGCTCCCCTTTTAATTCGCGTGATTGAATCCCAGCTGAAATTCTTTCACTGGTCCTACCTTTCTTATCAGTGAAATTGTGTGTCTCTTGACCGAAAGTTTCAAACTCAACGTCAAGAATGAAGAAAAAAAAATTTATTCGAAGACTGAAAAACGTGTTTTGCTCGTTTGATCTATTGCACTCAAGACTGACCTAAAATTATTCAAAAAACGGATCAGACAATTTCGAGCTTAATTAGATATAGATTTAGATTCCTTGAAGATCATTCGCATTGTAATCAATTAATTAGAAGAAATATGGTGAGATCTAGTAAAGTTGACAATCGAAAATTTAGGGGACTAAATCTTAAACTTACGAATCTTGATTCAGATCAATACGCTATGAATTATTGAATGATGAGGGGAAGCGTAAAAGAATTCGAGGAAAATGCCAATCCGCAACTCCTCAAGCCTCGATGAAACATCTCGTTCAAGTTCAATTTCCAACCCTTCAAGCCTCGAGTGAACATGGTAATCGAACTACTTTTGATTACCCATAAGCTATATCTGTACATCAAATTACATTTTTTGAATGTGAGTTGTTTTTACGAATGAATAAACAATAACATTCAATTATGTACAGAATTGATGAATCAAGACGTTATGAACTGGAAATGGCAAGGAGCAAACTATTGAGAGTTCAACGAGAATGACATATTTTAATAATAGTTAAATGTGACAAAATCCACTTGAAGTACATTGAGCGAACCACATGTTAAGATTTTGAAGAATACTATAAAAGACTTGTAGGTTGGTAGTATCGAGTTCTTAAAATCAAAAGTTGAGAGTTGACTTTTTCTTTTAGGTAATGCCGGCAATTTCATTAAATTAGATATCTCAATAAATGTAAGAAAATTGTCTATGTTCCTATGGCAAAATTTTTAAATTATTTATAAATGATCAATCTTTATTTTTAATTACACACTTCAATGACCACAAGACCATCTACTTATATACCACTCGTTGTTATTTATTTATAAATTTAACCGTTTATAAATCCTTCTCAAATGTGAAGCTAATTCAGCTATGTTTGACAAATGTGGACAATATAGGCCAAGAATTCAGTGGATGATGATTTTTTTTAAATAACTTTTAAAATCTATTTCTCCTAATGTCATAGGTGCACAGTGCACTCTCATAATACACATATAAGATAATTGACACTCATTCTCATGTTTCTTTTATTCGTTCAACATTTTTCTTCTCTTTGTCATACTTAAAACAGTTAAGCTTAAATCATTGTCATAGAATATCAATGACATGTCGTAAAGAGGATTGAATAACATCGAATGTTATTACATATGATAAATAAGTACAATTCGTGTTCATTATACATTTCAATCGTATCTAATACCACTTACGAGACCATTACTAAACTTCTTCTGTTTTCTAGTATTCCAATATTAATAAACTTAAAAAATGGCATTATAAAAATATATAATAAAAAATTAATATTAAAAATTTCTTCTGTTTTCTAGTATTTCTTCAAAGACGCTCCAACATAATATTAAAAATTATTTACTAAGAACTCCTTTATTAACATGCTTCTTTTAAGGTCCCTTTTTGTGAAGTGTGTGACAAGTGATTTGGAATATTTATTCAGAATTATTTCTGAAATTTGTAACGTAATTGCAAACGGTGGTTAAAGAATTGAAGAGAAAGCAAATTTCCACACGTGAGGGATTGCTTTGTCTTGATTGTTATTGGATTTCGAGTAAAGATCCATTTTTTTTTATCAAAGATATGATTTGATTACTATATAAAACGTTAAATCTAGCCGGAATATTTGACCTTTGTAATTCAGATTTACCTTAAACTATTGGTAAACCTATGTGGTTTGAAGAATAACTACACAAGTATATGTATAAACATCTGTCGGGGACTTCCTGAATTCAACAGTAATTTTTGGGCAAGTTGAGTTGCTCATTGAAATGTAAGCATATTTCCAATAAATTTAAGCATATTCCCTGCCACACTTTAGTTTAAGAGGATCACTTTAGTAAAAGAATAAGAATATGGACTCTAACTCCACCATGGATGTCAAACCAATCACACTTGAATAAGGTTACCTTGTTTCCTACATATCCTAAATAATCAAATTCCAATTTTTCAGTTAACATACCATAGTAGACACGCTCATAGTCATTATGACAACTTCCTAGTACTGACACACCACTATTCATTGTTGTTTTGTGGGACCCATAATTTAAAGTGTGAAACTTAAAACATTGACAAAATATCCATTATAACAATTCACTCTACGTGAGGGACCCAAAGCCAAAGCCTTTATGCGATTATCAACTTTATTATGATCATCCAAAACCTAAGAAAAAGAAGAAATAATATGGATTAGAATTCATTTTAGAAAATACGTTTTCGGGTTAATTGAGAGATTACTTGCGAAATCATTTACATATTCTCTTAACCAACACGAGAAATGTTATTCCCATAAACCATCAAATTGTGCATCAGACATTTGGGTATGCAACATTCTTATCTATTTATCAAACACCCTACATGTGCCATGAGAAAGTATAAGTACAGCTAAGCAAACATACAGTTCAATATATATAGTACAAATGTATTTATAACAACTTACGTGATAAAAGGGGCTACTTCCTCACAATTCAATAGCACATATGTCGATGCTACTCTAAATTCCTCATTCATCATTAGTCTGCTATTATGACGTTGAATGCCCAAGGATCGTCCAGGGTGGGCAAAAATTGATAGTCTCTCTTGGGAATCAATAAGACCTCCATCATCATTCCTCAACACACGATTCAATCTTGTTGGAATATTTTGATCAAAATACAGAGAGCAAAAGGTTGACATTTCCTCTACTAAGTATTCCTTCACAATAGATGCCTCAACATGAGCCTGATTTTTCACTTTCTTTTTTAAGTGGTGTAGGAACCTGTGATACACGAAATCAATATCATTAAGACTATAGAAGGTAAATTAAATATTGAAGCATGTGCTACCTCTCAAAAGGATACATCTAACAATACTGCACAGGACCTCCAACATTCACTTCATATGTTAAATGAACAGGTAAATGTTCCATTGAATCAAAAAATCCCGGTGGAAAAACATTTTCAAGCTTGCATAATGTCACAACAATGTTTTGTTCTAATTGTACCATATCTTTCACCCTCAAAACAGTAGAGCATATATCTCTAAAAAATGGCTAAGTTTAGTTAAAGCTTCCCAAATTACTTTGGGTAACAAGTCTTTAAATACAATCGGCAGCAATATTTGCATAAAAATATGACAATCATGGCTTTTCATTCCATAGAACTCACAATCACCCTTAACACAACGTGAAATGTTTGATGCATAACCGTCAAGCATTCTTAAATTCTTAATCCAATTGTATACTTCTCGTTTTTGGACATTAGTTAAGCTATAAGAGGCCTTTGGCATGGATAGTTTTCCTCTTTCATCTTCATATATATGAAGCTCTGGACGATTGCAATATAACTCCAAATCCTTCCTAACCTTGAAGCTATCTTTAGTTTTTCCTTTTATATCCATAATTGTGTTGAATATATATTCGAATACATTGTTTTCAATATGCATCACATTTAAATTGCGCCTTATGAGATTTTTATCCCAATAAGGCAACTCCTAGAAAATGCTTTTTTTCACCCAATTATGGCTATGACCAAAACCTTCGATTTCTTTTCTTTTATCAGCTTTGCCACTTGCAATGTATGGAAGCTTCTCCACCATACTTCGTAACTCTTCACCGATTAGCCTATGTTGTGCCATTTCCTTCTCAACTCTACCTTTGTAAAACTTGTCTCTTTGTTTTCTAAATGCATGGTCAGGTGGTAGGAATTGACGGTGACAATAAAAAAAAAAGATGTTTTCCCTCCATTTTAAGCCTGAAAGATTTAGTTTGACCCATACAGTATGGACAAGACTTTAGATTGTGTGTACTCCATCCAGATAACATGCCATATCCTGAAAAATCAGTAATAGTCCACATCAATGCAACTTTCAATTGAAAATTCTGCTTTGTTAGTATGTCATATGTTTCAGCACCTTCATTCCAAAGCATTTTTAGTTCATCAATGAAAGGATGCAAATAAACATCAAGGTTTTTCCCTAGACTCTTCAGTCTAGGGATAACCATACTCAATAACAAGTTATCTTGTTGCATGCACATCCATGGCGGAAGATTGTACACAGTAATGATTACTTGCCAACACGTGTATTGCACATTTGACATGTTAAAGGGGTTGAACCCATCAGTACATAAACCAAGGCGCACACTACATGGTTCAAGGGAAAAATGAGGAAAAGTTCTATCAAAGTGCTTCCATGCCTCACTGTGTACGGAGTGTGACATTTCATTATCAGTTAATTGATTCTTTGAATGCCATAACATGTACTCTGCAGTATGCCTCGACATATACAATCTTTGAAGCCTAGAAGTTAGAGGTAGATATCGTAGTACCTTTTGAGGTACCCTATGTCTAGATCGAGACATATTCTCTTTGTACCATGGACTAAAACACGTAGGACATTGAGTCATGCTCTCGGTTTCTTTGTAGTACAACATGCAATCATTCACACAAGCGTGGATCTTCATAACACCAAGGCCAAAACTGGATAACATTTTCTTTGTTTTATATAACGTAGCTTCTAACCGGTCACCCTCTAGCATAATTTCCTCAAAGATAGACAACATACGATGATAACACGCTATAGGAATATTAAACTCAGACTTCAGATTTAGGAGTCGTGCCATAGTAGAAAGGGTTGTGTTCTTAGTACAACTAGACCACACGTGTTGGTCAGCTTCTTCCAATAGTTTAAAGAAATTTGCTGCATTTTTATTTGGGGTTTGTTCCTCATTAGCACAAACATTATAATTAATGTAATTATCGTACATTTTATGGCCCATCGCATCTATCACCATTTCTTCATAGCCCTCAATGGTTGTAGCTTGTGAAGTTGAGGACTCTGCCAAATCTGGACCATTGAAAATGAATGGTTCTCCGTGTGTTTCCATTTTTGTAAAGATGAAATTTGACATCATCTCCTTTTAGAAACCTAGTGTTTTTGCATTTTTGCATATAAAACATGGACATTTGATCATATCTCCATCTCTTGTTCGAGACATGGCAAATTCAATAAACTCTTCAACACCTTCAATGAATCTATTCGAAAGAAATCCTTCATATGATTGATTCAACATCCAACTGTGGTCTGATGCCCTAATGTTCAACAACAATTCATAAAATTTTAGACCATGTTCTTCATGAATTATTGCATGGTTTGAATGTTGAACCTGCAAAATGAATCCAATTAATTCCCTTACTAGAACTAAATGTTTGAAAATACCAAAATGAGAATATAAATGTATCTAGAGTTGTTGGGTATTGGCAAGTAAAAGGAGATGATAAAAATGTGGAATATAATAGGGAAACTACTGGATTTCAACAGATTTTTCAATTCTACATGAGAAAACCTGGTAGAAGTAAAAAAGACATCTTGGATTTTTTAGGAATTTATAGTGCTTGATCCTCTGGCCCCGCAATGCGGTGTTGAAGGTTGAACCAAGTTCAACGATTGGGTTTTGTGTAAGATTTGGAACAATAGCAGAGGCTATTATTATGAGAACGATGATATCTACACATCAACTGGAATGCCAAAAATAGACTTCAGCTTAAGAAGCAAATGAGACTTGAGCTTGCCAAGAAAGTCGTACAACTTGCGGAAGAAGAAACTGATTAGCACATGAACTTTTTATTCTTGTTTTACTGGTTTAGTTATCTTTTGTTACTGGGAAGCAAGCTCTAGTAGCTTGTAGTGTAGAGACAGTTCATTTACCAAGTCCCATTATATAAAGCAGTCACTTGGACAACTGAAGATGGAATTGAGAAGCCTATGAATCAGCATTGTGATAATAAGACACGTTGACGTAGTTCATAATCTTGTTCAAAATGATAAGACTTAGCGTGTTCAAATAGCTCGTGATATTATCAAATAAATATTTAAAAATGATTAGTTTGATTTCAGTTTGTTCAATCACAAAAGCAACTGGCAGCAATACTCACTAAAGGGCTTCAAACAACAACCATTTGAAGTTCTAAAAAGCACATCAGACGTCTTTGATCTGTTTAGAGGGGAATGCGGAAGAAATATACCACTAGCCACTGAATAATGCAGTTGAACTTGTTATAATACAACCTTTATGTCCAAAAGTACATATCTCGATATTTAGTAAATATCACTGTACTGATTCTTTCTTCTGTTGAATATTGAGTGAATCCTTAAACATGGACATATGATTAATGGCACGACATTTGTAATATAACACGCAACTTTCAATCCTGGCTTTGGTTTAGAATTTCCAAATGCACCGGCACACATCCATAAATAGAAAAAGTCAACTAATCAACTCAAATGGTGAATTGGGTACAAAATCGTAGGATATTAAGCTTCCATCAAAATAATTGATTATCATTTGCTAATGTCAAGTCCAAAAGAAACTAAAATAGATTGACCTCTAAGAGTTAAATCTGACACAGCCTACCTCGGAGCAATGAAGAAGAAGATTCCCAATAGTTGATGCTATATGAATCAATTGACAGCTGGTATGGGCGATGCCCTGTATTTCGAGACAGAGACGATTTGGGGATGAGATGAGCGAGAGAAGGGATGACTATATGAATCAATTGATGGCTTTTGTCGGTGACGTCCTTTATTCTGATGGCCGGACGATAACGTAGAGCGAGAGAAGGAATGAGATGAGCGAAAGAGGGGAAGGGAGGCATTGAGATGAGCGAGAGAAGGTAAGAGAAGATGAGACGAGTCTAGGTTTTGCCCTCGTGAATATTTGTTTTTCATTTATTTTTAATTCTAAATCATTTACTAACAAAACAAGGTGTATGAAATATTTTACAATTATATAAATTAATATGAATATAATACAAATAGATATTTAGTGTATTAACAACGAATAAATTTGTAGGTAAATATCAATTAATGTTTCATTTTTTTTACAATTTTACAATCAACAATTAGTACGTCACAATTGTCGTTGGTGATTTTTTATATATATTTTTTAATTACCAACGGATTAAAAATGAAATCTTAACGACGGCTATATTTTGTCGTTAATTCTGTTGCCACCACATTTATTTTATAGTTATACATTTTTTATAACATCTCGTTGGAAAATCGTTGTCAATCCGTTACTAATAGCAATGGATGGCTTCCGTTGGTAAAAAAAACCTGTCTCTAAAGCCTCCATTTCTAGTAGTGGTGATGAAGTTTCGAATTTTACCGATCTTCATGTAACACTCAAATTTACATCCAAAATTCAAAATCTCATAACTTCTATGTTTTAACTCAAAAACTTAAGTTATTTATATGGTTGGAAAGCTCATTAAAATACATTTCATTAAAATACATTTCTAACAATACTAATTTTATTGTATAATTATTAATGTCTAGAAAGCAGTAAATTATCAAAAGATGTCATTAAAGACCACATAAGGTTTCAAATCTTTACATAAAAAATTAATAACCCAATGAATTAATTTGCAACATACTTTAACATGGATTTCAAATTAAAATGCTTACTTTAAATGATGAATTCCAAGATTTTTTTGAATGGTTGAATCACCTTGCTTTCCAAAACTCTTAATCTATAATTTTCTTGCACTCCATTGGTCCCAATCCCGATCACAATGGATGTGGATTATTAGCCACAACCTAAGTGCCAATTTTGTGAGTTTTCAAGCCAAAGTAGTGGTTTTAGGTGCCTTTCAATTTTTGTGATATTTTCCATACGAATTCTCACCATTTTTATTGTCATCTTTTTGCTCTCTACTAAGTGCAAGACAAAGATTGGAAGTTGGTGAGAGTTGAAAGAAGTTGTGAATTTGAATAGAATTCAAACTACTCCTCCCAATTCACTTTAATAACTTGTGGGTCGGGTCAACACATATGGGCGACCCATGACCTATATTTTCTAACAGTTTTATTCCTTGAATTTTTTTTGTTTATGTAGGAACCCGGAGCCGCTACCCATGAGTGCGCACTGGGTAAACCTCACTCAATGTCCAATAGCCTGCAAACCACATAGGAGAGATAAACTGCACTAGGCAAGCCCGGTGCGACGGGCTTGATCGATGAGGTGTTAGTAGGGAATTCGAACTCGTGACATTTAATCTTCGTGTTCACCTACTCCACCAATTCGGCCATCCTCGAAGGGGTTAAATATATGAATTACAAGTTAAGGAATTGAACCAGAGACATCTCATAAGAATTGCAAGCTCTAACCTTGAACTTTATATGTGCTTATGGATGTATTGATGTGTATGAATATGTTATGAGAAGTATTAATGACATAAAATGTAATAATCAAATATTAAGCTCATATAATATAATATTTAGGTAACACATTTATACATTTAACCATGTAACGTACGCATGAAGACAATGAAATATTTACTTACACTGAGTCCTAACAATTTACTTTTTCAATGGTAGGGAGATATTCCTAGCCACCCACGAAGTCAACTTACCCCATATCCTAATTTCTTATCATTTACTTAAAATCTTCAGTCAAATTCAATGTTTAAATGTGAGCTTAAAATATTGTTTTATTAAATTAAATATCTTTATTAATATTGATAAGAACATCCTATGTATAAACAAAAATGTAAAGGGTCACAAAATCTTAAAATGAAGTCTATTGTAAAAAGACACTATCAACCCAAATAGGTAATTGTGGATTCAATAGTCATTATATAAATAATTTCTTTTAATACAAAACCAACAGATGTAAACACACATACATACATATACCAAAAGTACAGGCACATAAATTTATGCATGTAGACAAGGCCGGCCCTGAGGCGAGGCAAATAAGCCCGCGCCTCAAGCCCAAAATTGGAGAGGGCCTCATTTTTTGGCCCACAATTTTTTTTCTGGTCTGGCCCAAAATCGAAGGGCCTCAATATTACCCCAACCACCACCTCGATGCCGTGTCCGGTCTCGTCTCTACACTTTCCTTCCCTTTGTTTTCCTCATTTCCTTTCTCTCCCTTCGAAGGCTTCACTCTTTCAAAAATCACAAGATTCATTTTTCAAAACAATTCACACAAGATAGTAGACATATCTTGGCAAAACAATTCAAAATGAGTTGATACAATTGTTGGCTAATGAGGTGAGAAGTTCAATTGTGAAGAAAGTTCAACATGAAAAATATTTTCCAGTTATACTTGATTGCATTCTAGATGCTAGTCACGAGGAGTAAATATCCTTAATAAGAAGATGTGATGACCATGGTGGTGCAACACTATTCACTTTTGCACCAAATTTTGGTGAAATTTGGTATTTTGGTGTTGCCATTGGAGACGGCCTAAGCATATTGAACTAGACTTCCATTTCATTTGAGAAAATTCTCTCAAGGTCTTTTCTCTACACAATATGTTCCTACAACTCGTCAAATTGTGCACATTTTCACCAAACCTCTTGCCCGAGCTTCATTCACTCAATTTCGACACAAGCTGAGAGTTCACTCCATGACCCTCACCAACCTAACGGGGGATGATAAGAATAATGACCAGAAACCAATTTCAAAGGAATTATTTAATCTTCTTTAATATTCTTTATTCAATTGCATCAGTTTTAATATTTTTCCCATCCTCAATGGCTACAACATTAGTTTGGTTATTCACCTTTCCAACTTTCAAAGTATTCACTTACGTGTCTTGCTATTTTTCAATATTGGATAACAGCTTCTGTAAGTTTGTATTGCAAAGTCAACAAAAAGGCAGCTTATCTTTCTTTTCTGTTCTGTGATTTCTTCAAGAATTAGGTCCTCAAAAACAGAAAGAATTAGTTATTAAATCACATTAATACAAACAATTTCAAACTGGTTATGTACTATTTAGAGCTAGTTTAACATGCTATACATATATGATATTCCGTTCGTAATTCTTTTAATTTTCTTGAATTTATTTTATTTTCTACTAATGGTCGCTTTAAATATTCTATCTGTAATATATAAGAATCCTTATTTTAATAATTTTAAGTTCTTTTGATTTTTTTACTTTTAAGTACAATACCATTAGAAATATTTTTAAAATACATACTCACACAGTTTGGAGTCAGACTTTTTTGTTTTAGTAATATTATCTTCTATTAAAAACAATAAAAGTAACATTTACGTTTCAAACCTGTCGAAAAGTATGTAGGGATAGCAAAAAAATTTGAGAAACCTAATACCAGCGGGGCCTTGCCCCGAACGCAACAGGGATTATCCGCTTGATTAGATATTCGAATCAGGGATAGGGCGGGTATGGGCATTCCGCCCCATCCTGTTTAATTTTATGTTTTTTAGTATTCAATACTTTAAATGGAAAATTTCACGAAATTTCATTAGTTCTAATATAAAATGACAACTAAGATTATCTAAAAAATTATGACAAATAATAAAAGCATTAATTTATCAAATATATTTGAATAATTTAACTTTTAAAAATAATTAAAATATATATTATTATATCATTTTAATGAATGGGGCAATAAAATGAATGATCAAAAACTTTAAAAAATTATAATTAAAATTAAATGGAGTAGTAAACGGGGCAAGGGCCTCGCCCACCCCGATCCGACCTGCCTTCAATAGCCGACCCACCCATTTCCATCCCTAAAAATATGTCGCTATCTGTTTTTCATAGTGACCATTTATTATTGAACAAAATTTAGGCATTCCTAAACCTTGGTCCGAGTTTTGATATTCTTGTGAATCATTATGTCTATTTTTGGTATTTTTATGTGCCATTAGAAATTTTCAAGCGTTCATTGGAGTGATTTTTTTAGAGTGTACTCATTTTCCACATTTTAATCTATAATATGTAATATCATATCAAGTGAGAATCATTTCTTTGACGATTATAATCATATTACAATTCAATTATTTCAATAATACCTTACTTTTCATTTTTCAATATGTATTTAATTTGAAATTGTTATAAATACTATAATTAATTCTCAATTAATTAAAATTCACATTCATTTAATTATTATTAATTAATATTCACATTTAATTAATATTAATTAGAATCGTTCACTTTCAATTCATTATTCACGTCCATATATGCTAATTAGCATCGAGTTTCACTAATTTGAAAATTAAATTATATTTATTTAATAAAAATGATTTAACATATAATATTTAATATTTAAACATCACATCAAGTGAGAATTATTTTTTGGATGAGAATTAATTTTTGGACTATCATAATCCTACTACAATTCAGTAATTTCAATAATATCTTACTTTTTATTTTTCAATATGTATTTAATTTACAAACTGTAATAATACTATAATTAATTTCACAATCTCACGTTCAGTTCATTATTCACATTCATGTATACTAATTAGCATTGATTTTCACTAAATTGAAAATTAAATTATATTCATTTAATAAAAATAATTTAACATTCATTGTCACGTACATACTCTTCGGTATTACTTCTAAATAAATTAACATTCACGTCATGTATCGTATTTGCCATTCATCTCCATTTATACATTTGTTTGTAATTCTAATACTCATATTCAGGTATACATTTCACTATTTACGTGTATCTATAATAACTAAGATTTATTTTCAAGGGCTTGGATTTTTCTCATATTTTAATCAAAAGGGTAAATGCGGGATCAAATATTACTCTCACAATACTTATAAAGCATTTCAGAATAACGTGCAATGCACGTTCAACTCTGACTAATTATATTAAAGGTCTTAACTTTTTCTTCACCACAATCTTATTTTTAACCTTTCGTTGATCAAACAATCTTGTATTTAATCATGATTTTCGTCAAACAATATTGTTAACTTGCTTTAAAATGAGGGTCAAATGCTTAACTGCATATTGACATTGTTATTTATTTTTCTTAATTAAAAGTACAATAAGCAAACGAGTCTTTTTCCTCTATCTTAGGGCCTGTTTGATATCCTTAATTTTCCCTAGAACTGGAAATTCTTTTTCTATTTTCTAGCTTTGCCTCGTTTGATAGCACAAATTTTCCATGGAAAATGTTTGCTCACTTTCTCTCACACGTGCACATTTTCCTTAATTTTGTTGAAATTAAGGGCTTGTTTGACAAAACTATTATGAATTTTATCAAATTTTCAACCCTAATAGGTGAATAATGCAAGATTAAATTTGTCAATTAAAAGCAACAAGTCATTTTTTAATTGTTCTAGATATTTAGTCAATCAAGTCAAATTGTCCTAGTTGAATTGTCGCAATAAATAACTCAAGATGTGATGATGGAGAAATGACAACCCTCCAAAAAAAAACTTCTTAACTTTTACAACTCTTTTATAACAATTCTAGTTTTTTAAAATAATTTCTTTGTCCGAAGAAATGACAATACAACTAAAAACCTAACAATCTCCTCTTTTGGCATGTGACAAAACTATACAACGCAAGTCAGGGATGTAACAACAAAACTAATCTACCCAAACTTAAACAAAATGTCTATCTCTTGCATTTCTTGAAACTTGTTTCCTGAAATCAATAACGCAAATATCAAGTGTAAATGCACGTGGTATATAAAATATAATAATTGAAATAGACTATCATATGCTAGCTAGATTGAGAAGCAATATTAATATTAATCAAAATACTAACTAAAACATTAATATCACAGAACATCAAAACTCAAAAAAGTTAAGCATTAAAAAAACTCTTTCCCATTAAAAAAGAAATCTCACCCTTACTACAAAATAAACTAAAATCTAAATCATCTCCCATTAAAAAAATCTCTCCCTTACTATACAAAATGCATATATCAACATCTCTCTCCCTTTTTGGTCATAATTGACGAAGGTAACACAATATATAATAATTTAAAGAAGCGGTTGTAACATGCACAAGTATAATCAATGATCACTAAAACTTTCTCACTTACTCAGTTCAAGTCTAAATGGAGTAAATTGTATAAGTGACTCATGCATGTTAAGTGCCACTAATTCCAAGTGATCAAAACTCCAAACCTTAAATTTGTGAAAAATGACATGCTAAACATCACTTTTAAATTAGTTTATTCTTCTACTAATGAAAGTCAAACCAATAATGCATACTATGACTTATAAATGAAGCTCATTTTTCATGTATCTTATTCTTTTCTCCCCCTTACTTTGAACATATATATGTTCACACGATTTATATTTTCTTTAAAGCTCATCATTCTTCTCTTCAATTTTTCACATCTCATGTATAGACTTTTCTCCATTAAATGACTAATATGACCCATATAACGAGTTTTAGGCCGATAACCCAAGTCAGTTGACCATAGGATATCAAGTTATGAGAAACCCATTGAGCTTAATTACCTGAGTCAAATAGGTTTCGAAGAATAGTGGGTATAAGATGAAACATTTTTATTTTTATTTAAGGGAATATACTAGAGTTTAGATCTATTAAATTAATGTCAATCCATATTCAAGGTCACCTAACCAATAAATGACGGACATCCAAAATCTCACACACGCGGTCAAGACTTACTCATAAGATCATAGTGTGTGTAGTGCAAATGGTAAATGAAGAAACTTATACTAAATACTCCATATCAACTTATAAAAGTAATGAAAAATATGCTACATCATATCAATTAAACTTATACTTGGTCATAACACACATGTTCACATAAATTATATATCATGTTGTAGTAAATTTTCCGTCTACTTTTTTATTTTTCAATTTTTTTTTAAATCAACCTACCTAAAAAGTAAAATCAGACAAATAGAAAAAATGAGGCCCATGCATTAATTAATGAATCGCAATTAATAAGTATAAATATGCATCAAAAGTACCTAATCAATTAGGTTTACAAACGCTCTTACATTTAAAAACCCTATGGTCAATTTCAAAAATTTTCAAATCACTCTTTGTCACCCAAACTTGTCTAGTGGAAGACTTATTCCAAGTCAAATGTGTTATTAACTCTGTCAAATGACTCACTTGATTAGTAAGTAAATCAATTCAACTATCAAAATCTCAATTTCTAACTCTAGTAAAATTCTGATTTATATTTATATGCATGAATTTTTGACACCTAGGCTATATATGTCCTAACTCGTCACAATTGAAGCATGTACGAATAAATTTAGGAACGATTTTAGATGTCATATTTTGAACATTAGGTGGAGGAAACCTATGTTGTACCAATGATTTCAGTCCTCGGACACCTACATTCTTGGTCGTGTTCCTATTCAATATGAGCAACTCTAGGTTTTAAGTTTTGAACATTAGGCATTGAGGCATGTACAAACTTATTGCTAGAAGATGAAGTAGTACGAGAAATTGTTTCATTATCGTCAAAATCTCTTCTATTCCCAACTGGTTTGTCCAAGCCTATCATATTATCAATTTTCTTAGATTCGCTAGAAAACGTTTGAGGTTGTGCGTTTGATTTTTCAAGATCACTCGTAAAAGATTTAACCTTAACATTTAAAAACTCTTTCTCAGCCCTTAATTCATTCAAACATTGTGTCGACTCCTCAAGTTTGGCGATAAGGTTTTCTTTTTCTATTGCATTAACCTTTTTAAGAACGACTTTATTCACCCTCTTAATCTTAAGATTCGCATCAAGTAAATGTTCATAAGCCTCCCAAATTTTCACATCACACTGAGATCTCGAATCAAGAACAGATTGACTTATTTAGACAACTTTCTGGTCAAAGATCGTTATTAAGCTCTTATATCACTTGAGAGTTACTAGTTCAACCCTAAATCATATAATAGGCGAATAACGTGGAATTAAATTTATCAAATAAAAGCAACAAGTTACTTTTTAATTGTTCTAAATGTTTAGTCAATTGAGTCAATTATCTTATGTTGAATTTTCGCAATAAATAATTAAAGTAGTAAATAACACAAGATTTGATGAAGGAGAAAACCTTTAACTAGGTAAAAATTTAGAGACCAAACCAGTAGTTTCCACTATAGATAATAAGAACTTACAATAGGATCTAGCCTAGAAAATTCACTAGACTCACAAATCTAATTTGTTCAATCTCAAAGACCCGTTGGAACCTAATTCATTCACACCTCCTCCCGATCTTCTAGAATTATTTATCTCATATGGATCAACAAAAACATCTCATTTTTGTACCTTCATATGCTTCTAGTCCTACCTCCCTCAATTTTCAGCAATCACTGAAAGCTATTGAGAAAGTACCTTCCTGGCAATATCTAGGAAGTGAATGTTTTGGATTATATGAAATTTGATATTTTTCTCATACTTTGTGGTTGATTGATATCAATAATCAAAAGGTTAATCTAAATTGTTGAATGTGTTCTTGGATCTTGGAATGATGTTATGAATATGTAAATAATGATCAACTACGACAAAACGTATTGGCATATTGAGTATTTATAATAAGAGGAGTTTAGATAGTATATCCCTCTTCTATCAAAAGAGGCAATCCGCAGTTTACTATTCATTCTTGACGTATTTTCTTTTCCTAATTTATCCTCCCTCTTATAAGAAATTCCCTGAAAAGGCAGAAAAATGAGATTCTTCTTTGGTAAAAAAGTAGACGGAGGAAGTCAAGCCTCAATTGTTGACTTTGATGTTCACATGACAAAAAAAAAAATATTAACCGTAGGCGGTAAAACAAAAACCTGGCGATTTTTGCCTATCACATTAACCGTAGGCGGTCAAAAATGTAGGCGTCGTGCTATATTTTTGTATAGTTTCAATAATTTTTGATATTTTTGTAGTCGGTTGATTTTTGTAGTCGGCTGAAGAGATTAATCTATTTATATGGGAGAACTAATGAAGAAAAATTTATTCCATCATCGAGAATTTCTTAACATTTATTGCTGTTTACTGTAAGTTTTTATCGCTGTTTACTGTAAGTATTTATATGTAAAAATTTATTTTAGTTTTTATTATTATATATTTTGCATGTTTAGTATTTCATTAAATAAAAATACAATTGTGTTCCATATTTAAGATTTTTGTAAGTAGTTAGGTATAGTTAATTTTGTTTTTTGTATGTTTAGTATGTAAATACCATTATGTTGATCTATAAATATTGAAAATATTTATTTTACTCCATTATGTTCTTCAGCTTGTACGACTAAATTTTGAAGCTTTGGTATTGCAGCAGAACATAAACTTTTACTGTAAGTATTTATATGTAAAAGTTATTTTTGTTTATATTATTACTTTTGTATGTTTAGTATTTCTTTAAATAAATATAATTGTGTTCCATGTTTAAGATTTTTGTAAGTAGTTAGGTATAGTTAATATTGTTTGTGTAGATTTAGTATTTCTCTATGTTTCACAATAAATTCTGAAGCATATTAGGTTAACTTAATAAGTTTGTCACCATATCATTTTAGTATTATTAGTATTATTACTGGGGTGGGTATCTTCCATTACAGTTGAAGAGTTGTACGGAAACATTAAATTTTTACTAATTAAATTACAATAATTAATAATACTTACATAAAATTATACCTGGATTTATGTAGATAAAAAAATCGTTGAAAAATTGACTAGGAAAGACAATAAAAATCTTAAAAAAAAATTTACTCCCCGTGCGCGCACGGGGATTTTGTAAAGTTCAATTTGCAGTTAACCTTTGTATTTTTTTCTCTAAAATTTTTATTATAGTATTTACCATTTAACTATTATTAACAAATTTTGGACTCTAATTTGTATTTATTGTTCTCTTCTATGCAGTGTCCAATTATTTTTTCTGGTGGTTATAGTTGACTACAGTAGTGCACTCTATCTTAGGTAAGTTTCTCTAATTGAACTATTTAGATTTTTGTTCATAATATTATAGGTTTATATAGTATTGTGGTTATTTATTTATTTATAGTAACTTATAAATTTGTAATAAATTGCTGGTTCTCGAGTTTTCTTTGTGAATACTATTTTTTCTCTTTTTAAAGTATATTTTCAGTCATTGTTCACAAATTTTGATATTTTAAATTTTAGTTTTACCTTATATATGTATATTTTAACATATGTAAGATTATTTTTTGTACAGTTATGGTTCGAGTTCAATTATTCTACAAAAAATGTTAGTATTGTAATAGACATTTTTGTACCATCTGGTGATGGAAAAGTTGATTCAACTATTCTACAATTTTATTTTATTTCAAAGTATAAAAATGTTAATAACATTCTTTAGTTCTTTTAGTTCATGTTGGTTACTCTGGACTCCAACTATTTGATATGGATACTTCGAGTGGTTTTGAAACAATGTCTCGTCGCCAACAAGAAAAGAAAATCAAAGGAATAGGTATCGACGAAAATGACTTCGAAGTGGTTGCAATGATCGTCGTAGGAGAATAGGTAATCCTCTATCATCTGGACATAATAATTCGAATGATGTACAAATGCAACAATCTATAATGAATCATAATTTTGAGGCTTCTACTTCAAACCAATATATACCTCATATTTCCAATTTTACATTACCAAGTGGTTTTAATGTATTGAACGTACCAACGATTGCTTACGTATTACCGACATACAATAGTTGTAAATATTGTGGTGCAAGAAAAATTTATAGAGAAAGTAAAGGGTTTTGTTGTTCTGATGGGAAAGTACATATTTCTACGCTTGATTCACCTACTGAATTGTACAACTTGTTTACTTCTAAAGAATCTAAATATATGGCATTTAAAAAAATTGCACGAAGATATAATAACCACTTTGCTTTCATTTCATTTGGTGTCAAATATGACAAAGAGCTCTTTAAAGCATATCGAGGTATTTACACATTTAGAGTTCAAGGACAAGTATATCATTATGTAAACGAACTTATCCCACAGAATACTAAGCCTTCTTATATGCAGTTATATTTTTATGATACAAATAATGAGATTCAAAATCGTATGAAGATTTTAGAGAACTTTGATGAATGTACTTTAACTATTCTAATTGAAATTTTGAAGGTAAATCCATATAGTAGATTTTTCTGATCTTTAAGTAATATGACTAACTTACGAGATCATCAAATACATATAAGATGCGATTCGGGTCTTGATCAAAGAGTTTTTAATACTCATACCTCATCTGAAGTAGCTGCTATATGGGTTGAAAACGATGAAAATACTAATATTCGCTTTCGTGACATTACCATATACGGTCATTCTGGTGATTCACATAGAGTTTATTATTACTACGATTGTTATGATCCTTTGCATTATCCTCTACTTTTTCCATACGGAGAATCCGGTTGGCATGAAGGCATTGAGAGGTGTAGAAGGACTGAACATTTCTCTGAATTTGTTCAATTTCCTAATACAGTTACCTCTGCAGCTGAATTTATTGAAAAGGAAAATCAAGGTTTGTAAATTTATGTTATTGTACATTCACCTAAGTTTTGCATCGTCAATGTTCTAATTGAATGATGACTTCTTTTCTGCAGTGCTTAAGGGAATGAAGAAACGATCACAGGTTTCTTGTCGAGAATATTATTCATATAAATTGCAAATTAGGTCTTCCGGTAAGTCTATTTTACTTCACAGTGGTAGATTGTTCCAGCAATATGTTGTAGTTTCGTAACAACCAAAGTCAAATTCGAGCTGAACTTTACCACGGTATTGTAGATAGCGTTCAAAATGGAGAGACAAGAGGGTACAAAATTGGAAGAAAAATTATTTTACCTTGGTCTTTTACATGTGGGCCTAGAGATATGTTAAGGGGATATATGGATGCAATGGCTATTGTACAGCGTTATGGAAAATCGGACATCTTCTTGACTATAACATGCAATCCAAATTGGCCAGAGATTAAGCAAGAACTAAAACACAATGATGAGATTCAAAATCGACCTGATCTAATTGTGCGTATATTTAAAGCAAAACTAAAAGAGTTGAAAAATGATTTATACAAAAAAATATCCTAGACCCAGTTGTTGCGCATATATATGTTATTAAATTTCAAAAAAAGGGACTTCCTCATGCACATCTATTGTTAATTTTTAAATACGGGTACAAAATTTGTTCTGCTCTAGATGTTGATAAGATAGTGTGCTGTGAAATTTCTAATGAAAACGAATATCTTTATCTTCATTCTGTTATTGTTAAACACAATATGCATGACCCTTGTGGACATCTTAATCCAAAAAACGTATGTATGGAAGGAAACAATAGTTGTAAAAATAAATATCCTAGGGATTATTGTAATACTACTATATTCGGTGATAACTCATATCCTTTTATAAACGTCGTGATAATGGTATTTCTATTAAAGTTAGAGGTCAAATGTTAGACAATCAATGGGTTGTACCGTATAATCCTTGTTTGAGCGCAAAATTTGACTATCACATTAATGTTGAAGTATGTTCTTCTATTAAAGCTGTAAAATATTTGTACAAATACGTGTATAAAGGACATGATCGTATTCATTTTTCAGTTTCCACAAATGAAACATGAAAAGAAACCGACGAAATCTCATCTTATCAATCTGCTAGATGAATATCTCCACCTGAAACTATGTGGAGGATTTTCTCGTTTAATCTGACGGAAATTTATCCAACTGTTTATTCTTTACAGCTTCATATCGAAAATCATCAACAAGTAAGATATGACAACGAAGATGATTTGTCTACTATTATTGACAATGAAAATACGAAAAGAACAATGTTGACAGAATTTTTTGAGGTAAATAAAGCAAATGAATTTGCACGTACATTGTTGTATTGAGATTTCCCAACTCATTTTATTTGGAACTCAACTAAGAAGATTTGGACTCCCAGAAAAAAAAAACACGTTGTTATAGGACGAATTGTCGAAGCGAATCCATCTGAAGGAGAACGATATTTCCTACGTGTTCTTCTCAATCATATTTGAGGTCCAACATCATTTCATGATTTACGAACTTTGAACAGAGTAACTGTTAATACATATCGAGAAGGAACACTTTTACACAGTTTGTTAGGCGGAGACAATCATTGTGAAGAATGTCTGTCTGAATCTATTATTTATAAAATGCCTACTTCATTAAGACGTCTTTTTGCTACACTTCTTATGCTTTGCAATCCTGATCATCCAAAATTACTGTGGGATAAATTTAAAGTTTATATGATCGATGATTATGTATATGAAAATATACCTTCAAGGGATGCTAAACTACGAGCTTTAGAAGATATCAATTCTATTTTAGAATCATCGGGTAAAAGCATAAATGACTATGAAATAGTATCATTCAATATACATATAGGTGAAAATGAAAGGTTGAGAAGAATGGTTGCAGATGAGACAAAAAATTTGAATATAGAAGGAGGTTATACCTATACATCAAGCTTAGATAATGAACAACAATTTGCGTATGATACAATTATGGAAAAAGTAAATTCCAAATCAAGTGGGATCTATTACATCGATGGTCCAGGAGGAACGGACAAAACCTTTTTATATAAAGCTCTCCTAACAAGTGTAAGGTCTCAAAATTTAATTGCTTTAGTTACAGCATCTTCTGGAGTATTTGCATCTCTTTTACCTGGAGGTCGAACAGTTCATTCAAGATTTAAAATTCCTCTGGAAACAGTTGGTGAAGTTATCTGTTCTGTTAGTAAACAATCGGCTCTAGGGACTTTGTTAAAAATGTCTACATTAATACTTTGCGATGAAACACCTATGGTAAATCGTTGTGCCGTTGATAAAATGCTCAGAGATATCACTGATTGTAATTTGCCTTTCGGTGGAAAAGTGATCGTTCTAGGAGGAGATTTCAGACAAGTTTTACCAGTGATACCGATAGGAAAAAAAGAAGACATAATGAAAGTTAGTTTAGTCTTCTCTGACTTATGGCCTTCGTATTCACATCTACCGTTGGTTGAGAACATGCGAGCAACCGTTGGTTGAGAACATGCGAGCAAAATTGGATCCCACATTTTCTGATTATTTGCTTAGAGTTGGAAATGGAACAGAGGAATAACACAGTTGTAACTGCATTCAGCTTCCGAGCAATATAATTGTACCATTTGAGGATGAAATTATATCTCTGAAAATTTTGATAAATCATGTGTTTTCCAAATATAGAAGCATATGTTGATAATTTACATACGATGGGAAATCGAGTAATTATTACACCTAGAAATGAATGTGTTGATCATATTAATAGAATTTTACTTGATCAGATTCCTGGTACAATTTTCACATATTATAGATTTGATGAAGCAATTGACAAATCAGAACATAGCCTACAGGAAGATTTCTTGAACACTTTGACTTCAAATGGTATTCCGCCTCATGAATTGAAGTTTAAGATAAACTGTCATGTGATGTTATTGTGGAACATCAATCCTTCTGAAGGCTTATACAATGGAACACGCCTTACTTGTAGAAAATTTGATAAGAATGTAATTCTTGCTGAAATTACAACTGGTGAATATTGTGGAAAACATGTTTTCTTACCAAGAATTCCTTTTATACCTATGAAAAATGATCAAACTTCAATTTATTTTAAAAGAACTCAATTCCCAATTATACCATGTTTTGCAATGACGATAAATAAAGTACAAGGTCAAACACTTGATTACGTTGGTTTGTATCTTCCTGAACAACTTTATGTAGCATTGTCAAGAGCTAAAATAAGCAAATCTTTAAAAGTTTTACTAAAACCATCAAGCGCTAACAATTTACACATTACATGTACGAAGAACGTTGTCTACAGAGAAATTCTCCCATTCATTCATTTGTAGAAATATAACTTCTTCGTAAGTATTTGTCACATATCTTAGTCGCTCATTGTTATAATTATATTACTGATTTTTGTTATTTCTTATTTCTATAATAACTAATTTAGATTTGGAATATTTCAGACTTTATGATATTTGTGTATATTTTTTACACGTATTTGGATTTATGGCAACATGGTACTATAAAGTTACAACCATGATGAAAATAACTATAGCTAAGAAAACTTCAAAAACTCTCATGCATATACTCTTGATAACAAGTTAGTTATTATTACTTTTTTGTCTAATCGTTATTAATGCATGGTATAAATTTTCCCATTAACCATAATTCGTTTTAATTTCAGTTATTTCCATTTTGTCTGTGAGCTTCTAATCATATTTATGGACTCTACATTTTTTTTATTTCAAGATATTACCTGATTTTCCTGGTAAGCTCTCTGAATATTCAGGATCAATTTATGATGATATCTGAGCAAATTTAGTTATAGTCCATATGCATTTTGTTAAAACTAATGGTGTTACCATCACTTTGCTGAGTTCGATAGAATGAATCTATTCCTCACCTTCTATATTTTTGCTACCACTCTATCAGATACCATATTTATTTATGTCTCTGAATTCAGAATGAATCTTTTGAGGGCTATAATAGTAAGAGTAGAATAAACCCCATACCACGATGGTCTCTTTTTCTTCGACATCTTCTTTCCTGGAAGCTATCCCAATATTTCATTTGTATGTTTTAGATATTTTTGTGTCCAACCCATTTTACACTTTCGAATATGTCAATACATTGTCTTCCATTAATGCTAACTCACTTTTTGTTGCAGCAAGTCCATTACCACTCTAGTGGACTTCGCATCAAGCAAAACTTGTACAATTGTGGCAAAGTATGCCCAAACCTTCTCAACACTTAAAGTGGTAGTCAAAAGTAGAAGTTGATCCATGATATATCAACTATGCTACATGTTTTGGTCTTTATATAAGGTCTACTTTTAAATGCTAAGCCCTTTTTTAATAAGTCTAGACGTGCAAATATGAGGGGTTCAACGACAGGAGAAAAGTGTTCAATGGCATACAATGAGAATATTTTTATCCATTCTCTCTAAACGATGGTGTACAGTATGAGGCGGCCACCGAAGGTAAGATGAAATTGAGATCCTTCTATGTACTACTGTTATTATTAGGCATTTCCTTATATATTTTGGTAATTAATTTCAATTTATTATTTCCTTTTGGGAAACGGTTTCATTATATACTGATTTAAATTTTGTGTTGTGTTGCTTATAGTATTTCGAGGACTTTGTGATATGACATTTCTACAAGCATTCTCGTGATATTCTGATAGCATGTAGCCTATGTAAAAAGCACTCAATCGGGATGTCTTGTCAAAGGGATTGTTGAAGATGTTGACGAAAGTGATAAGAGCTGCTTACATGATTTTAAGGCCAATTTAGCATAGTTCATCATTACGTTAGTAAATACATTTTCTCAAATTAGCATGAAAAATTGTCAAGAGTTCTTTTATTTAGCTCACATTCGTACCTGCTGGTAGGATATAAAATAAATTTTACATCATGTCCCATGCGAAGAGAGGAGAGGAAGAAGAATGTGCTTTTATTACTTATTATTTTTGTCATCTAAGATTACAACTTTTTTGCAATTCTTCAATGTTATTGGGTTCCATTTGTCATTCAATTAATATTATGTTCTTTCGTTATTAATTCCTATTTTCATAACGTTTGATAATAAAGTTCAGTATCTATAATTCTTAACTCTGGAAAAGCGAGTGCATGAAAAAATGTTACATTATGCATTAAATTCTTAAGAAGAATCACCAAAAAAGGAGATAAATATATATTTTTTAAAACGCTAATATTACCTTCGAAATAACATTGCCTGTGCATTGCACGGGCAATAGACTAGTGATAGATAAAATTCTTGAAAAAGAAAACTAGGATTTTTCGGACAACACCATTGCTCAAGCTCTAGGCTAGGGACAGGCGAGCAAAATGTTTGTCACTCGAGCGAGAGTCGGGCAACAATGATTCTATTTTGGACGCTCGAGCTTCAATTATATGGTAGGCTAGCGTAAATCCGACAATTCTTTCTTTTTGTTTTATACTCGAACCCAAAAACTCCTAATTTATTTATACAGTCCTTCAAAAGACTCTTTGACTTTTACAACTCTTTTGTAATAATCCTAATCTTTTCGTCTAAAGAATTACCAATACAGCTAATAACCTAACAATATTAATTTTTCAACCATATATTTTATCAACTGTTATCATGTTAAATGTTTTATCAAAAGTTGTCTCTAAGATAGTTAGTTCATTAGCAATTTGACTGCTTTGACCTCTTTGCCCCTAGTTAAAAGGATTTTGCACTAAACCTTTCACAAACACTACTTTTCGAGTGAAATATGATTGGACTAGAATTTTTTCATCCAAATAAAAAAAAACCTTCCTCACTCTGTTTTAGACACCTCATTCGTATTTAAACTATTATGTATTCCATTATATACAAATAGGATTATTCAATTATTTATAAATTTATTAAATGGTGGCTAAATAAAAAAGTGTTTTTATCACCTTATATATTTTGATATATTTTCATACTCGATAATTGCTTATTTTCTGCCATTAATTCACTTATTAAAAATGGGGAGAGGTTATATGAGGTTAGAGTTGTGGATTTTAATTCAAACTTCAACCACTCCCTTGGTAGAGTAGTTCAAACCATTTTTACTAAGGTCATGTTTGATAGTGTGACATTCATTTTCCCACTTTTTATTGTTTGATTAGATTTTTTTTTCTTGGCAATTGGAATTACCACTTCCTCCCACACAGTCACAAATTTTTGGTTTTCTTTAAAATGGTTTGGTTTGAAGATACTTTAAAAATTATATCAATCAAACACAATTAATTGACAATTTCCAATAAAACAATTCTAGACAATTTAATTATCTGAAATTCATTTTTTTTCCACTCAAATTCCATTTTTACGGTAAAATGACCCTAATTCATTTCATAGAATATAGGCTGGTCAATTAACACGGACGACCAACCGCCAATTTTTCAAATGAAATTATGACTTCGCCACTATAAATAATTGAGAGGCTTGCAAGTTGCAAATTCAACGCAAGATAAATACCGGATTCCAAACAAGCCAGCTGACGATTATAAGTAGAAGCACTTTACCTACAAGTTTTTTCAGAAAAAATATGGATCCTCCAAACTTTTCTTCATTCGTAGTACTTATTTCTGTCGTCGTTTTATGTTGCTCCTGGAGAGCTGCTTCCGACAGCAACAATGATTTTCTTGAATGTCTTTCCCTTCATTCCAACAGTAATACCTCAATATCAGACATTGTTTATACTCCAAAATCAAACAAATCTTCATATTTAACAATCCTCCAATCCTCTATAAAAAACCCAAGATTCACATCGCCTGAAACTCCTCAACCCTTGTTCATTATTACACCAGTCCAAGAATCCCAAATCAAGTATGTGGTGTATTGTGCTAAAGAAAATGACCTGCAAATCAGAACTCGAAGTGGTGGCCATGATTATGAGGGACTTTCTTATATATCAGAAATCCCTTTTGTTGTGATCGATTTGGTGAATATGAGGAAAATTTCCATCAATGTTCAAAAGCGCACGGCTTGGGTTCAGGCCGGGGCAACGATTGGGGAACTCTATTATAGAATTGCAGAGAAAAGTCGAACCCTGGCCTTTCCCGCCGGAACTTGTCCTACTGTTGGCGTTGGTGGTCATTTCAGTGGAGGTGGGTTCGGAACACTCTTTCGAAAGTACGGACTTGCTGCGGATAATGTCATTGACGCGCGCTTGGTCGATGTAAATGGAAGACTACTTGACAGGTTGAACCTCGTGCATAAAAACATGAGATTACAAGACAAACTTATTTTGTGATTTTGTGCGATAGTATTATTCAAAAGTTAGTTCTATTACTAACAATAGTCAAAAATTTACTTTATTTTTTTTAAACGCAACTTTCAACGCGTCCTGTCATGGGGAAACGATTTATTTTTCATTAAAAAGCCGTCCAGAATTCTTAAAAATGGGTGATAATCTCTCTTTGCCTTATTATGTTATCTAGAAGACAAGCTTATTTATTTGAATTTTATCTTCAATGACAGGAAATCAATGGGAAAGGACCTCTTCTGGGCCATCAGAGGAGGTGGAGGTGCCAGTTTTGCAGTCATTACTGCATGGAAAATTCAGTTGGTGGCTGTTCCTGAAAAAGTAACCCTATTTACTGTGAACAGAAACTTGGAACAGAATGCAACTCAGCTTATCCATAGGTGGCAACATGTTGCTTCAAAACTTCCTGAAGATATTTTTGTCTCGATTTTCATAAGAAGAGTCAATTCGAGTATCCATGGAGAGAAAAAAACCATACAAGCAACTTTCCTTTCATTGTACCTCGGCGAAATTGACAAACTACTTCCATTAATGCAACATAGTTTTCCAGAATTGGGTTTAAAAAGAGAAGATTGTTCCGAAATGAGTTGGGTTCAATCCATCCTATCCATTGCTGGATTTCCTAATGGAGTATCTTCTGACGTTTTGCTGAGTAGGGTTCCTTTAACAAATTTATACTTCAAAGCAAAATCAGACTATGTACAGGAACCAATTCCTGAATACGGACTAGAGGGCATATGGAAATTGTTCTTCAACGATGAAGCCGACATGGCTGATATGATCTTTACTCCATACGGTGGAAGAATGAAGGAAATTTCAGAATCTTCAATTCCTTATTCTCATAGAGCTGGATATTTGTTCAAAATCCAGCACACAGTGTATTGGAATACATCTGGAGCTGCAGAATCAGAGAGACATATAAGTTGGATAAGAGGACTCTACAATTACATGGCTCCTTATGTTTCAAAATTTCCAAGGGCTGCTTATATCAATTACAGGGATCTTGATTTGGGAGTTAACAACAATGGCAATACAAGCTATGCACAAGCAAGTATTTGGGGATTTAAATACTTCAATAATAATTTTAATCGACTGGTTCGTGTAAAAACCATGGTTGATCCTGCGAATTTCTTCAGGAACGAGCAAAGTATTCCACCTCTGATGAGTTGAAGACATTTTTTATTTTTTAATTTAACCCTTACCCCCAAAGAGTTTCGAACCCAAGTCAGTCACTAGGTAAGAATTTACTTGACCACTTGAGTTGAGGTGTATTACAGAATATATCAGCCATTGTTGTTAGAATAATTATTACATAGAGGTCTTCTCATACAAACGACGAGTTAATATATTGTCAATTACATATTTTGAATCAATCCACGTCCTTCCATGAGGCGCAAAGTGGTACACCCCAACTAAGTAGGCACCCACCAAACTATTCATACAAGAAGAAACCAAACAATAGCACTTGTTTGATTCTAATTTTTTTCAAAACACATTCTCTCTTTTTTTCAATCATATATTTTTCAATAAAATAATATTATACGTAAATTCAAAATGTTTCCTATTTTCTAAGCACATATTCTTCATCAATCAACTATTTTCAAAATGCATTTAAAAAAAAAAAAATCTGTAACATGAAATTAAATTTACATTAATTTTGAATTCTTTTTGCGTTTGTTTTTACTTCCTATAAAAGAGCTTTTGAAAGAATTCTTTTTAATTTTTGTTTAAAATTTAATTTTTAAAAGCAATTCCTCTTCTCAAAAGTGTTTTTAAAGAGAGCCATACTAAACCAATTTATTTTAAAAACTCTTATAACTACCAAAAGTCATTTTATAAAATTAGTCAAACGAGTCCAAAAATAACTTTTGAATTTAAAACTTGTTTTATGATTAGGAAAAGAAAATATGTCACATTTGGAACCGATGCGTGGTAATTGGCCATTATGAAAAGAAAGTAAAGAAAATAGGATAAATCTAAATGTACTTAATGTTTTACCTAATCATTTACCTAAAGGTCAAGTGGTGGTCCCCTATTGAAGGGATGGCTGGCCTTGTAGAGATGATTATGTACGTATAGCATGATCCAAGAAAATAATATTTTGAATAACAACTTTTTAGATAATCTGTTATATAAAATTTTAAGTTTATGTATAAAATATTTTATTATACAAATAGGTTGATATGAAATATATATATATATATATATATATATAACTTCCGTGGCTATATCTCAAGCACCATTCGTAATCGGTCCACTGCTGATCCGCTTGGAAGTGTGAGGGAGAGCAAAGTGAATGCTGACAACCGACCACGGGACTCGACTGTCTTGTGCCGACACGTGGCAATACGAAAACCAGGAGTTGGTTCCAATAGAACATAACATCTGAGTCACGGATGGAGACGGGGTATGGCAAATTTGCAACGTGGCAAGAAATGAGTGGCCTAAATTGTTGGCGGAATTGTAATGGACGGCGGTGATGATAGTGAATGCAAGGCTAATAATTTGATGGTCGGAAATGTCGTCCATGCCCCCTTTTTTTTTTTTTTTGGATGAGACTAGAAAATTGGAGAACATATAAATCTATTTAAACAAACAAACCAATTTAATTTTGTTAATCTCTCGTAAAAAGCACAAATCTTTTTGATATTAAAGTCGGAATTTTATTAAATATGTGATTAAAAAATAAATAGAACTTAAAAATCTAATAAAATATATGATGGAAATAAATTTTGAATTGTTAATAGTTTTGTGAATTGTAAGCTTTTTTCAAAATTTGATCGTCTATTTAGTATATCACATTTTGTTCTACTAATCGTGTCAACTTAATTTAAACAGCACAATCAAATTTCTTCTCCTAAGGTCACATCCCTACAAAAGTACAATGTGTTAAATCAAAATAATTATTTATCGTCAAAATATAAGTTGTGTCTCAGTGATATCTCCATGAAAGCACTCAACTTCTATTATCAAAAGTGATTATTAAAAAATTATTTTAAATGATTAATATTAAATAAAATGTAATAACTCTAATTTTACGACAAAAAAATATATTTATATGGGCAAACAACCCAACACTCGTGAAATGTTATAATATAGATATGATTCTTTACTAGCGGCAGAATCATATATGAAACACTACAAAATAATGAAATTTCCTATTTTGGTTTGCTGAAAAGACTGGATCCGAATAAAACAATTTATTTAATTTTAAATTATGCAATAAAAGTTTTACTCATATAAATAATCGTAAAATAAATACTCCACGTGGCGCTGTCTATGAGAAGCTTTGAAATGATAACCACGTACATTCTAGTGGTAAAAGGCTATTGGCGAAGAACCTTGCAGAAAGGTTTTGGTTTTGAAAAAAGAACCGTTGCGAGGAAACAATTCGAGAAACACGATGAGTTCAAGTCACCAAAGAAAACATGATAGAGATGAGCAACAAGAGGCCTCTAAAGAAAAGGTTCTCCCCACAAACGTGAATATGCGTATCCCCCACCACCGCTATAGGAGAGGTGGTACAACTGTACGCTTGACGTGAGAAGTTGGAGAGATGGTCGCCAATATGAGAAATATGGCCCAACAAAATGCTGCAACTTAGCAATTGTTGATGCAGATGCAACAAGAAGTTGGGTCCCAGGCACCTCAGCACAAAACCTTTCACCTGGAGTGTGAAGAAAATGATACAGCAGTGTACCCTCAAATGTATAGGACAAACGACCCAGTGGAGAGAGAAATAGAAGTTGATACTTCCACCAATTATGTTATGAGCCGCCCCAACGATAATATTCCTATGGAAGAGAACTTTCCCCCATAATACCCTCAGGAACATGAACCTCAAAGATCCGCCAGTATCTTTGACAGGATTGGACCCACGTGGCCTAAAAATAGGTCTCAATAGCCTCCCACAGCTTAAAGGGGACGAGAACAACATCAAGGGTATGAGCCTCAAGGAATGCCACCACCGCCTAAAAATAGGCGAGAGAGAAGAAATGCAGCAAATATGAGAAATCAAGTTGGAACATCACAACCCCATTACCAAGCGGAAGAGGATGACTCCAACGGTCCTTGTAGATCATTCGAACTGGATGATGATGATGAAAGTTTGCCATTTTCTCAAGAGTTGATAAGTGCCCCAATTCCTAGCCATTTTGTACTGCCAAAGATACCCTAGTACGAAGGAAAGGGTGACCCGGCAAAACACCTCAACAACTATAAGAGACAAATGTCTCTACGAGGAGCCTCGCCAACGTTGACATGTCGAGCTTTCCACATCATGCTAATAGGGGCTGCTGAAATCTGGTACAGCCACATTCCAACTGGTAGTATCAGGAGTTGGTCGGATCTAAAAAAGGCCTTTCTGAACCAATACTTGTCGAGCAAGGAGGGAGAAGCCCCTATCTAGAGGCTGCATGACACGAGACAACAAACAGGGAAAACTTTGAAAAGTTACTTGGCTCGTTTCACAGACGAAATGACTTATTGTGAGAAGGTCACTAATAAAGAAGGCAATTTCTGCCTTAAGAGGAGGTCTCAACATGAATACCCTATTTTGGTGGGACGTGCGGAACAGAAACCTCACCATCTATGACGTCTGGGTGGAAATGATGAGAAGTGAAATTGTCAATGAGGAGTTGATTGATCATCGAAATCAAACCTTAATAGGGCTCCCATTACCCCAGAGACAGTGAATGGGACTAGTATCCCATTTGGTGGACCAATAGTGGACCCAAGCAGGACATACCATAGCCCCACCTCAAGGCAAGCGTTGGCCACTGCCATGTTAAACGCTGTGCTCTCTTTGGTGTATGAAGGGGTTAGACCCTGACACTCATAAGCAGCCCAACCTATCCAAAGGAAGAGGCAGAGGGAGAAGCAGAGAGTCTAGAGATAGGTAATGCTCTAAGGAACTATACAAGGGAAGCAAAGAATCCTCCCATGATGAGCTACCTAATCAACAACACCAGTAGGAGCGCTGTAAGCACCCCACCAATCACTTTTCCCCGGAGGATGCCGTGGGACTTTATTAGTCATACTGTGATACATTAGTAGTTCAAGTTGTCGTGGCTAGAAATGGTCTGAAGCGTATGTTGGTTGATAATGGAAGTTTTGTTAACTTCCTTTTTGTAACCACTTTCGACAAAATGACGGTGGACCATGAGCTCGCCCCCATGACTGTCCCGTTTTACGATTTTATTGGTGATAACATCATTCATAGGAGAAGAATTACATTGGTAGTGAAAATGAGAGAGTTCCCATTTAGAGCTCAATATTTCATGGAATTCTTGATTGTTGATCACTGGTCCGCTTATCATGGAGTCGTAGGGCGACCCGCCCTGAAAGAATTAGAAGCCATAACGTCCATACATCATCTTTGCATGAAACTTCCTAACAAAGAAGGGATTGCAATGGTATAAGGAGATCGGATGGGTTTCAGGGAATGCTATCTCAGCTCCTTGAGAAAATCCGAACCTTGAAGTATAAACATAATCCTGATAGATACCGAGATGGTTGACGTGCCTGAAGAAGGCCTAACCCCTAAACAAGGTAAAGACATCAACATGGTAGATGCCCCTGAAGAAGGGGTCATCGAGGTGGCTTTAGATCCCCGAGTTACAAAATCAAACTCACAGGCGACCTCAGTGGAGGAGATGTAGCCTTTTTCCATAAACCCGAATGACCCCACAAAGTCTCTACAAATAGGGAAAGAGCTCGAACCAGAAACGAAGGCCAAGATCAAAAGCTTCTTGCTTGACAACTTGGATGTGTTCACCTGGAACCATGAAGACATGGTGGGAATTGATCCCAAGATCAGTTGCCACCGGCTCAACGTAGATGCCAAATTTATCCCTCACAAGTAAAAGATGAGTGCCTTAAACCCGGAGCGGTATGCGGCTTTGAAAGAGGAGATGCATAAGCTCATATCCAACGGGTTCATTAGGGAAGCAGCATATAGCAATATTTTTCAAACGTTGCTAAAGGTAAAACATTTCGCAACACTCAATAAACGTTGCTAAAGGTGTCTACCGCAATATTTTTTTAAAAATATTGTCAAAACTTATTTATTAATACCAATGACAACATTTACTAACTAAAATGTTGCCAAAAGACCATTTTGGCAACATCAAATGTTGCCTTTTTAATGTTGCAAATGACTATTTTTGTTGTAGTAAATAGTGATTTCATCCACATCACTTTAGCAAGAAACATATTATCCACATGTAACAAAAGATAGAAATAATTTGAACCTCCTTTATCGTAGGAACATAAATCATACTTACTTTTATTGAAATCAAGACCTTTAATAAAAGTATCAAATCTTTTATGACATTTTCTAAGTACTTGTTTTAAGTCTTACAAAAATTTACTTAAGACACACATTTACTTTTACCTTTTTGTTTAAACCCTTAGGCTGAGATATATATAAATCTTTTTATACAAGTTTCTATTTAGGAAGGCAATTTTCACATCTAACCGTTCCAATTCAAAATGTGATTGAGAAACAAGATATATCAAAATTCTTATAGAAGTGTATTTAATTACAGGAAAAAATATTTTATTGTAGTAAATTCCATCTCTTTGAATGAATCCCTTAGCAACTAACCTAGCATTATACTTTATACTGTTATCTTTTGATTCACTCTCTTTTATTTTATAAACGCATTTACAGTCTATTACATTTTGCCTCTTAGGTTTGCTTACTAAGGTCTAGGTGTTATTTTCAATTAAGGAATGCATCTCATCTTTCAAAGTTGCAAGTCAAATAATTGTATCTTTCCCACTTACAGCTCTACATAAGAATTGTTACACCTATAAATTACGTAGCATATACTCAATAAAAAGGATTTCACATTGACCAACTTGACTATTTATACTTTAAAATTCGACCCGCACATGAATGTACGACTCAAACTTGGAGGTCTATTGTTACACCCATATATTACGTGGCATCGACTATTTAATTACAGTAGATCTATTTAATCAAGTCGGATATTTTTGGGCCTAAGCTTGGGTCCGGCCCATTAGGCTCACATGCCCATTATATTTCATATATATATATATATATATATATATATATATATATATGAATCAATGGAAAAAGGTTCGAAAACCCTATCCAAATTTCCTCTCCCTCTCTTGCACTCTCATTTTCTCGATTCCTTTTCTAGGGTCATGTCCACGTGGAGGGGACGTGGTAGGAATTTTGTTGGTCCATTTTTTGAGGCCAACAAGAATCAAGTTCAACTTTGAGGAAATTTTATACAATACAATCAGGAGCAAAATCAGTTTCATCAAATGTGTGTTGCACGTGGCCTTATTATTCTCCTCAACCTATCTCTTCCTAACTGATAGTCTTCTAGAGGATTTCAGGCTCTAGATTGTCATTATTTTCAGGATCATGGTCTATTCACCTTTCTGAGGGTGCTCCACCTCAAATTGGTCCTAATTCCTAAGATTCAAATTTGAGGATCAATCAACGTAGTATTTTCATGATGGAGCTAAACATATTGATTTTAAATTTCATTTTAATAGAGACGTGTTAGAAAGGATATTGTGAAAGTATTTACCAAGTATAATCCAACATATATGTGAACCAAAATGCTACATTTACATAAATTAAGAGATTGTTTAAATCTCTTAAGTATTAATATTGGGTAACATTATGCAAGTACAAGAACAAATAAAATAGAAAAGGAGTTAACGTCTAAGTCTACTCGTGTATGATAAAAAAGTGTAAAGCGAGGTGAAGATTGTTTAGCTGTTATTTTGATGCTTAACACCTTTAGGCAAAGTACTAGTTCAAACCAAGTTAAGCCCAATGATTAAATGGATTTTGGGCTGAACTGTTGCCTCTATGCTTGTAACCTCATGTTTTAAAAATGCGACTTTAGCTATATTATTGTGAAATGCTAAGATGACGACAACTGGAAGATTGGTGATAGTTGATGCTAGGTTATTGAGCTATTTCATTTAAATAGCTGATATCTCTCCTTTAATGTGTTAGGGGTTTCTTGTGTCGTTTTTCTATAATTCTCTGTCTTCTCATGTTGTCTCTAATTTATCATTTTTTGTGTGAGATTGATGTAAATATAGAATTTGAGGGTATAGATACTCTTCTTGGTGAACAATAACTTGTGGTTACTTGGTGTAACTCGTTTAGATGAGGGTTTTTTTTAGAGAGATTTGTATATTTTGTTTTAAGTCTTACAAACATTTACTTAAGACACATTTACTTTTACCTTTTTGTTTAAACCCTTAGGCTGAGATATATATAAATCATTTTATACGAGTTTCTATTTAGGAAGGCAATTTTCACATCTAACCGTTCCAATTCAAAATCTGATTGAAAATCAAGATATATCAAAA
Source organism: Fraxinus excelsior (assembly GCA_019097785.1). Taxonomy (NCBI): domain Eukaryota; kingdom Viridiplantae; phylum Streptophyta; class Magnoliopsida; order Lamiales; family Oleaceae; genus Fraxinus; species Fraxinus excelsior. The sequence continues at coordinate 20,342,211 of CM032624.1, read as the reverse complement.
TTCTTATAGAAGTGTATTTAATTACAAGAGAAAATATTTTATTGTAGTAATTCATTACAACAAAAACAACATACGGCAACGTTTGAGCTTGTGTTGCAAATCGAGGTATTGTCGTAGAGTAAAGAGTTACGGCAACGTTTGACAAACGTTGCAATAAAGGGCTACCGCACCATTTTGTAAACGTTGCCGTAGTAGTAGTTATTATTTTATTTTATTTTTGCAAATTGATTAGCAAAATAAAAAATGACTCATTTTAAACAAATTTTAGAATTGTATAAAAATTGATAATTTCATTATAAATTTTTGAATTCATACACTTGAACATAATGAATGTGATACAACGACATTGAAATTCATCCAAAGAATAGTAGACAAGTAAGTACTATAATCAAACACCTTTAATGATTTAATTTACATCTTGTGTGGAGAGCATGAGTCATTCGAATCCTGTGTGGCTTCATTGGGTGACCTTGCCCATAATAGTAATTTCCAACCTTGGGATTGTAGAAGTAGCTCACTTTTCTCTTAACTGTATCTTAACCCCCTTGTCCTGTGGTACGAGGAAGAAAGTTTGCGAGAAAGTATGAAATGTATTGTCCTTCCCAGACAGATATTTGATTACCAGAGCATGAACTCCCCCATTGAAGGACTCTTGTGCATCCACCGACTTGATCTCTGCCCGTAAGTCCCCATAGGTCACTGACATAATCTTTTCATTGCCTGTATAGTCATATTTTCAATTTAAATCAGCTAACTTTCAACTTACTGCTTCTTAATTGAATAAGTCTTTCTAAAGACAGCTAATAAATACACTTGCCAATAACAAAGATCTCACAATCTAGAATCCCAACATATTGAGAATTAAATATAACAAAGTTTACAAAGTTGATCTCTGCCCTCTATGTTTTCTTCCAACAAACTTTTTAGTAACAATGGCCAGATATTTAAGTTTCCTATACCTAATCAAGCTAGAGATACGTAAGTAGGAGAAATTGAAGTGAACACAAGTATGGGTAAATTACATTTTTAATTGTTCTCACTTTTACATTTCTGAAGCTTATTTCTTTCACACTCCAGAATATATAATATTTAAAAAAAAGCATAAAACAAGCTTCTAACAGTAACTCTTTCGATAAAAAATAAGTCAAAGAATACACGAAAGGTAACCAGTATAACTCAAAAATGAAGTTCTATTGGAAGGGTAAAAAAGTTGCTATAAGTTTGACTTTGCTTGTCATTTTCCTATATTATCTACGATTCATAAGACACTGCATTTTCTATTAAAGTGGCACCTGTTGCATAACTCAAAATTATCTAGTTTGTTTACCTTTAATATTTGCTCTACAATATACCTCAATTTGGTAGAAATCTATTGTTACCAGCACTCACCACCATGGAGTCCTTGAATTCATAAACCCAATCTCTGGCTTCGGTGAACGAGTTTGAACTTTTTTGTCCTTATAGAACTTGAAAGACTTCAATGGGTCGATATTCTGCAACTTTACCTGGAGCTCTAATCTCCACCTGGCATTAGATTACAGAAGATGAACACCACTTTTCTAAACAAAGAGAGCATGCTCAGATATCAAGTTAGTGAATCAAATCTAACCCAATTTTAAAAGCCATCCAACTTCCAATCATTTAGAGAACATTTTTTTCAAAAAAAAAATAACATATGCCAGGAATAACTATTAAGGTTTCCTGGTGAAAAACAATCAGGGGAGCTTTGGGTTCCTATACTTTCTAGACCTTCCCACAGACCAACCATACTTGTGGTCTATCCTAGTCCATAATCTCAATGAATTTTTAGCAGCATTAGATTGCACACCTATTCGGTGTCCTCTATATGATCGATGAATTTTCAACAGCAACTTTTTTCCTCGTTTTCTTGTTGCTCGATCGATTGCTTTATAGGAATCTAGACACCAAAACTTCCAATAGGATTTGAGGGAAGGGAGAGCATTTTGAGGAGAGGGAGAGGGATTTGGGGCCAGCAACTAGGGCTTTGTAGTGATTTCGTTCCCATTTATTTTTATTTTCTTAACCAATTGGGCCAGGTTGCTAAAAGTCATACCGTAAGACTTTTCGCAATGTTTGGCAAACATTGCTAAAGGTGAACGTTGCTAAAAGTCACCTTTAGCAACGTTTGCCAAACGTTGCGAAAAGTTTTACCTTTCGCAACGTTTGACAGGCGTCGCTAAAGGTGTGACTTTTAGAAATGTTTGGCAAACGTTGCTAAATGTGACTTTTCCCAACGTTTGATAAACGTTGCGAAAAGTCTTATGCAACGTTTGATAAACATTGCTATAGGTAAAACATTCCACAACACTCAATAAACGTTGCTAAAAGTGTCTACCCCAACATTTTTTTGATAAATGTTGCCAAAACTCATTTATCTTAATCAATGACAACATTCACTTACTATTATGTTGCCAAAAGACTCTTTTGGCAACATTTATCACATTTATCTTAACCAATGAGAACATTCACTTACTATTCTGTCATTTGTTGATAAATGTTGCCTTTTTAATGTTGTCAATGACTATTTTTGTTGTAGTGTAAATTCCATCTCTTTGAATGAATCCCTTAGTAACTAACCTAGCATTATACTTTATACCGTTATCTTTTGATTCACCCTCTTTTATTTTATAAACCCATTTATAGTCTATTATCTTTTGCCTCTTAGGTTTACTTACTAAGGTCCACGTGTTATTTTCAATTAAGGAATGCATCTCATCTTTCAAAGTTGCAAGTCAAATAATTGTATCTTTCCCACTTATAGCTCTTTATAACAATTGTTACACCTATAAATTACATAGCATATGCTTAACGAAAAGGATTCCACATTAGCCAACTTGACTATTTATTCGCTGGCTTTTCTTCCACTCAGATGGCTCTCATGCCTCTGTCCTCTTTTCATGATTTGGTTCCCTTGGCCGAAAGCTATGACCTGTTTCAAAAATCTCTTGAAACTCACACCTTGTCTTCAGCAGCTTTCATGGCACATCGCTTCTCTGGTCGTGGCAGTCAATCCCCGTTTCACTGGAAATCGTCGTTCTAGGGGCAGCTCAAATGGCAATGCTGGTGGTTTTTCTTCTGGCAATTCTGGTGGTCAGTCTTCTGGAAATAATCGATCTCATCGTCCCTATAATCCTCGTTTCCAGATCTGCAAAGAAGAGGGCCACACTGCTGATCGCTGCAGGAATCGTTATGTCCATTCTGAGACATCAGCGCACTTTGCTGAAGCACTCCAGAGTGGATGCTCTCTCTCCGATGGCCCTTCTAGCTCAGATTGGTACCTTGACACTGGTGCCTCTGCCCACATGACACCTGATTCGACTGCACTTGACACCTCTGAACAATATGTTGGTAAGGACAAAGTTGTCGTGGGCAATGGGGCTTCCTTACCCATCACCCACATGGGTACCTCCAATCCCTCTCCCAATTTACACTTACTTGATGTTTTACTAGTTCCCCATCTCACCAAAAATCTCTTATCTATTAGTAAATTAACCTCTGATTTTCCTTTTCAAGTTATCTTCACTGACTCTTCCTTTCTTATTCAGAACAAAATCACAAGAAAGCTGGTGGCAACCGGAAGACGTGATGGAGGTCTTTATGTACTAGAGCGTGGCAATGCTGCTTTTATTTCTGTCCTAAATAAATCTGCTCTTACGACGTCGTATGACCTATGGCATGCACGTCTTGGACATGTAAACCACTCTATTATTTCGTTATTGAATAAAAAAGGACAATTATCTCTTACTTCTCTTTTGCCTAATCCTTCTGTTTGTTCTACTTGTCAACTTGCTAAAAGGCATAAGCTTCCTTTTTCCCCTAATAGTGCCCAATCCACCTCCATTTTGGGCCTTGTTCATTGTGATATATGGGGACCAGCTCCGGTAAAATCAAAAATTGGCTTTACTTATTATGTTATTTTCATTGATGACCACTCTCGATTTACATGGCTCCACCCTATGAAATTCAAATCTGATTTTTATAATATATTTCTTCAATTTCAATCTTTTGTGGAAAATCAATACTCTAGCAAGATTAAAATTTTCCAAAGTGATGGTGGTGCTGAATTTTGTAGCAATCGTTTTCAATCTCAACTCCGTTCCTCAGGCATTCTTCACCAAATATCTTGTCCTTACACTCCTTCCCAAAATGGACGAGCTGAACGCAAGCATCGCCACGTGACTGAAATGGGCCTTGCGCTTTTATTTCATTCATGCGTACCCACTTGTTATTGGGTTGACGCCTTTAGTACTGCGACGTATATCATTAACCGGCTGCCTGCCCCACTTCTTGGAGGTATTTCTCCCTTTGAGATTTTACACAATAAAGCTCCTCTCTATACTAACTTTCATCCCTTTGGCTGTAGAGTTTATCCATGTTTATGTGACTATGCTTCTCACAAGTTTTCCCCACGTAGCATCCCTTGTCTGTTTTTAGGCTATAGTCCTTCCTATAAAGGATTTCGCTGTTTAGATCCTCTCACCTCTAAAATCTATGTCACACACCATGCCAAATTTGATGAACAAGATTTTCCCTTAATATCCAACTCCAATGCCCAGCCTGCAGCACCCTTAGACTTTTCTAGTTTTGTTGAACCCATGCAAACCCATGATTTACCATCGCTCAATGCCCCACTGCCCCCACCTACATTGTCTAATCCTTGTTCTTGGTCTGGGTCTCATGCATGTCGTTTATGCCCTAATTCTTTCTCTAAGCCTATGCAGGTTTCTGTTGAGCCCATTGCTGCCATGATGCCTTCAGGTCAACGCATATCTAATCCAGTCGAAGACCATGATCATCTATCATTGGCTCAACCACATTCTGATGCTCCATCTCCTAATGCTCATTCTGCAGCTCCACCCTCTCACCCTATGGTCACACGCGCTAAAGCAGGCATTTTTCGACCGCGACATTCAGCTTATCTCAGCCACCATGTCTCTGGTCTTTTATCTGCACTGCTCACTTCCTCTGAGCCACGAGGTTTCAAGTCGGCTGCCAAAAATCCTGAATGGCTTGCTGCTATGGATGACGAAATAAAAGCTCTCCGCGACAACCACACTTGGGATCTTGTTCCCCGGCCTCCCAAAATGAACATTGTGGGCTCGAAATGGGTCTTCCGCACAAAGTATTTGTCCGATGGATCCATTGATCGTCTCAAGGCCCGTCTTGTTGCTAAGGGATATACTCAACTTCCTGGTCTTGATTATACTGACACCTTTAGTCCAGTGATCAAGGCATCCACTGTTCATGTTGTGCTCTCTCTGGCTATTACCCATGGTTGGCCCCTCCGCCAACTTGATGTTAAAAATGCCTTTCTTAATGGCAATTTGCAAGAACATGTTTACATGGAGCAACCTCCTGGTTATGTTGATCCCTGCTTCCCTCATCATGTCTGCAAACTCAAGAAAGCTCTTTATGGCCTCAAACAGGCCCCACGTGCTTGGTTCCGGCGGTTTAGTTCCTTTCTTTTACAACTTGGTTTTACTTGCAGTCATGCTGATCCATCTCTGTTTGTTCTTCATCGCCAGCAACACACGATTTATCTCCTATTGTATGTAGATGACATCATTCTCACCGGCAACAATTCATCTCTTTTGAATAGTTTCATTGGGCAACTTCATTCTGAATTTGCTACCAAGGATTTGGGTTCTCTCAACTATTTCCTTGGCCTTGAGGTTGCCTCTACCTCTGATGGACTTTTTCTTAGCCAGACCAAGTATGCACGTGACATTCTTGCCAGGGCTCAGCTTCTTGACTGCAAACCCGTGACTACTCCTATGGTTGTTGCACAACGCCTTTCCTCTGATGGTCCTCCATTTGCGGATGTAACACTTTTCCGCTCTCTTGTTGGTGCCTTGCAATATCTGACCATCACTCGTCCAGACCTTACTTACTCAGTCAACTCGGTCAGTCAATACCTGCATGCTCCCACTGATGACCATTTCCAAGCTGTGAAGGGCATTCTTCGATATATCAAAGGTACTCTTCATTTTGGCTTAATGTTCACCGCATCCTCTTCCACCAACATTATCGCCTACTCCGATGCTGACTGGGTTGGTGGCCCTGACACTCGATGATCTACTTCTGGCTACTCTATCTACCTCGATGATAATCTTCATCTCTTGGAGTTCTAAGAAGCAGCCCACGGTATCTCGCTCTAGTTGTGAATCCGAGTATCGTGCCCTTGCTTCTACCGCTGCCGAGGCTTTATGGTTAGAACATCTTCTTCGTGATCTGCATGTCTCTACTACACATCGTCCTCTTCTTCTTTGTGACAACAAGAGTGCTATCTTCTTGAGTTCCAATCCAGTATCCCACAATCGCTCCAAGTACATTGCTCTAGACTATCACTTCCTTCGAAAGCTCGTGGTTGCTGGTCGTATTCGTACTCAACATGTCCCTTCTACGCTTCAGGTTGCTGATGTCTTCACAAAAAGTGTTTCGAGGCCACTCTTCACCCTATTTCGATCCAAGCTACGTGTGTGCTCTCATCCCACGCTTAGCTTGCGGGGGGGAGGGGGTGTTAAGGATTCTCCAGAATCCTCTCCTAACTCTCAGCAATCCCTGCAATCCCTTCCTTGACTGTAGCAGATCCTTGTAATCCCTCTCTTAACTGTAGCAATAAATCCTTGATTGTAGACTGCTTTCCTTATCTATTGTACAGCTATACACGCATGTAAGCTCTATATAAATGAAATTCCATCTCCACCTAAAGTGTGGTGGTTTCACAAACATTCTCATGCTCTACCCAACACAGAAGGTTAGATCGAAGCATAGCATTGGGGTAGATTGAGAAAGACTTAAACTGAGATGTAAAAGTCCTTGAAGCAGAAATAGAAAGAACTTGCAACATGAAATATGTTGACAGAAAGTGCTCCAACTCTAAATGTAGAAGAAAATAGAGGGAAGTGTTTAGTTAGTTTTTACTTCTAACTGTTAATTTGTGTTATTTTTTTCATAATAGTACTAAATAAATAAATTATTAATATTTCAAATCACAAATTATGTGTCTTAGCCTTGCATGGCACGAAAGAAAATGGGGGCAAATTTTGGCTTCTATAAAGACGCTTCCTTGTGGCTATGATCACCTCTCTCTCCATGTTATTCAGGGTATGTTTGATGTAGAATTTTTGTTAATAGATTTTGTTAAAAGTGATATATTTGGAAAATATCTAGCTAAAAAGTAGGAAAAATTATGCTCCACGTAAAAAAATATTTTATAGGGAAAATGTGTAGTTAAAAATGTATTTGAATAATTGTACTTGTACATCAAAAAATATACATAAGGGTGTACACCCCCCTCACATGAGGGTGGGACCCACTTGTAGAAAATATTTTTTTAATCGAGCGGGTCCCACCCCCATGTGAGAGGGGTGTACACCTCGATGTATATGGTGATGTACCCTTAGCAAAATCGAATGTATTTATGGTGAAATTAATTTTAGAGAAGGGCTCAATCTCTTAACATCGTCACACATAGGAGTTTCATCCGGCATCGACGTTGACCACAAAAGAAAACCTGATCACTGCAGTCAACGATTCTCCACGACTGACAACAACATTAACCCGGTCAATACGGCCAACAATTCTCCATGACAAATTACAGTGTAAATCAGGTAGCTCTGACCATCGATTTTCTAAGGTCAACCACGATATTAAATGGATTAATACGGTAATGTAATTTCCAAGACCTACCACAATATTCATAACTGCAGCATAGTCTCCAAAGCAGATCGCTATTTTTATCAGGTCACTACGTCTGTTGAAATCTACAAGACCGACTATAATATTAACTATGTCACTATATAAAACATTACCAAGTCCGACTATGGAAGCAACTGAGTCTCAATAGCCACAAAAAATTACTAAAGCCAACTATGGTTACTGAAAGTATATGAAGAAATACAAAGAGAATGAAAAAGTGACCAAAGTGTAGTTCTTACCGGCTGGTGTAATTCTTACCGGATTGTTCAGTTCTTACCGGCTGGTTCCTTCCATTCATATATATATAATTCTTACAAAAGGTTTTGAGTACAAAATGGACTCCCATACTTCACCTAACATGACAGCTTTTTCATAAGATCATACTTGGCCTATAATTCAAAAAATATTACCAACCATGTGCTTGAAAACAGGAAATGATGATTACAAAACCAAACTTATGTGACAGCAAAAATGTCATGCTACACTCAACATTCCTCCTTGACATTTTTGATGGAAACACCAAGGCAATCTCTTAGTGTTTCAAACTTCCCATTGCCCAATGACTTTGTTAATATATTAGCAAGTCGTTCATCTGATCTGCAATGCAACAGTTCAATCTCCTTCCTTTCTTGCGCTTCTCTGATTGAATGATACTTACCCTTAATGTGTTTGGTTCTTCCATGAAACACAGGGTTCTTAACCATTGCTGCTGCAATGTATTCAGCTAGATTGGTGGCCTCTGATGCAGCATTGTATTCAGCTTCAGCTGTTGATTGAGCCACCACGACGCCAAAAAAAGGCTTTTGCAGTGTTTTAGCGTGTGTTGCGAAGGTCGGTGTTGCCGTTGAGGGAAGACTTTTTGCAGCGTTTTTTAAACGTTGCGATAAGACTCTTTTGCAGCGTTTTTTAAATGTTGCGAAAAACTCTTTTGCATCATTTTTTAAACGTTGCGATAGACCCTTTTGTAGCGTTTTTTAAACGTTGCGGTAGACTCTTTTGCAGCGTTTTTTAAACGTTGCGAAAAACTCTTTTGCAAAGATTTTTAAACGTTGTGGTAGACCCTTTTGCAGTGTTTTTTAAACGTTGCGAAAAACTCTTTTGCAACATTTTTTAAACATTGCGGTAGACCTTTTTGCAGCTTTTTTTAAAACGTTGCGATATACTTTTTGCAGCGTTTTTTTAACCCTTTTGCAACTTTTTTTTTAACAATTATATATATTGACCCAAAAAATTTAAAATGATAGTTTGTGAACAAATTTTGAAATTGCATAAAAATTGATAATTTCATTACAAATTTTTGAATCAATACAATATTAGAATGTGATACGAATTGTTTCATCCATCATTCCACTAACTAGATTGCTGGAAGAAGTAAAGACTCCAGAAGGTGGTAGCCCTTCATATTCAGCAGTTTTATTTCCATTCTTTGATTTGCTACTGAAATTGTAATCATTATCAAATCAGGCAACCTTCACTAGACAGAAAGGCACAAAATTACTAGCCAGAAATAAGAGAAGTAGAACATGGAAAATTAGGCACAAGTGGTTTCAAAATTACTATGCTAGAAGCATTCTCACGTGTGCTAATGATCACCAGCTACAACTAACCCATATCAAACAGAAAATAGTTGAGAATACTTGTTGATTAAGTCCTACAGTGTCTTAAGTACTCGCAGCTGATTGGAAATTATCCAAAATCTTATTTTTGTTCTCAAACATTTTCACAGTCTCAAGGTCATCTCCACTTTCATTAGAAACAACAGAAACCGGTTCTGTTTGGACGGATCTGCAAAAATATAGAAGCATATACATAAGAATACTTCTAATTAAGTGTCACAAACAAAATCCGAGTGGGAGTTGGTTGATAGTTGTCTAGCCAGTGGTGTAGAAAGCTTATTTGGACTTGTTGAGACCATAACACTTTGTCTAGGAGCACGAGATTTAGGCAGTAGCTGAGATGAGAGAGAAAATGTAATTGAGAAATTGCACATCATCAGAAATCTGCCAAGTGAGAAAATATATGAAAGAGAACAATAATCTTCTAAAGCATCAATACCTTTGTGACCCTTGATTATGCTTTGATTTCTTTTTCCCTCTGCTCTCGTCGATCAATCAACATTTGCCTTTTAGATCTCACTTCAATGAAGTTATCTTCATCACTGGGAGCTTCTATGCGAGGATGTTCATAAACACAAACCACACCACTTTGCAACGGAATACAACATCCTCCGCAGAAGCATTTCTCTTGAACTTTGACTCCCCACGGGGGAAATTAGTCTGCTTCTTCATTGATGTATCTTTTACCCTTTCCTTTCCTATTCTGTCACTGGAATTCAACTCCTAAGAACTAGTATTTCCAGACACTAAGTACTCTGGTTCAACTCTTTGTTTCAATGGTCTATTAGAGATTGTACCTCTCTTAGAACTACCTGTTTTAGTACTATGATTAATCAGCAGGTTTTGAGGCTTCAAATCTCAATGAAGGATTCTGTGAGAATGACAATAAACAATGCCAAGTAGTATTTGATGCAGAAACATCTGCAAAATTTAAACATGACATAATCATGAGTCTGAGGGATTTCTTTTCATTAAAACTACAGGAGGTAAATCAACATTACCAACTGGATTTACTTTTCTCTAGATCCTTATTCACACATGCAAGATCCCATAACACATATCAATTACATCAATAAATATGACAGTTAAAAGAAGAAAATGAAGCGAGTACTCAAATAAAAGTTGTTAACTTCTAACTGAAATAATCGAAGAATTAAAAATTCATCAATTGATAAATCTCTTCAAACAATGAACTTAATTTTGAAGTATCATTTTCACTGACCTCCCGTGCAAAGAAATAGGACACACACTCACTTTAAACCAAACGAGGATCTGTTGAGAATTCTGGGCAAGACTCAATGTATTTCATGAGATCCAAGTCCATGTATTCAAATACAAGATACAAACTCTTCTCCTCAATATACACAACGTCCCGCAACCTATCACCAAATAAAGGAGAAAGTTTACTGCTACACATTATAAAATTTCAAGATAATTTATTTATGAATTAAGAACATTTTCACAAGGCTATCTCTATCTAACAATATCATAAATGTCCCAAATCCATTTTAACTACATTAAAAGGCAGCAAAATCAATTAAAATGGCATAACCATCCATTTTGTATAGCCTGTTCTTTGCATTTGCCTGTTGATATCAAGTTTTCGCCATTGTAAAAATATGAACTATACTAATTGAGACTATTGTTGCACCTTACGATGTTTGCATGCTGTATCTCTTTCAAGATTGAAATCTCTCTGATTGATGTGCTAGGAAAACCCTAGTCTGGTCTCTCTAGCACAATTTTCTTCAGAGGAAGAATTTCATTGGTCTCTTTATCACGACCCTTTTACACTTTCCCATAAGAACCCTAGCCAATCTTCTCAAGTTTTTCATACTATGTCCAGAGTTAACATCATCACAATCCTTTTCAAGCACAAATAAATGGACAAAACCAAGACTAAAGGCCATAACTAAATACCTTGTCCATCTAATCCACACCAGCCAACAGCAGAAAAATGATATGGTCAGTACATAATAGAAAATTATTGTAGATGTGTCTTTCGTGAGAAAAATAAACAGAGTGAACAAACAACAAACATATATTTGCATAATTAACCTTTATTTGTCAATTATTCACTTAAACACAAGAATTTGTTGACACTTTTTCTTTTGTATTATTAAGAATTTAGAAAACATCAAAGTCATTCAAGAAGGGAAGAAAAAGAGAACATCATTTGTATCTTTTGTAGAATAATATCGTGCGTATGTTCTATTCTAAGGAAGATGCCAAAATTTGACCACGGACAAGGAGTTCTCCTACACTTCAAATCACTGGTGAAATCTATATCATTCGGTTTAGTTACAGCCTTATATAAAAGAATGCCAGAAAGTTGCAACTCAATAAATGAAAAGCACATATTCCGATTAAATTTTATCATAAAATTGATTGATTTAAGTTCTATTCACTTTACGGAGCAAAAATGACAAGAAGAAGACGAACCAGACACATTCCATTTCCTATCTTCAGTCTCTTCTTTTCGATTTTCCCTAAAGGTCTCTCTCCCCAAGTCAAATCGTTTCTCAATCTTTTTAGGTTTTTATCAAATTATTTGATGTTGCGGTGGAGGGAGAGGAGTGGGGGTTGGGATTGCAAGTTAATTTACTGCCAAATCTGCTTGGCGTCAAACCCATCGGGAATCCACCTATGATTTCAAATCATAATTTCAAATGATAGAAAAGAGGCAGATGCGAGAGGCTAGATGAGAGGAGAGGCGGAGGCGGAGAGGAGTTAGGGTTAATGTTAAATCCATTTGATTTAGAAGGGGGCGAGACTTTTAGCAACGTTTCCTAAAACGAATGTTGCAAAACTATAAAATAAATAAAATAAAAAAGTGAAAAACTTCTTTCGCAACATTTTTTAAATGCTACGAAAGAAGCATCTTTCGCAACATTTAAAAAACGCTACAAAAAATGCATCTTTAGTAACGTTTAAAAAACGCTGCAAAAGACACTTTTCGTAATGTTTTATAAACGCTGCGAAGAGCTTTGTCTACCGCAATGTTTTTTAAACGTTGCAAAAAATAAAAAATTCGCAACACTAAAAAGACATTACAAAAAGACAATATTAGCAACATTTACTTTAAAAATGTTGCTAAAGCTCAATTTTGTTAAGCAATGACAACATTCATGTATTGAAATGTTTCGATAGATCCCTTTAGCAACATTTAATTACCAAATGTTGTCTTTTATGTGTTGCAAATGTGTTTTTTTGGCGTAGTGCACTATCTTTTGCTTCATCGAATTCCAGCAAATGATACTTGATCCCAAGTAGAATATATATCCAGATATGCTCTTCATATCCTCAGGACACCCTGCCCAATCACTATCTGTGAAGCCAATTAACTTCCAATTTCAGACCTTTTGAACCAGATTCCTAAGTCCTATGTTCCCTTGATGTATCTTAGAACTCTCTTGGCTGCTTGAAAATGTAATTCACTTGGCTCTTCTCTGAACCTTGATAGAATATTTGCAGCATATGTAACATCAGGTCTGGTTGCAGTAAGATAGAGTAGACATCTAACAATACTTCTATAGACTTTGCATCTATCTTCTTGGCATCATCATCTTTTAGCAATTTTGCATTCTGAATCAGCGGGGTGGCTACATGCTTGCAATTATCCATGTTGAACTTCTTTAGTATCTCCTTAACATATTTTTTTGGCATATGAAATTCCCAGATCAGACTCACTAATGTCCATGCCAAGAAAGTATTGCATTTTCCCCAAGCTGTCATTTCAAATGTCTTCTCAGATCATTCATCACACCTTCAATCAATGCATAGTTGTTGCATGTGAGTAACAAATCATCCACATATAAGGAAATGAAAACTAGATCATTTTTCTCCTCATTCACATACAAAGTTTGTTCATTCAAGCTTTTAATAAAACCAGGGCAGGTTAGATGCTAATCGATTATGCTATATCAGGTCCTTGGAGCCTGCCTTAATCCATATAATGCTTTCTTTAGAAGATAGACTTTATGCTCCATTCCATCAACCATGAAACCTTAAGGATGTTCAATGAAGATCTCTTCATTTAAGTAGCCATTTAAGAATGCTGATTTCACATTTAACTAAAAGATCTTCCAACCTTTTTGAGCTGCCATAGCCATCAACAATCTTATTGTTTCATACCTTGTAACTAGTGTAACGGTATCTATGAAATCCACTCCATACTTTTGAGCATAACCCTTGACAACCATCCTTACTTTCAGCTTGTTAATAGATCCATCAGGATTTAACTTCGTTTTATACACCCATTTAACAATCACTTGCTTATTCAGTGGTCTGTCAGCCAATTCCCAAGTGTCATTCTTTTCTATCATTTCGATCTCTTCCTCCATTACAGTCATCCAATCACATGACTTAGTTGCTTCAACAAAGCTTATAGGCTCTACAATTGTAGCATTACACCTTGCATAAATGTCTGCTAAAGGCCTCATCTTTACTCTATCTTTGTTCTGAGGAATCAGATTATTTGTTTTTGCTTTGACAAGTGAACTATCTTCCCAACTTCATATTGCATTTTCATCCACTTTGAGATCCCTACTAGAGATTGCCTTTTTTTACTAAGGATTGAACATCCTATATCCTTTGGCATTGTTCCAATATCCAACTAGTATCCGAACTTCAGCCTTTTCACTTAGCTTATCTCTCTTTACATCAGGAATATGAGTTTAACAAGCACTCCCAAACACCTTCAAGTGTAAGATATCTGGTTTGACATAATACCAAGCTTCATATGGAGTTTTCTTCTCCAATGATTTTGTAGGCAAACAGTTGAGGAGATAAACAGCACAGTTAACTGCCTCAACCCAGAACTCCTTCGGAACCTTTTTCTCAATCAACAAACACCTGGCCATTTCCATCACGATCCTATTTTTCTTCTCATTGACTCTATTCTGTTGAGGAGAATAGAGAATGGTTAGTTCATACTTAACACCTTCAGCTTTACATAAATTGTCATATTGTCCACAACTATACTCAGTTCTATTATCAGTTCTAATTGTCTTTATTTTGTAGCCACTTTCATTCTCCACCATTTTCTTGAATGTTTGAAACACAGCTGCAACTTCTGATTTAGCCTTCAAGAAATAAACCCAACACATTCTGGTTAAATCATCAATGAAGAGGATGAAGTATCTGTTGCCATTCAGTGTGGTGATTTTCATTGGACCACAGACATCTGAGTGCACTAACTCAAGATTATTGACAACCCTTCTTAACTAGTTCTTAGGGAATGACAATCTTGTTTGCTTTCTAAGTTGACAAACATCACAGACACGGGTATCATCAATGATTTTAGGCAAGTTTTCAACAAGATTAAAATCATACATTTGCCGAAGTTAAGTATGGCTAGCATGACCAAATCGTCTATGCCATAAAAAAGACTCATTTTCTTCAGCTAGACATCATGTGTAGTGATTTTTTTCCAATCTATAGGAAAGCTTCTATTCTCCATTTGAACTCTCATTATCTCATGTTCATTTCTATCTAGTATAGTGCAGGCTTTATCTTTAAACATCAAGACATGATTTCTCTCTAGCAATTTCCCTACACTAACTAAGTTTTGATCTATCTCAGGTACACATAAAACATCATGTATATTTTTAATACCTGTTGAAGTCTGAACAACAATCACTCCTATGCCTTTCACTTCCACAAAATCTCCATTTCACACTTTAACTCTGGACCTGTAGGCTTTATTCAATTCAACAAAGATGATAGAATCTATAGTCATGTGATGAGTACAACTATTATCCAATAACCAGGTTTCAACCTTGTTGCAGGCCTTGATAGTTGAGAACAGATGCTCTTCTAGCATTATATCCCGATTTTCTACCATTTTTGCTTGCTGCTGAGGTTACTTTCTCCTTTTGTTTTTGCACACTTGTTTAATATGGCCAAATTGCTTGCAGCCTCTGCACTGAACTCCAACCTTATACCAGCACCGTTTAGGAGAATGCCCCTTTCTTTTACAATGAGGACAAGATGCAAACTTATCCTCTTTGTTTCCATTTTTACTGATTTCTGGTTCCTTCTCTTCAGACTGGAATTTATTCATTCCAAGGCTCGTTTGAGCTTTGTATTTATCCTTAACAAGCATAGCTCCTTCTATTTGTTCATCTTGCCTCATTAACCTTCTTTGTTGAGTTGCCTGCAAGGCATTAACCAACTCAACCAAGGTTATAGATGACAAGTCTCTAGAATCCTCCAGTGATGATATCTTTGCTTTAAACTTTTCAGGTGGACTTATTAAAACTTTTTCCACCATTCTTTTATTAGGTAAATCATTTCCCAATATCCTAATCTGATTTACAACATTCATCAACCTATCTGTAAAGTCCTTTACTATCCCAGTTTCTTTCATTTTCAAAGTCTCAAACTCTCTTCTCAATTTGAGTACTTGCATCTGCCTTGTCCATTCATTTCCTTGGAATTCCTTGTTGAGTCTATCCCAAGCCTCTTTTGATGTCTCACAAGTCATTATTCGTATGAAGATGGCATCTAAAATGGCTAACTGGATGCAAGTGAGAGCTTTGAACTTTTTTTGCAACATCCTGATTGTGTTGTTTGATTTGAGCAATCGTGGGGTTTACTCTCAAAGGTGGAGGTTCAACCCATGTTTCAGTTATCTTCTATAGATCATAAGCTTTGAGGCAGGCTTTCATCTTCGCAACCCAGAAGTTGTAGTTTTCTCCAATGAAGGCAGAGGGTAGAGGTGCTGAGAAGCCAGTTGAAGACATCTTCTTTCCTGTCAACTGAAGTTACCTTGGTCGGTTATTTCTATTATCTATTGTTCTTCTGCTATTTACAATCCTTCTAAGATCGATGAAGCTCTAGTACCATGAAAGTATATGAAGAAATACAAAGAGAATGAAAAAATAACCAAAGTGTAGTTCTTACCGGCTGGTGTAATTCTTATCGGATTGTTCAGTTCTTACCGGTTGGTTCCTTCCATTCATATATATATAATTCTTAGAAAACGTTTTGAGTACAAAACAGACTCCCATACTTCACCTACCAAACTACCTTACACATGACTACTTTTTCATAAGACCATACTTAGCCTATAATTCAAAAAAATACTACCAATCATGTACTTGAAAATAGGAAATGATGATTACAAAACCAAACTTATGTGACAGTAAAAATGTCATACTACACTCAATAGTTAAAATTGAATCACGATGGTTTTAAGAATTTGAAGAAATAAGAAGAGAAACGAGCAGATGACTCAAAGCATGGAGAGAAGAAATTTCTTCTTCATTGAATTGAATACCTCTAAAAGGTTAAGTTAATTACATAGAAAATGAGGCTATATACCAAAGAAAAAAACATATCTCTAGAAACTTCTCTAGCCAGTAACTAAAAATAACAGAAATAATTTACAGCTCAGCACAAAATGAACTAGCTAGAATCTTCATGCTTCTACAACTTGCATAAGTAACAGACTCTAATATGCCTCGCAAGATGGAGAATAGAAATGGGTCATTCCCATATTGGACAGGTGGGAATCAAGGAGGTAAGATGGCAGAGCTTTGGTAAGGAGGTTTGCCAATTGTAAATGAGTAGAGACATAAAAGGTTTAAACACTGCCTTCCAAGATCTTGTCGCAAATTAAGTGGCAGTCAAACTCTATAAGCTTAGTTCTTTTATGGAAGACAGGATTGGAAGCTATGTGAAGGGCTACCTGGTTATCACAGAAAAGTAAAGCAGGTTCAGGATGTGATATTTGTAGATCATGAAGTAAATAGCGAAACCATGTAAATTTTAAGTAATTGACAACCATGGCTCGATATTTAGCTTCAACTGAAGATCTAGAAACAACAGGATGCTTCTTAGATTTCTAGGAAATTAAAGAGTGACCTATGAAGATACAATACCTTGTAATAGACTTTCTATAATATGGACAAGAAGCCCCATCAGAATCATAGTAGGCTTAAAGTTGTAAGGGAAAATATGAAGAAAAGAAAATGTTTTAACCCGGATCTAACTTAATGTACCTTAGAACCTTGTATGTTGCTACCAAATGGGCTGTTATGGGACAACTCATGAACTGACTGGGAGTCTGTACATGGTAGATAATATCCGGTCTTGTTATTTTTAAATACATTATCCTTCCAATCAATCTTTGTTATATATATATATATATATATATTTCCTCTTGAAGGTCTTCATATAAAAAGGCATTATTTACATCAAATTGGTGTAAATAAAGGCTTTGAACTGAGGCAATACTAACTAAGACATCGAACCATTACCAAATTTGCAATAGGGGAGAAAGTCTCATGGTAATATATACCCTCTTATTTGTATACCCCTTGGTAACCAACTTAGCTTTCAACCTATTCGCTGCTATGTAAAATGGCTTCTTTTCCAAGTAAGAGGTTAGAAAGAATCCAAGTTTTGTTGAGCTCAACAGCTGACAGTTCAGCATCCATAACCTTGCACTAGTTAGGACTTTTAATTGCATCTTGGTAAGTATGTGGTTTAAGATGTTTTGAAATACAAGCAGAAAAGGACTACATTTCAGGAGAAAATTATATAAGATAAAAAATCAGTCAAAAGAAAAGGAATATTAGAAGAATAGGAAGTTGCCTTGCTTGGAAGTTGATAATGACATGTTGAAAATGAAAATCATCAAGATAGTTGGGAACATTCCTAGTCCTAATAGACCTATGAAGGAGAATTCTATCGATAACAAGATGAGAACTAAGACTGACTCGGGAGGTAGAAGAAAGGGAATTATGAGGAGAATTATAAATAAGAATGTTAGAAATTGAATGGTTGCTATGATTGTAGTCTTGAGCATGTATGAAATGAGGGTCAGATTTGTAGAAGAATGAGATAAATCAAAACCATGGAAAGAAAAATTGACTAATGAAAATAACATCCCTTGAGAGAAAAATGGTTTTGTTTTCTAGATCCAACAATTTGTAACCCTTCACCAAAAAGATGGCTGTTCATGAAAATATATTTCGAATTAAAATCATCGCAAGTGCACATTTCGTTAACAAGTAATAAAGTGGACTTTTTGAGTTCGAGTATCATCCCACGAAGAGTGATTAGTTCAATTCATATTACCTTGATCTTAACTGAAACTAGAATAGAATGACGTGTTTGTTGTGATGAAATTATAACTAAAATAATCTAATTATACAAGGATGAATGATTTAACTAAATTAAATGCAAATAGCATTGAATGTAATTTGAGATTTTCGAATATATGATGAATGTACTAGGATCACGAATCTCTATGTAATAATCTTCTTTAAACCTAATTATACATCTTGACACACAATTGAAATGTTAAAGAATCAATGCTCCTAAATTATTTAACAGTCTATCTCGAGTGAAGTTAAACCTATTCTAAGATGTGACCCGACTATATTTCTATGACGGATGCAAATATACAAAAATGCATGTATTCTTATGAGCGCTTAAATATTCACATAGGGCATATCGATATATTTTTATTTCTTATCGGATCCTATGCTGATTTATACTGCATTGAACTTATTCCCCTTTTTTTGAATGCATGAAATATGTCACCAAACTTGCACAATTACGTATACAATAATTATGGAGAAAAGAAATTCATATAAATCATTCAAATATCCAAAACGTGTTTTTGGTGTCAAGAATTGTAAAACTAAAATTTAAGTCATATTAAATAGTTCATCTAACCCTAGTACATAATTAAATTAACCTAGCATGGTGGAATGAAGAAAATTAGAAAAATAAATGAAGAACGACATCACCAATTCGATTCTTGAAGTTAATCTTTGCTTCGTTATGTTGCTCTCCTTGTTCTTGTCTTGTTTCTTCTCTTAAAACCCTTTTGAATCTCTTCTCTCGCGTTCTGGAATTCTCTAGTGTATAAATATGTGACCATGATATTGTTTCTATAAGTTATTCAATCAAATAAGGAAACCAGAAATTCGCATCAAATTTCTGAACTATGCGACCACATAGTGTTCGTCTATGCAACCACATAGTTCTCATGGAAGTCACCCTGGAATTTGATCAAGGTACCTATGCGACCGCATAGGTTTTAAGCTATGCATCTGCATATCTTATTCTTCTTCCAAAGTATTGCAATCGGGTCCTTGAACTTCGTTCCACATTTCTCGACCTCTTTTCCCACTTCTTCTTTAAACAATACTTCATTCCAAAATTCTAGGAGAAGAGAAGCTTGAAACTGAAGAGCTTTAGCCACATTGAAGAGATGCTGATATCTTGTTTTTACTACACCATCTTGCTGAAGTATTTTTACACAACTTCTTTGATATATTACGCTTTTGGTGTTAACGAAATTCTTCATTTGAAATTTTGCCCCATTATCACTCCTAAGGAATTTGATTTTAACTTTAAATTGAGTTTCAACCATATTGTAAAAAGACTTTATGCTTTCTCTAGTTTCAGATTTTGCCTTAAGTAAATAAACCAAAGTACACCCAGAGAAATAATCTACAATGGTAAGAAAATAGTTGGGGCCATCGTAGGCAGTAGTAGAACATGGGCCACATAAAATCACAATGTATCATATCAAATATGTGAGAAGATTTCTATTAACTAACGGGAAAAACAACTCTATGTTATTTAGCTAAAGGGTATATGCAGCAAGGAGTAATATTTCAAAGGAAAGACTTGTCCCTTGCAATGGAATTTGTGATCAAACAGAGTCTAGAAATAGAGTTATGACCTAGGCGACAATGCCAAAGGTCTGAAACATCATGATAAGTGTAGTTATTATACTTATTTGTGGCGCTAAATAATGATATTTTATTGTCTTTTGAATTAAATTCTACCTGATTCATGTTGAATTGTATTTTGTAGGTAAAATTTTATATTTAATGAAGAATTGAAGAAAATAATACAAAATAGAGGAAAATGGCAAAACCTAAAGTACAGGGACTAAATTATTCGAGGTAAAGTTTGGAGATTAAAGTTCGTACTTTGAGAAGTGGAGGAAAGTCTTTGAAGAAGATAATGCATGAAATGGGCCTCAATTCGACTTATAGTGGATGAATTAAAAATGAAAAATTTGGGCTGCTTGGGATCATATAAATACATATACATTCACGCTCAAAGGAGGCGACGAAAACGAAAAGAAAAACTAAGGCATAAATATATTGATATTCATGTAGCACACGCAGCCAGCAGTTTTAGGAGGAAAAGATATACACACACATAGAATATATACACGCAGAGAGAAGGTAGTAAATTGGAGTTAGAGTAAAAAAGGGCCGCTGCATTTGAAATAAAAAAGGAGGTTGTTGGCAGAAATATATACACATGCAGACACCAGAAATTAATCACGTTTCATCGATTTTTGGTGATGTATTTTCACTTTTGCGTTTTAAATTCAACATTATGAGTGACTTAATATTTTTATTGTTATGATTGATTATGTAGTTTAACGTTTTTATTATATGTTTAATTTCAAGATGTTCATGTCATTTTAATACTTGTTAATTAATTATTGTGTATTTAATGCTTTAATTGTCTGCACAACAATTAATTGATTTAAGGATAATACTGAGATTGAGAGGTGATGTATAATTTTAGTTTGTATAATAATTGACATAGACATTATAAGAGATCGATAGATAATTATAAGTTTTGCGATTTTTGTTAAATTCCTATAGATAAATGCATTCATATATGTGTGAATTTACATAGAGATATAGTAAGTTCGAGTATATAAATAGAATTAGTGTTGTTTGAGAGAGATCATTAAATATAATAGGTCAATTCGATCGCTGACACGTATGAAAAATGGTTGAATAAATTGGAATTAAATGTATTATATATAACCTAAGTAAAATCGAAAATCCTAACTACCTCATCACATAATTTTATTTGCAATTTTAATTTGAGTTCGTTATTTTATTTAGTAGAATTTTGCTTTGAAAACAAAACTTGATTTGATCATTAGTTATTTTTTCAATTTAAATTGAAGTTAGATTAATTTAAAACTTTATAGCAGATACAGTCTATGTGAGACGATATTCGAACTTAATAAATTCACTTTATTACTTGTCACGATTTGTACACTTGCGGAATTTTACGAACACGTTAGCACTATTAATAACAGACGAGAAACAATGGAGTTCTATTGAGTAAATTAAGGGAATGCCATTGAATTTTTCATGAAAATTAAACTTTATAAACTTTACATAATTGCCAAGATCTCCATGCCAAATTACCAAGAAAATTATTTAATGCGGAACATACCTTGATTTATTGATTTGTATCTTGATTTCTTGTTCTTCAACATAATTGATTCGAACCTTCTTCTTGATTCTTGATATTTGATTGCGGGTTTATGGATCTTCTTCTTCAATATGTTTTCTCTGATATTCTTGTGTTGATGAGATATCACAAAGAATGAGAAATTACATATGAATTGGGAACCATAACCCTATATATAGTTTTCATATGTATTGGCCCATCATCAAATACAAACCATAATGGATATGATCTCTACGCATATAGTCTGGCCAACACCTTTTTAGATGCCTAAAGCCCAATCACTTAATTCTTTATTAGATCACTTTAATTTTGGGCTTAACTTTAAGATAGTTTTTATACACAATTAATTACACATATGGTCCCACATTGAAAATTAAATAATTTTCCCGATAATCTCCCACTTGGGCCACATATGTTACGTTATAAATGTGTATATAACCTTATGAGTTCAAAACTTTTGCTATCATAACCAAAAGCATCTCCTATCAATCTTGTCCATTGATTATATTAATATAGGATCAAAGTGGTCTTCATTACAAATATCAAAACTAAACCCTCAATGGTCACGTATATCAACACAATCAAATGACATAGATCTAGCGTGAATGTGTAGTATAGAAATTACATACAATGTGATCCAAACATACATATTTCCAACTGATCCTACCTTCTTCTTTACTACCTTATGTGATCAACCTTAAACTTTAATCAAAGTGGAACTAAACTGAATATTTTTTTTTCTAAAATAAACCGAATATACATGGACAAGAAATACGTGTCTAAAACAGATAACATCCAAATACAAACTTTCACTAAATTGTCATATCATCAAAAGGTGCAACACCCATGTGAGTATTATGCTCATGAAAGACCTTGAGTGGTAGCCATTAGTAAATGAATCCATGATTATAGAGTTTGTCTTAATATGATTTATAGAAAAACAACTCTGAATTCTTTCCTTGACAATTAGGAACTTAATGTCTATAAATATGCAGTCTAGTGACAATATTTTGCAGTCATATTCCATCTAAAATATACAGCCTAGTGACAATATTTTATAGTCATATTCCATGATTAGAAATAGAATAACCAATGATCTCCAATTGGTGTGATTTTTCCTGAATGTGATCATGTAATCCTCTGTTCTCTATAGATATTGAATAACCTCATGGCTGCTTTCCAAATTTTCATCCCAAAGTTAGTTAAATATATGTCTAGCATTTCAACAATGAATGCTATATCCAAATGTGTGCAAACCTGAGTATACATTAAAATCTCAATTGCTAAAACATATGGAATTTGATTTTTTTTTTTTTTAAGATATCATTGCAGACAAGTAGTATGACATCGACATACTAGACCAAAAATAAGCTACTCCCACTGAACTTGTGATATACACAATTATCAACTGAATTCAACTAAAAACCAAATGAGATAATTATTTGATAAAATTTGTGATGCCATTCCGGGAAACCAGCGCCCATAGATGTATTTCCTTAATTTGTAAACTATCTTATGTAACTTAAGATCAAAATGTGTTATAAATGTCATAATTGTCCTAAAAGAGTCTTTCATAGAAACCGGAGAAAAAAGTCTATTTAATGTCAATATCTTCATTTTGAGTAAAGTCATTTACAATAAGATGAGCCTCATATCTCTCCACATCACCCTTCGAATCCATCTTGATTTTAAATATCCAATTACAACCAATGAGTTTCACACCTTTAAGTAATAGAATGAGTTCTTAAACATCATTGTTACTGATGAACTTTATCTCTTGATGCATGACATTAATCCACTCTTTAGAATTATTCCTTTGCATGGTTGATGAAAGTTGATTGATCAATTTTTCTTTCATCAATCCATGCCATCCTTATTTTCTTGAAAAAAAACTATAAAGTCATCCAGAATTTTATTTCTCATTTCTCTAGTGGATCTCATTAATGGAATTTGTTCTTGAGATTGTTGAGTTTGTTCTTCTGAAACAATCTCTTTATTGTGTATATGAGATTTTGTAATATCGTCTTTATCCAAAATTGCTTCTTGAACAAGAATTTGTCCCTGATCCTAATCGTTGTCAATTGTAACAAAAAATATATATACATATTCTTCATCCAAAACAAAATCATTAACCTTATAACCCCCTACAAACTTTATATCTTCAAGGAATCGAATATTTACCGTTTCGAAAATTGACATAATAGTGGGATCTTTAAAAATTTGTAACCCATTGACCTTTCAGAGTAACCAATAAAATAACAACTGACAATTCTGGAATCCAGTTTCTTTTTCGATGGCCTATAAAGCCTTGCCTCAACTGGACAATCCTAAATGTGTAAGTGCTTCAAACTAGGCTTTTTGTATATCCAAAGTAGAAGTAGAATAGTTAACCGAATAGAGAACAAAGCCAAATAAATATGTTCACATTAGAATCCGTATTAAACAATTAAATTAATTCAAATAATGGTAAACCCCATCACAGGAGATCGAACACAATATTGATATTTAGTGTTTGGATAGAAATACCAACTTGTAAGTGGTATTCTTGGTGTAGTAATCAAATATTGACAATAAACTATGTCAAACAATAAACCTATCTTTGGACTGATTTATTATTCACACAAAAAAATCTTATAATTGTCACATATTTATTACCACATGTGTGCATGTAATTCAGTCAAATATTTACCTTCATTTGAGCCGATAAATATCCGCATGAATTACAAACACACTACTTTCCTAATATTCCAAATAAATTAATCTAGACAAGAGAGGTTACTTTGGTGACATGTTGCTTCAATTAATTTATTTAGAAAAATTAGTAATCGAAAATAAATTTATTTTAATACCAAAATTTTAATTTTAATTGTTAATTCATACTTCCTTTATTTTTTGAAACTTTAGAGGCTTAAGGGTTAATAATTCAAAATTTTAGGGATCCAAAAATTAATTATCCAGAACTTTAGCGGTCAATAATTAATTATAGGAAACTTTGGGAGTCAAATCACCGGGAAAATTAATTAATACGGAGCATACCTTGATCCATTGATTTGTATCTTGATTTCTTGTTCTTCAACTTAATTGATTAGAACCTTCTTCTTGATTTTTGATCCTTGATTGTGGGTTATAATCTTCCTCTTCAATATACTTTCTCTGATATTTTTGTGTTGATGAGATGACACAAAGAATGAGAAATTATATATAAATTGAAGACTATAACCCTATATATAGTTTCCATCTATTTTGGCCCATCATCAAATACAAATCCTAATGGATTTGATCTCTATACATATAGTCTGACCCACACTTTTTAGATGCCTAAAGCTCAATCGTGTAATTCTTTATTAGATCATTTTAATTTTGGGCTTAATTTAAGATAGTTTTTATAAACAATTAATTACATATGTCGCCCACATGACAAATTAAATAATTTCCCAACAAATGCTTCAACAAGAGCTGAATGAGAGACATCTTTTGTCCGTTGAAAATAAAGGCCACCATGCAATTTACCCATATAAGGCAACAAGTGAGTGATTGTGTCAACCTTTTGGTAGAGACAAAATTAAAGGAAAAAGAAGAAACACACAAGACATTGATCAAAATAATATTGCCTATAATTTTGACAGTACTAAGGTGAGTGACAGGAACAAGATTCCCCATTCGGTAGTTTCACAAAATAAGAAGCTTCAGCAGTGATGGTACTAAAAAGAGAAATGCTACAAATCATATGGTCAGCGGCACCTGAGTTAATTATCCAAAAAATATTTATGGGATGAGGTGATCGTGTGTGATAGTCAACAGACCAGTAGATATACAGACATAGTAGATGCCTTAGGCTCATTTGCAGATGGATTGAAAAGGGTTTGAGCATGATTAACTGAAGGAAAAACAGTTGTGAATTCCTTATTCTGTAGCAAGGTCATTAGCTGCTGATATTTGCCCTTCTCACTTTCCTTCTCCTGGTAAGAAACAACACAAAAGACTTGACCGATTAGCCAAAGAACTAGCACTTTTTCCTTGTACAGCTTATGTCATGGAGGGTACCCATGAAGCCAATTGCATTTGTCAACCATGTGACCAATCATACTATAGTGAGTGCAAATGGATGGCTCGGCATTGCCAAACTTGAAATAGTTCTCCAGAGAATATCCTTGAATTTGGTAATGGGAGCAATAAGGTCTCTCCATCTGTTCTGATTAGTAATAGGTTTTAAATTGTTGGATTTATAGGCCTGATAGTTGGATTTGGTGGCTAAGCTATATAATCAGGTGAAGGAGTATGAGAGGTCATTTAATTCTTGGGTTCCTATTGTTGAATGAGGAAAAAACCTTGTTAACAGGAGGTAGGGGATCGATAGGGGCAGAACCAGGATTGGCGTTCAATGTGGGCACAATTTTGTCCACGCCGAACGTCGAGTTTTTAGTCATGGATGTGAACACCCCAATTAGAATGTAAGGGTGAAAAGCTAATAGGAGTTGAAGAGGATAGGAAATTTGAAAGGGAAAATATGGAATCCCTGGTTAAGGTGGATGTAGTTGCAATGGATGAAGAGGAAATGGAACAAGTAGTAGAAGACCAAAACGAATCCCTTGTTAAGGGGAACGTAGTTTCAATGGAGGAAAAGGAACAAGAGCATGACATGAAGGAAGAAGTTGAAGCGAGAATTGAATTGGTGGAAGATGAAAGCAAGGAAAATGGTAACGATTATGCTAAGGTTAGAAAAGCCATTAAGGATGATCAAGAGAAACTACTTAGCAGAAATGATATTTTAGAAGAACAAGGATACGAGGAAGATAATTCGCTGAGGAGAATGGATGATATTGAAATTGAAAAACAACAAGCCATCTCGATTTTCCAAACCTTTGAACCATCTCAATCCCCCCCCCCCCCCCCCCCCCCTCCAACATCTCACTCCAAAACCTTCGAGCCATCTTGATATTCCCTATTTTACACCAACCATATATCAAAATTGTATAAACCTTAAAGTCAGCCTCAACTCTATATTTCTTGTTATTAAACACATCAGTAGCCACCTTCACATATCCATACTTACAGAGAGTATCCAAAAGGCAATAAAAAGAAAAGAAAACTGCGAGTCAAACGACAATACTAAAAATGACATTCGATTTTCTTTGAAAGAATCTCTTCATTTCATATATGTATTTAAACATTATTGTTATTAAGATTTAAGAATGTCTTCAATTCACATTACGATTCAAATAGCAATAATTACTGGAAAGTCTGGAATCACACTCACAGAGAGGCAACATTAGTATTTAGCAATATGGAGTGGAATCAGGCTTTAGCCACAGAGTAAGCAAACTCACAGTTACAGTCACCAAGTACACCGAGACTTGAGCAGGCTTCAGGAATCACCGAATCAGGCTCGATGGCTTCACAGGCCTGAGGCTTCTACATCTAATTTCAAGAGCAATTAAAAAGCAATTCAATAGCAATTCAAGATTCCAAGCAATTCAAAAGTAATTTCATATCTTAAAAATAAAAAAATTACAAAAGTACACAAATGACAAAATTGAGGGGCTTCACCTTCTTCTTCTGCCATCGAATCGCCGGTGGAAATGTGGACTCGACGGGTTTTAAGGGTTGAAACTTGAAGAAATGGAAATTGTCTCTAGTAATCCTTGTTAGGTTTAAATTTTAATTGCTAAATCTCATCAATGGAAAGATCTTATGGATATAATCATCATGAAATAAAAGCAAGCACCTAGTTGGAAAAGTTTCCTTGAGTAGGGTGGAGGGGCCTCGGAGCCGAAGGCAGTGCGGAGGCGCAAATGGAGAAGCGGGTGGGATTTGGGAATGAAATGGAGCAAATTACAGACGGGTGGGATTGTGGGAACTGTGAAGGTTTTTACATTTTTTGGATTGGGTTGGGCCTTCCTTCTTGGGCTGGGAATTAACTTATAACTAAAAAAACAAAATATATTTCGAGCCCAAAGTTCAGTGTGGGCATGTGCCCACACTAGACTATACATGGCTCCACCCCTGGGGATCGATGAGCATAATTTGGTCACTAACATTTGCATACTTCTCATTCAAGCCCATAAGGAATTACATAACACAATACCTTTGGTATCGGTCAAGAAGAACATTTAGTTTACCACACTCGCAAGTTGGAATAGAGCCATAAATCGATAGTTCATCACATTTTGTCTTCAATTTCTCGTAATATATACTTACTGAATCTTTTTTGCAACAAGCTGGTCGGAGCTTTCTTGAGCTGAAAAAAGTGAGGTTCGTTTTGCTGAGAAAAACGATCCTTCAACTCCAACAAGATTCCCGATCATCGTCTGAAAACACAACACTAAATTTGATAGAACTACTAATGGAGCTTTGAAACCAAGAAATAACCATATCATTGCATCTTTCCCAAACATCAAATAAGGGGTCATTTGAATTAGTTTGGCTTCTCAATACTCCCATTAATAAAACCCAATTTGTTTTTCATTGTAAGTGCTTGGCCCATTGCCCGTGGCCAAGTTGCATATTTATCTGTAATGAGTGGGTCAGTTACAAGAGTCACTCCATGATTGTCTCCATTTTCCAATAGGTAAAGATTGGTAAGATCTGTGAAATTCAAAAAAGGGGAAGGATTTTCTTAAATAATTTTAGTTTTTCGATCTAGGTTTGTAAAGTTAGGAGAATGGGAATTATTATTAGTTGGTTGGGAAGCCATCGAAATAAAGCTTCAGTGATCTAATACCACGCAAGAATTTAAAGAAAAGAGAAGAGGAAGAATCAAGAGCTTGTAGAAAAGAAACTTCTCTTCATTGAATTGAATACCTCCAAAAGATTATGTTAATTGCAGAGTAAAGGAATATCTCTAGAGTCTTCTCTAGCCGCTAGCTCAAAGTAACAGAAATAATTTACAGCCTAGCACCAAAATAACCAACTAGAATCTTACCGCTTCAACAACTTGTATGAGTAACAGACTCTAATTACAAAAATGTCATAGTTAACTGTGATATTAATTGGGCAAGATGACCAAAAAAATTACTAAAGCTAAGCTTGACATTGATCGAGATAACTGGGCACATCAAGATATTAGTTTTACTGACCATCGAGTCAACAATGTACTATAATACATGTTATAAGATCAACAAGATAATCGGCAAGATGAAATAAAACAAACAAACACAAGAACGTGAAGATTTTACATGAAAATATAAGATGGGAAAAAACCACGAACAAAGAAGCAGTATTTCACTATAATCAATAATGAATGCTATTTACACAAGATTTCTGATGCAGACATCATCGAGACATTGGAATTTATTTTCATTATTATTATTGTTATTGGACTTTGTTAGTCGAAACTTAATTTTATTGTTATTGGACTTTATCATTTACATTTATATTATTGGGCTTCTAATAGTGGGTTAGCCCGAAACCCGTTAGTTTTTTACTATTTATAGGATTTTTCGTTATAATTTAAACAATTAATAAATGTGATTAGATAAAGAGTGGCTTCAAGCCCTTTTTGGGGAGTTCATTTAATGGGCCTAGTCAAACTAAGTTTTAGTTTAAAAAGCCCACCAACTAAGTTTTTTAGTTAGATGGCCTCAAGATACAAATAAAAGGAAAATACAATTTGTAAATTACTAAAATATCCTTGTATTTAAAAAGACACTGCACTGATATTCGTAACGATATTGATATCGTTCCCGTAACAAAAAAACGACCTGAATATCGTTTCAGTATGAAATACATGTTAATTTTCGTAACGATATGGACATCGTTCCTGTAATAAAAAACGACTTCAATATCGTTTCCGTACGAAATACACACTGCTTCACTGATTTTCGTAACGATATAGAAATCGTTCTCATAACAAACAAAAAACGACTTGGATATCGCTTCAGTATAAAATACACGCTAATTTTCGTAACGATTTGGACATCGTTCCTGTAATAAAAAATGACTTCAATATCGTTTTCATGAAATCGTTCTCATGAAATCGTTCTCGTAACAAAGTAACGATGTTCATATCGTTCCAGTATAAATTTGTCGAGTTGGAACTCATTTCAGTCAACATCGTAACTAGAACGACATATAAATGTCATTTCTTCCCATATAAAAGACAAATATGTCGTTGTAGTGTCAAACCCACAAAACAAAGTAACGACATTCATATCGTTTTAGTACAAATTGGCGAGTTGGAACTCGTTTCAGTCAAAATCGTAACTAGAACGACATATATGTCATTTCTTCTTATATGAAACAACGATGATGTCGTTATAGTTTCAAACCCATGAAATAAAGTAACGATATTCATATCGTTTCAGTACAAATTTGACGAGTTTGAAATCGTTGCAATTCAAATAATAACTAGAACGACATCGGTATTGTTTCTATTTACAGAAAACGAGAATTATATCGTTATACCTAAAAAGGGACAATTCGATCATCCATAACCACTTAACATACATTCTTCGTATGTAAGACAACAAAAATAGGTCATCGAGTGAGTTTAATCTCACTTCAAGAAATTAGGGGAACATTTGTGTTTCTATAATTCTCTATCACCTTCGAATTATGTTGATAGAAAGAAAGTATCTCCGTTCGCTCTTTCTGAGCCATGTGAGTGCTACATCAACCCACTTGATGACCTTTTTCGATCTTCCTATGTATGTTGAAGGCATGATGTGTGGTTGTAGACGATCGAATCGTTTTTTCTGGCCAAAACGATATAATTGTCGTTTTTCATGAAAAGAAACGATATCGATATTGTTATAGTTATTATTTGAACTGGAACGATTTCAAACTCGTCAAATTTGTACTGAAACGATATTGACGTCGTTATGTTATTTTATGGATTTGATACATAACGATATCCATATCGTTTCAATACAATTTTGACGACATTGATATCGTTTCAGTTTAAATCATAGCTAAAACGATACATATATCATTTTAGTTTATATACAACGATAATTATATCGTTTTGGCTAAAAACGACGATTCGATGTACATGACAACCCAACATGCGTTCGACATACGTAGGATGATCGAAATTAATCATCAAGTGTGTTTGATCTCACTCAAAAGAAACTATGGCGATATTTGTATTCTTATGACTATATATAACTTTCGAACTATTCTAATAGAAAGAAAGTATCCTCGTTCGATCTTTCTAAGTCATTCGAGTGACATCAACCCACCTGATGACATTTTTCGATCGTCGTACGTATGTTGAAGGTATGTTGGGTGGTCGTGGACGATCGAATCGTTATTTTTAGCCAAAACGATATAATTATCGTTTTTCATGAAAAGAAACGATATCTATGTCGTTGTAGTTATTATTTGAACTGGAACGATTTCTAACTCGTCAAATTTGTACTGAAACGATATGGACGTCGTTATATTATTTTGTGGATTTGATACATAACAATGTCCATATCGTTTCAGTACAATGTTGACGACATTGATATCGTTTCAGTTTAAATCATAACTAAAACGATACATATATCGTTTTAGTTTAAATAAAACGATAATTATATCGTTTTGGCTAAAAACGACGATTCGATGTACACGACAACCCGACATGCATTTGACATAAGTAGGATGATTGAAATTGATCATCAAGTGTGTTTGATCTCACTCAAAAGAAACTATGGTGATATTTGTATTCTTATGACTATATACAACATTCGAACTATTCCAATAGAAAGAAAGTATCATCGTTCGATCTTTCTAAGTCATTCGAGTGACATCAACCCACCCGATGACCTTTTTCGATCGTCGTACGTATGTTGAAGGTATGTTGGGTGGTCGTGGACGATCGAATCGTTATTTTTAGCCAAAACGATATAATTATCGTTTTTCATGAAAAGAAACGATATCTATGTCGTTGTAGTTATTATTTGAACTGGAACGATTTCTAACTCGTCAAATTTGTACTAAAACGATATGGACGTCGTTATATTATTTTGTGGATTTGATACATAACAATGTCCATATCGTTTCAGTACAATGTTGACGACATTGATATCGTTTCAGTTTAAATCATAACTAAAACGATACATATATCGTTTTAGTTTAAATAAAATGATAATTATATCGTTTTTGCTAAAAAACGACGATTCGATTGTCCACGACAACTCGACATGCATTTGACATATGTAGGATGATCGAAATTGGTCATCAAGTGATTTCGATCTCACCCAAAAGAAACTATGATAGTATTTGTGTTCTCGTGACTACATACAACTTTCGAACTATTCCAATAGAAAGAAAGTATTTTCGTTAGTTCTTTCTAAGTCATTCGAAAAACATCAACCCACTTGATGACCTTTTTCGATCGACGTACGTATGTTGAAGGCTTGTTGTGTGATTGTGGACGATCGAATCGTTATTTTTAGCCAAAACGATATAATTATCGTTTTTCATGAAAAGAAACGATATATATATCGTTGTAGTTATTATTTGAACTGGAACGTCGTTATGTTATTTTGTGGATTTGATACATAACGATATCCATATCGTTTCAATATAATTTTGACGACATTGATATCGTTTCAACTTAAATCATAACTAAAATGACATAAATATCATTTTAGTTTATATAAAACGATAATTATATCATTTCTGTTAAAAACGATGTCATTTTCATTTCTATTAAAAACGATGTCATTAACTACTACGATACGAAAGTTGTTATGTTATTTCGTGAATTTGACACATAACGATGTCATTATCGTTTCAGTACAATTTTGACGATATTGATATCATTTCAATTTTAATTTTAATTAAAATGACATATATATCGTTTTAAGATATATAAAACGACAATTATATTTTGTAAGGTATATAAAAAGTATATATTGCACGTCGTAAAAAGTTTACGTGGGGATAAGGGGAAACAATAAAAAAAATTAATGGTTGAACCGGTAGATGATTACTTAAAAATATTATTTGAAATCAAATTAAAGATTTTTAAGTTAATTGTCACTAATTATTTATATATTTCGAAATCATAAATTTTGTAAACATTCAATTCATCTTAATTAAAATTAATCTTTTAATACATAATACGTATATAAAATAAAGTGAAATATTTGACTATAATTTTTCAAGATATTCAGAAATATAAGGTTATATATATGTTATTGCATTAAAATAAAAAATATTGTTCAATGTTTTAATGGTGTGAAAAGAATCATTTTTCTTAAAGATTGAAGGTTCAAATCCTTGGATTTTGTAAATTTGAATATAATTTGGAGGGTGTATGGTAGAGATTAAAATTGAAAATATAGCCGTTATTGTTGACTTTTATTAGACGGGTGGGACCCAATAACGGCCATATTTTCAATTTTAACTGGATTTTAATCCGTACCAAACAGGCTCTTGTTAAGATATATATATAGGTTATTGCAAAAATACTAGCAATATTGTTCAATGCCCTAGTGGTGAGGATAACATTTAAAAAAAAAATTTCTTAAAGGTTGAAGGTTCAAATCCTTGGACCTTGTAAATTTGAATTTGATTTATCAAGATATATATATAGGTTATTGCAAAATAATTATCAAAATTGTTCAATGTCCTAATGGTGTGGGGAGCATTTTGCTTTCATTGAGGTGAAGGGTTCAAATCCTAGAACCTTAAAAAAAATAGTTTTCCTCATTTATTTGGTTATGCAAAGGAGGGTAAAATAGACATTTGCAATTTTTAAATAATTAATTCTTTTTTCTTTTTAAAAAATTTGATCAAAGGCCATCTAAACAAAAACTTCTTTTGTGATGGCTATTCCAACTCATTCCCCCCCCTTGTTCTCCCCTCTTCCTCCCTCTTCTTCTTCACGGCTTCTTCTTCTCCCCTTCTTCTATTGTCTAGCTTCTTCTTGGTTTGAATTCTAATTCAAACTAAATTCTCGATTCATGTTGCATCAAATTTGATATCAGAGCTAAACCTGGATTCCGATCTAATATGCACTCAAAGGGTGCTAAATAACCATCAGTTTTCTCCTAAATTTCAGCAGTCGACATCAACACACCTCTGTAGCAACAAAAACATTTAATACCTCCACTCCTAATTCCACCATATCACAAACCCGTAGCTACAGAACTAGTCTGCCGCCATTTCCGTCACCCTCTCCAACACCAACAATTGAAACAGTCACCATCTAATACAATTAGCCACAATCCCTAACACACCCTACCCAAACACCTCATGCCACACACAACCCAACCTGTAAATTCGACCGGTCGCCTTTAGAAGACAACCCAGCACCACCCGACCATCGACCACCCGGTGCTGCACAAGCAGCCAAAAAAAAGAAGAGGAAGAGGAAAAAATCGAACTGCTGACCACCGCGGCCCGTTACTTCACAATCAACAACCCACAAATTACTCACCAAAGCCAGAGCCTCACCCACAAATCACGCACAAAATCCGGAACTTCAATCACCACTCAACCCCGAACTCGCCACCCCACATCTATTCGCCATCCACCGGCACCGTCTCTATTCGGCCCCGATATCAGTAAAGGAAGGCTTTTCAGTGACGAGCAGGTGTCTTTGTTAGGTAATTGATTTGGCTCAAAGTGGGTTATCTCACTTTGATTCCTGCTTTGGGCCCCCAGTTTTGGTTCCATTTTTTTATGGGAAGATTACGTTTACAAGGGGTTTACTTTACACCATTTCAAAAATACAAAAATAAGTTTCAAATTTCAAAAATCAGGTTTTTAATATTTTTATTTATGAAATAATAAATTATTAAATCAATTTAATATTACATATTTAATTCTAATATAACATAATTACCCTACCCCTACCTCCACCACCCCTACCACTCCGGGGACTATTCCGACTACAATTCCGGTCACAATTCTTCTCCGACGACTGTTCCGGCAACCGTTCCGAGTCCGACAAATATATTAAGGTCACAGATCTATGCAATTTGGTCACAATCTAAGAGTTTTTAGGTTACAATTCAAGATTTTCATAAGTGCAAATTTTTAATCAGTCACAAATTAAAATTTTAAAAGTCACAATTTGTTCACCGATCACAAATCATAAAATTTATAAGTCACACCACTTAGGTCACAAACATTACATTAATTGAACATAAATTATATTTAGGTCACAATTATCAAATTATTGGTCACAATATAATAATTTTTAGGTCACACAGCATGTATTGGTCACGATTTATCTAATCCATTGGTCACAAATTCTTTATTGATCACACAACAACCAAATTATTGGTCACAATCAACCAAATCATTTGTGACCACCATTTCGCTACTGCCTCCACCAGCAATACCACCATTGTCACTGCCCAATAGCAACATCAACATCTCAAAACGAACACCAAACCCTCCACAACACCACTATCACCACCACCGCCGCACGCTGGCACGCACATCATGTCCATCGCCGCCAACATGGACGCAAAGCGAATCCCCAGCCCACCACATCTCCACCACCATCGTGCAGCACGACCACCGCCTCCAACACCAACACCACCACTTTCCAACAACAAAATCACCGTTTCAAAAAATCACAGCCTACGTCTAACTGTTAACACCACTACCACCGTCCCACCACCACCCTCACTGCATCGCCGCTTGCCTAATCCATCGCCAGATCTAATATAATCACCACTACCCAAACACCACCACCACCACAGCCCCCATCCACGAGTGAAAACACAGCCCAAAAATCCCATACCAAATCAAGGCGGTTCAGATCTCCCCGACCACAGCACAAACATAAACACGACCACTGCTCACACACACATGCACACACACCAAACCATCGCACCGCAACCACACCCACACCCACAGCAACACAGCAGCACTGCACCAGTAAAAAAAATAGATCTGGCACAGTCGCGTTGCAGAGGTACGCCGCAAAGCTGCTCCATAAGTGGCCAGAAGCACCGCGCCTCTGCTATGAGAAAGCGGCGGTTGTGCCTCCTATGCCGGAGTCCCCTTTCGTCGGAGTAGAAGAGATAGAAGAAGGGGTAGAGTGAGAGAGTGAGAGAGAGAAGATACGGTAGGTTGAGAGAGAGAGAGAGTAGAAGAAATAGGTAAATGATTAATTGATTTTGTAATATAATTATTAATATTAATTTTTTTAATTATAACCTGATTTTTGAATAAACAAACTTTGGACTTGATTTTTGAAATTGGATCTTAAAACATAGGAGTTGGTGTAATTTCCTCTTTTTTTATTGTATTTTGATTTGGTAATTGGGCCTCGGTTTTGGGCCCAATATTTGTAATTTATTTTTATTTACAAAAAAAAAAGAAAAAAAAAGAAAAACAAAGTGTAAAAAAAAAGAGTGAAAAAAAAAATTGTTTATTGTCAATTGGGCTCAATCTCTAAATTGGGCCTCGGGTTTTGTCATGTTTGTTTAGTATATCTTAATTTTAGTACTCTAGGCCTCAATTTGGGCCTCTGTTTTTTATTGTACTGTGTAATTTGTTTTAGTTGAGAAAAAAAAAGAGCCAAAAAAAAAAAAAAAAATTCTAACATTTTGTAGGTACACATTTCTTTCATTTTCTAATTGACACAATTACTTCATCAAACAAAACGGGAGTTATTGTGTGTTTGCAATTGGGAGATCAATTACTTGGTTCTCATTTGCTTCAACGGACAACATGGACGCTATTATTCCTTTATTATTGGTTTATATTACTGTTTCGTCGTAAAATTACATCAATTAAATTCTTGTGTTGCTGTTATTCCAAATTTACCTACAATTCACATCCATAAATATCTTGATTTGTTAAATTCCCGTAATTTTACTAAATTTCATGTGAGCAAATCCATTGACTTGTTCAATTTCAATTTTACCTACTTATTTTATGTGATCGGATTTTTGACAAGTATTTGACCCATGCTTTGCTAGTTTACATCTATCAGCAATATTAGCTTGTCATATTTGGATTTATTTATTCCCTTGATTTAAAATTGAAAAAAAAAATACATGCTCAAGTTATTATTTTTCTATTGCTTGCACTTATTGTTCATTGATCTCTTCATGACACGTCATTTTGCTAGTAATACAGTGCATAAAGTTGCATTGTGGTTGTCTTGTCATATATAATTCCAATAATCTAACCATAGATCCATCCCAATTTGATGCCCTCACCAAACATTTAGCACAACTTGTCGTTAACCAACAAAAGTTCCAAACTCAATTAGCAGCTGTTCGAACTGGGATAGCTGCTACTCGTGAAGTGAATAGAGATTTCGTTGTTAAGTTGTCCACTTTTAAGCAAAATTGTAGGGACGAGGATTGGGTCCATCACAATACTCATTCTCTTTCACATCATAAGGAGCGTTTCTTTAAAAACAATAAAGTAGATGCTCCTACTTTTGATGGTTTCTTAGATTTTGAGATTTTTACTCAATGGACTGCCTTTAAACAAGGGAATCAATTAGTGACTGAGTATATTGCTGAATTTGAGGAATTTCGAACAAAATTTCATGTAATTGAGGATGAGACCCTGACTTTGAGTAGGTTTAGTCAAGGTTTAAGAGATGATCTTAGGCGTGAGCTTTTTCGTAAGGGTGTCACTACTCTTGATCGGGCTTACTCCTTAGCTCGAGATTTTGAGTTGATTATTGGTTCTCCGTATAAAATGCATGGTGGCAACTGTACACCAATAGCCTCAACTCCACATCCTCTTAAGTCCATTAGGAGACCTTCTCCGTCAAATGTTCCTCATGTGTTAAAAAATAAGGATACAATTTATGAAATTCCAATTACTTCTTCTCACTTGCAGTGCTTCAACTATAAGGATTTTAACCACATCTCTTCCATATGCCCTAGTCAAGCCTCAATAATTGAAGAACAAAAGAATATAACATATGAACGATTAGACGATCAAGTCTATGTACCTAAACTTGAAGAATTTGATGACTTCGACGATAGTGAGAACACCTCGTTATGGAGTATTTGGACTTTCCCTATGAATCTAGGTATTGTACCCCTTGTTCCTGATACCTCTCAATCAAGTGTTTTATATCATACCCTTATCCAACCCAAACGTGCTATTGTTTTGTGTGATCATGCCAATCTCAAGGAAAATCTTTGGAATTGGGATTTGTTCGTCCCCACAATTCAAATTATATACACAAATTTTGTGAATCGGTCAACAAGTATGAGTCCCTTTGAAAATGGTTATGAGCCTATGAAGCCGTTAGATCTTATTCACATGTCCCCACATGATAGAGTGTCTTTCAGCTGAAGCATTTGCACAACATTTTCATGATTTGCATATTGAGATCAATAAACGATTTGAAGCAAGTGATGCACCAGTTAAATTTCAAGATGATTTGCATAAACGACATTTTGAAATTCATATTAGGGATGATGTTATGTTACAAGCTCGTAGTGCTGGTCTTTTCAAAATTGTAAATCATGTTGGTCCAAATACACATGTCATTGATCTGTTATCACAATTTGGCTACCACCTTACTTTTACTATTGAGGACTTCATTACTTACAAACACTTTCTCTATTCCTTTGATGATCATTTTCAACGTAGCTCTGTGGAACCCCAACATGCCTATGTTAATATGTCTACTTCAATACCATTTGTTACTGCACACAAAGATACAACTGATATTATTTTAGATGAACAGATTGTGTTGACCAATAATGAAGAAATTTGGTGCTCCCTTGATCATTGGGTAGTTCTACATGATGCAGACTGTCCATAGAATCCTACAGAGAAGCTCTAACAAATCTGGATCAAACTGCTGGAGTTTTGATATTTGGTTCTTACGAAAAATCGTCCACTGTGGTAGAAGTTTATCTACTCGACAGGGTCGAGTTTTCTCTCACCCCGGGAAAGTTGATGCGGACATCATCGAGACATTGTAATTTATTTTCATTGTTATTATTATTGGGCTTTGTTAGCCGAGACTTAATTTTATTGTTATTGAGTTTTATTATTTACATTTTTGTTAATGGGCTTGTAGTCGCAGGTTAGCCCCAAACCCATTAGGTTTTTATTATTTTGGGATTTTTTGTTGTAATTTAGACAGTTGATGAATGTGATTAATTAAAGAGTGGCTTGAAGCCCCGTTTTCTCCCATCTTCCCCCCTTTTTCTTCACGACTTCTTCTTCTCCCTTCTTCTAGCTTCTTCTTTGCTTGAATTATAATTCACCCTAAATTCTCGATTCATGCTGCATCAATTTTGATGCTCTTAATCAAGATCAAAAGCTCTCTCAAGGTTATATCAATGTTATGTTATGTTTACAAGTCGTTGATACTATATAAAAAAACCCTAAAAAGAGTTATAGAAGGATTTAAGTATTGAAAATGCGTTAAACGGGCTTTGGGCTTGACGAACCACTACTCAAGCCCCAAGAGTACCCCAAGCGGGCGGCGACTCCACCGCTCGAGTAGTAGGTAAAGCTAAACAAGCACGAACTTCCTTGCTTTAAGTGCTTGAACGAGAATCAGATGCTTACTGAGCAGGGACGTGTTAAGATTTTCTCATTGGTTCACAATTTGACCTCTTCAACCAAAACACGAATATCCAATAAAATTTAAGTCACATTTCAACAATTCTCCACCTTAAACTAAATTTCAATGCAAGGAATTATACCATGCTCTTCAGAAAATCACCAAACAACTATTCCACATCTTCCATGCAAACCCGAATGGGCTAAATCAATGACAAATATCAACTGAGTTCAACCAATGCTCAAATTTAGCAACTAAAAGTGGTTTTGTCATCATATCTGCAGGATTCTCCTTTATATCAACCTTGCTCACTACATCACCATGAGCAATTACTTCATGTACAAAGTGATACCTCACATTAATGCATTTTGTCCTCTCGTGAAACATCTAATCCTTTGTTGGAAAGATAGAAATCTGACTATCACAATAAACTATAGAAATCTGCAAGTATTCACCGAATCCACCAACCAACGTGCCTCTGTAATAGTCATGTACTCTATCTCTATAACAGACAATGTTACTGTATTCTACAAAATAGCTTTCCAACTAATAGCTCAGCCTCCAATGGTAAATGCATACCCAATGAGTGATCTCCTTTTATTAAGATCTCATACATAATATGAATCAACATACCTAATGACTATCTACATTCCTACAAAATAAAAACAAACATTAGTAGAGCCCTTTAAAGATTTGAATATTCATTGCAATGCTCTCCAATGTTCATTGCTAGGATTTGTCATGTGTCTACTAACTACACTGACTACATGTATCAAATCTAGGCGAGTGCAAAACATAGCATACATGTGCGCTCCCACAACACTTGAATAATGAATTCGAGATATGCAATCAATGTCTTCATGTAATTGTGAACACAAGTCATATGATAATTTAAAGTGGATAGCCAAAGGAGTACTAATAGCCTTTGCATTCAGCATATTGAACCTGTAAAATATCTTCTAAATGTACCCCTTCTGAATCAACAATCTGCCAACTTCTCTATCTCTTAAGATCTCCATATCAAGAATCTTCTTTTCTACACCCAAATCTTTCATCTCAAACTTTTTATTGAGCTGAGCTTTCACCTTTTTAATCTTTGCTTTATTTTTTGGTTACTATCTCCACGTCATCAACATACAACAATAGATATGTAAATGTTCCGTCATTATACTTTTTGAAATACACTCAACTATCATAGCTACTTATGATACATTTATAATAGTCATGAAC
Organism: Fraxinus excelsior; assembly: GCA_019097785.1. Taxonomy (NCBI): domain Eukaryota; kingdom Viridiplantae; phylum Streptophyta; class Magnoliopsida; order Lamiales; family Oleaceae; genus Fraxinus; species Fraxinus excelsior. The sequence continues at coordinate 20,301,936 of CM032624.1, read as the reverse complement.
GAATCAAACCTACCATGATGACTACTTTAATCCATATAATGACCTCTTCAACAAGCACACATAGTTCTCTTTTCCAGTAACTATAAATCACTTTGTTTGTCGTATAGAAATGTTCTCCTCAAGTTTTTCATGTAAGAATGTTGTTTTGACATCCATCTTCTTAACCTCTAAGTTATCTTTAGCCACGATGCCAAGCAAAGCGTAAACAGAGCTATGCTTTACAATTGGTGAGAATACATCATGAAGTCAACACCGGGAATTTGACTGAACCTTTTGCTACAAATCAACCTTATACCTAAACTCTTCAACTCCTGATGTACCTTTCTTTCTTTTAAACATCCACTTGTAGCAAACATCCTTCTTCTTCTTGGGTAATTTCATTAAGCCCTATGTGTTATTTTTATTAAGTGACTTCATCTTCTCATACATAGCTATCAATTATTTGATAGAATCATTGCAACTGACTGCTTCTATGTACGTAACAAGCTTTTCGGTGAAATCAATACTGTCAGATACATTTAACGTATAAACTACCAATTTTGCTTCTCCCTATTTCTATGTAGGTCCAATCTCTCTATAAGGTTTATCCTTTGCTATCGAATACTAAAGTGTTGTTGGTGGTGGAAGCAAAATGGGCAAAGTGTTACTCTCCTTCAACTTTGAATTAGAGTAATCTGAAACCTTTAGTTTTTGTTCTGAACTAATTTCTAACTCTACCTAAGTAATTTGATTATGTTGCTTAGTTTTACTAAAATTTCCTCGAGGAAATTTTTGAACCATTGCAAGTTCATCAAGCACTACATCTCTACTAACTACTATCTTTCCTGTTTTCTGATACCACAATTTATATCCTTTTACACTAAGAAAGATGCACTTTCTAGACCGTGGCTCCAACTTTCTATATGAGTATAAGCAGGGCACCTAAATATTTTGAAATCAAAATAACTAGAAGGATTACTAGACCATACCATTTTTGGTATCTTTTTTCTTGATGGCAATTAAGGGTGATCGATCACGGAAAAAACAAGTTGTAGTAGCAGCTTTAGTCTAAAAGGTCTTTTGTAACCCAAGATTTGAAAGCATATAACAAACATTTTTCAACAAGGTCCTATGCATCCATTTTGCTACAGAGTTCCAGACACTATTAAGTGTCTTAAGATCCATTCTTTCTTGCAAAATTTATTGAATTCATTTGAATAAAACCCCAACCTATTATTTAGGTATAGACGCTTTACCGACTTCCCAGTCTATTTCTCAATCCTTTTTTCTCACTCTTTGAAGGTAACAAACATATCTCTTCTGTTTCAAAAAGAATAACCAAGTCTTTCTAAGGAAATCATCAATCACTGTTTATAAGTAATAAACACCTCTTTTAGAAGGCACCATCTTCGATCCCTAAAGATCTGAATGGATATACTCAAGTGTTACCTTCGTGTTGTGTCTCCCTTTAGTGAGTTTCTCAAAGACACAATCTTTATATAACTTCAACTTGCTGGCCCTCTATCTATTAAAAAGTCCTCTCATGCTCAATTTTGACATAACATTCTCACTCATATGCCTAAGCTACATCTGTCAAAGTTTTGTAATTTCTTCATTTGTTAAGGAAGATGTAGTAATTGTTGCATTTCCTATAACTATGGAATCTTGCAAAATGTACAATTGAGCGGATTCAAGGGCACTCAAAGATATCTATATCCATTTGATACTCAAAGACAACAAAAGCACATTTGCTTACCTTCAAAACTCTACATTAACCCGTTCCTGATTGTACAAATTTCAGTTATTTTACAAGGTGCATTGTTTCTCATAACCACTTTACCTCTAGAAACCCTTCCATTTGTTGAAAATCAGCCCCTTATTGGGACATATATGAAACGTACAAGCTGATTCAGAATCCAATCATCACAAGGTTTGGAATTCCCATAAAAAATCACAAGTTCTCATTCACTTTGTCCATCCTCCACAACATTAGCTTCTTATTTACTTTCAGGTTGCTTTCAATTATTTATAGTAGCAACAACTATTATATTTCTATTTTTCAATATGTAGCAATCAGCTCTAATATATCCTTTATTTTTACGAAAGTAGCATACCTCTCTGTATGTCTGGACTTCAATCTGCCCCTCATATTTCCATCAATATTCTAATCTTGGTTCTTCGTACGAACAACTAGGCACTTAATCTAACTCCCAGATCCCACTACATGATATTTCATCTTTTCCTTTGATAATAAAGCATCATAGGCCTCATCCATATTAAGAGTATCATGACAATAGATAATAACATCTCTAAAATTCAAATATGAAGACGTAATCAATACAACAATATCAATGCAAGATCCTCATCATCACACTTAACTTCCACCATTTTTAAATCAGCCACAATTTCTTTAAATGTAGATAAGTGATCATCTATTGATGTACCTTCAACATGCAGTGGGAATACAAATGCTACCTCAAGTGTAATTTACCGGTCAAACTCTTTGTCATACAAAACTACTCAAGTCTCAACCACAATGCATTGATACTCTTCTCCTTTAAAACATCCTCAAGTATGTGATTTGATAGATGGAGATGGATTCATGACACGGCTTTACGATACCTATGCTACTTTTCGTCATGCGTCTAAGTTGACGGCATTTTATCAAAACCTAACAAGGAATCATCCAAATATATCTGTGTGAGAGCAGCTCGCATCTTTACCTGCCATAGAGAAAACCTCGTGTTGCGATCTAATAACGGAATGTCGTATTTCATCATTGTCATGCGGAAGATCAACCAAGCTCTGATACCAGTTTGTTATAAAATCAACAAGATAATTGACAAGATAAAATAAAACAAACAAACACAAGACACCAAAATTTAACGTGAAAACCCAAGGCGGGGAAAAAATCACGTGTAGAGGAGGAGTTTTTCACTATAATTAATAAGTAGTGTTGTTAATACAAGTTTCAATGCTCTCGATCAAGATTCTAAAGCTCTCTAAAGGTTATATCAATGTTGTATTATGTTTATAAGTCGAAGATGCTGTATATAAATCCTAATAAAATGATTGGAGTGTTGAAAACTCGTTAAAATATGAAACTAGCCTTAGGTCGGACGAACTGTGGCTCGAGCGCTAGGTAAGCACAAAGCGGGTGACGACTTCGCTGCTCATGCTGCAGGCTGGCGGTATATGTGAACTACTTCTCTACTTTGCCTGCTCGAGCTCCCACATGCACTCATCAAATGGGAATGCGTCGAGATTTATTCCTTAGTCCATAATTTGACCTTTTCATGTTCTCTTCAACCAAACACCAATATCCAATAGAATTTAGATCACACTTCAAGAATGGTCCTAAGTAAAATTACTTAATTAACCATACTTTTAAATATACTTTTTAACGTTTAATAATTTTCTCGAACACCGCAATCATTCACTAATTTGTCCACTATTTACTTTGCAATGGTGATGCACGGTGCAATTTTTTTTTTTTTTTTTTTTTAAAAAGCTTGTTGCATATCACTATTTACATAATCTTTTATAGATTGATAATGTGCCAAGAAGAAAGTGGGGAAATTTTCTTCAATTTGGTTGGTATGATTTTGACCAAATCAAATCTTGTCATACCGTTGGTAAATAAATCTGTAAGTTGTAATGTACATGTAGCACAATTGAAATTTTTTTACCCTTCAGCAACCCTTTTTTCTTTCTCATCCGTGCCCTCTTTTTTCCTCATGGCTTCCGTTCTTTTGTTCATCGACAATAAACATGGGGAAAAAAGATTAGCTTCTTCCCCATCTCACACCCCACTCCATTTCCATTATTATCAACACCAACTTCCCAATTTCTATTAGCATCGGGACCATTTTGCAATCCAAGCAAATGTCTCTCCCCCACTAATCAAGTCTAGCCCTCACCCCAAGTCTGGCCAACTCCACGCCATACCAAAATTTTCAGCAATATTGTCATAAAAATGTCTGCAACTTAAACAAAATTGCTGTAAATTAAACAAAAATTGCAGCAGTAGCATCAAGAACTTCATCCCTAAAAACAGTGAAAATTGTTTGCGAGACGTTGATTGAATTAACTATTCCATCTAAACTAAACCCACCAACAGAATTTCCACCCTGGTTAAACAAATTGTGGTGAATTTCACGATATTGGCGGTTGATTTTGGCCGTGGATTATGAAGGTTCTTTGGAACTATTGATATAAATTGGCTGCTTGAGGAACAATTCATTTATTTATTACAAGTTTTTTTTTTCCTTTTTACTTTTTGGTTATTTATAAATGAAAAGCTAACATGAGGTTATATTGGCAACACAATTTTTATTTGATACACCACATTTTAATTGCTGTTAAACTCTTCAATCTTTGCTTATTGTAGAGATTATTCTTTTTAACATTTTTCGTCAAATTCTTATAATTTATATCAAAATAATTTTCATACTTTGAAATGATTCTTCTCACTTTTTATTTATTTATTTTTTAAAATATGATACGAACATACGTTGTTTTATATTATTTTAACGGACTTTTAGACATAAAAATGTTACCAAATACAAAATATGTTAAATGATTAAAAGTTTTGAGGATAAGAATGTCATGAAAAATCATTAAGGACATAAATGTTATAATGAACAAAGATTAAGAACCTTAAATACAATTAAAATATGGTGAAAGAAATAAAAATTGTGGTGTGAATGTAATTATTCTTTGTTTAATTTATTCTTTCACTATTTAATTCGTAGGGAGGACATATTAGTTACTTTCTCATCATCACATGATCATAGCATACAAGGTTTGGTGTATTATGGCGGATGACTTCATTTGCTTGGATTTAATGTGGTATACAAATTGAAGTAATTGTTGTGGTATATAATTTTTAATTGGGTTAAACTATATTAGTCAAATTGAGGTGGTGTATTTATTAAAATTGTATTTTAATTGAGGTGGATTTAAAATATAGTGGAATAAAAATAAATTGTGGTGGAGATATAACCATTCAATAATAGGATCCCAAAAAGAGTATTTCATATTAGTTGATAACACAACACGTTAAATAAAGATATATTAGAAAATTAAGAAATAAATTATACTCTGAATAGGGAAAATGGTAAAGGAAAGCAAGCATATCTTTATGGACGAGTAGATTACAAATTAAACTCCTCAACCATAGATTTTTAGTATGTACTCTGAGTGTAGTTATTTAATCTCCTTATAAAATTCAAGATTATCTACATGTTTAATCACTATACAATTTTTGTCCATATATCTCTTAGATTCTCCTTGGAATAAGTACAACATCATAATAGCCAACGTATAATCATCCCGACCCCTTATCCGTATAACCTCTTTCATCCATCTTTTAATCAAGAAAATTAAATGCTTTATAAAGTTCTATTTCATCTCCACCACGTTAAATAAGTACTACAATGGAGGCTTCTCCATCCCAACATAATTATTTGAAATCTCGAGATGAATTGGACTCAACATATTCGACTACATCATCTACACACACGAAGATTCATTTTACACATTTACATCTAATGTGAGAAGAAAGCATTCAACATATTAAAGATTTTGTTCGAAAATTAAGTTCTTGTTAATAAAACTTCGTTAAAATTTTATCAAACTTTTCAACTAATCAAAATTCAATTATAACAACATTTGATGAAATCCACAACTTTTATCAATTTTCAACTGTACACTTTATCAATATTCATCAAAATCTGACAATTTTTTTTTTTTAAATCTTTATCAAACAACCCTAATTAAGGATGTTGCAAAACCAATGAAACCTTAAGATGCTGCCTTGAGGGTATTGACTGTTCAAAATTCAGCATTTGAATTTTTCAAGTTGGGAGGCTGTCTCGAGGGAACTCTTTTCTATTATGTCAACTAATACGTAGGACTGTTGAATATTGTGAGAGTTAAAAATATTGACGTTAGAGACCAGAATCCATAGTTTTTAACAGTACGACCTTGAATTTCCCAACCCCACCCCCCACCCATTGTTTAGAACTTCTATGTTATCTAAGCATTGAAATTGTTGTCAATTACCTAATAGTAGAAAGTTTTTATACATTTAAACTGAAGGAAAAGAAAAAAGCCTAGTGTATGTTATTGACAATATTTCATTGTACTTGTACATCAAGATCAAGCAGGCTGAAATGTTTTGCGAGATTGTCATCCGTGTTGACTTTATCGAGTGCGGTAGTCCGACTGTTTCAGTCAGCGGTTGCTACCTGCAAGATGAGGTTGATTCTTTCTCCCCCTTTGTACCTATGGCGTGAGAATCAGTAATTGGTTTGTGAGAGTAAGAAGATAGTATAATGTGAATTCACGTAGCTTGGGTTTCAAGAAGAAAACATTTCTCACGTTAGAGGTATTTATAGGTATATGTGGCTACGCGTGCCTTTGGCGATTGTTGGTGTCACGTGTCCTACGTAAGCCTCCCCGCTTCTCCCAAGTTCGGGTAGAATGACTCCCACTCCTCAAGTGGTTGGTTGTTCCCACGTTCGTTGTGGGACGGTTTTTGTCTGGCACATCGTCATTTGTATGGTTAAGTGTGGTGTTGATCTCATGCGGTAGGCATGGGGGTCTACGGCTTCACGCGATAGGCATGGGGGTCGTAGCATGGCCTTATGGTGGTAGGCGATCTCATGAGGGTCGACGAATCCATGAGGTCGATTGTCCAGTGGAGGTAGACAACCTTATACTAGTAGACGAGCCATGTAGATGTAGAGGACCTCGTGGGGGTCGAAGGCCTCTTGAGGGGTTGACGGTCTTGCCGAGATAATGGCTTCGTGATGGTAGACGTGTAGTATTTTTCTGAGAGTGTTAACCGCGTCTTCGTTAACCCCCGGAGCATGGAAGTTTTGATAATTTTTGAGAAATTTGGAGATGTGTGTTTAGATTTTAATGAGGTAATCCGTAGAATTGGAGAGTGTTGCTCATCAAATTGATAAATTTTGTTCTTATCAAAAAATCATTTACCCTGAAATCTGGATACACAATACTGGAAACCACAGGAGCGACTATGGACGTCAAGGACATTAAGGACATTGAAATCGGCAAGTCACCTTCGTTTATCTCCTTCGCTCCTGCTGTTGATCTAGTAGTGCCGCTATTCTTGTGGTCACTTGTTTAATTGGCTGAATAAGAATATGAATACTTTAACCGTTAGCTATTTGATTTTTTTTTTTTGTTCCTTGCGTCTTCGTCTGAAAGTACGTTCTATTTCCAATTCAAACAGTTCAAGACCGTCACATGAGGTACGGAGTAGACAACGAACACTCTTTTTTCCTTTTTTTTTTTTTAAATAAAAGAAAGCAAAAAAAAAAATCAAATTAAATAACAGTTTAAAATAAAATAAAGTAAGACAAAAAGTAAATAGTCCCCGGCAATGGCGTCAAAGACTTGTTGCTTTTTTTATATCGCAAGTATACGATATCGTAACAACTTGTATAGTGGACCTTTGAGTCTGAATATCGTTCCCACAAGAACTATACTTTAGAACTTAATCTAATGTTTCTAATTCCTATTTAACAAAAGCAAGAAATATTACGATGATTGTGATTATTTTTTCTTACTTTTAACTAATTGAAAATATAAAAAGATTACAAACAATGAATGATTGAAAATTCAAATATGTGATGAATATTAGGGCATAACAATTTCATATATTGAATACCTTAATTTTTAATTCACGATTCATAACTTAATGTAATGTTCGATCGAATTCTTTTATTGTATTCAATTTATTCATCTCGATTTCTAATTGAGCCTATTTAACTAATTCAATTCCATATCTCTATGTTAATCAACCTTAGTTAAACGAAACACTAGTTTTAAGAATTTATATTATAGTCGCAATAATTAATGTAAGTATCTCATATTAAATTATTGGATTTTACTATATGGTCTAAATCTCAAACTCGCCTCTCGATTCGTAAAAGACTCACATAATCATCAAATTATTGATCAAGTAATTTAATACATTAAACTCATAATAAAATCAACAAATAAATAAATAAATCACAGAAATCTTGAATAGAAAAATAAAGGATCACAAGTCGACTATATTGTTTTCCTTAATATAAAAATTAGTTATTCATATTGCAAAAATAAAAATATGCAAAAGTGGAAAGATATCATCAAAAACTGATGAAACGTGAAATATCTAGTAACTATATGTGTTATATATATATATATATATATATATATATATATATATATATTTCTCCCGATAGTTTCGCTTTCTCTCTTTCTTCTCCTTTTTTCTTTTCTTTTATGCCTGCAACAGTCACTTTCTTTGACTTTCTCAACATTTTTTTCTTCTCCTTCTTTTCATTTCTTTTTTTCTTATTTTTTTTTTTGCCTTTTACCTGCCGTTCTTGTGCATTTTTTTCCTTCCAGCCGCAGTTTTCTTCATCTCTCTTTCTTCGTACGCGAATATTGTCCCTCATACAGCAGTGACTTTCTTTGACTTTCTCAACATTTTTTTCTTCTCCTTCTTTTCCTTTCTTTTTTTCTAATTTTTTTTTTTGCCTTTTATCTGCCGTTCTTGTGCATTTTTTCCTTCCAGCCGCAGTTTTCTTCATCTCTCTTTCTTCGTATGCGAATATTGTCCATCTATCATATATATATATATATATTAATCTGGGCCGCTAATTAAATTACAAGTCCATTGAAGTCCATTTAACTCCAACTCATTTAATGTAATATTTCTCTTCAATGTTTCATATTTGAAATTTGCCATTTTTCGTCACTTTTACATTCTTTTCTCCAATTCTTCATTAAGCATAAAGTTTTACATACAAAATCTAGTATAATATAAATTAGGTAGAATTTTATCCAAAAGTAAATCATGATTTAAGGCCTCAAATAAGTGTAGGAATTACACTTATCAACATGGCTGAAGATGGTAGAGAACCAATTAGATAAGAAATTAAAAACTCTAAGAACTGATAATGGGCTTGAGTTTTGTAACATTGAGTATGACAATTACTGCAAGCAAAAGGGAATAATGAGAAATGGAACTAGCAGACTAACACCCCCAACAAAATGGGATAGCTGAGAGGATGAATATGACCTTAATGAACAAGGTAAGATGCATGTTAATTAGCTCTGGTTTGGCCAAAGGTTTCCGGTTGGAGGTAGTTGCTACTGCTGCTTATCTGATCAATAGATGTCCATCCAGTTATGTGGACTTCAAAACTCTACAAGAACTGTGGACTAGGAGACCACCAAGTCTAACACACATAAAGGTTTTTGGATGTGATGCTTATGCACATCAATCTAAGGGAAAATTATAGCCTGGAGCCATTAAATGTGTGATGTTAGGTTACCTTGAAAGGTTAAAAAGGTACAAGTTATGGGTTTTGGGTGTGCAAGGTATTAAGATTATTAATAGTAAAGATGTAGTCTTTAATGAATCTAAAATGACATGCCTAAAACATGAAATTGAAAAGGTTGTTGAATCTAAAAATTGTAAGAGTGCTCTGAGAAAGGTAAAGTTAACCAAATTTAACCCATCTCAACTTGTAGAAATTGGAAATGAAACACCTTTGGCTGAGCAATCACTACACCAAAAAATACCTTTTGCAGCAGCCAAAAAACGTTGCGGTAGACCTTTTGCAACGTTTTTCCAAGTGCTGCAAAGTTCAATGTTGCAGCGTTTTTAAAACGTTACGAAAAATCCTTTTGCAGCGTTTTTTAAACGTTGCGGTAAACTTCTTTTGCAGCGTTTTTTCAATATTGCGGTAGACCTTATTGCAGCATTTTTAAAACGTCGCGGTAGACCATTTTGTAGAGTTTTTTCAACATTGCGGTAGACTTTTTGTTGTTGCTGTTGTTGAATAATTGACCCACAAAATTAAAAATAACACTTTGTGACATTTTAGAATTGCATAAAAAATGATAATTTCATTATAAATTTTTGAATTAATACAAAATTCGAATGTGATACACCACAACCTATCTAAAAAGGAGTACAATAATACAATTGTTTTATCTATCATTCCACTAACTAGATTGCTGGAAGAAGTAGAAACACAAAATATCATCCCCAAATGCGGCCACTTCAACTACTGTTTGAACTTGGACTCTATTAGTAGAAACTAGTAATATGCCACCAACTTCATCTTTACATGAATCACTCTCCTCAATTACTTCATGGAGTCACCACTTTGCCCTTCATCATCATGCTATTTCTGGTATCATCCATCTGTAAAAAATATTTTAGCCAAAAACAAACATAAAATAGAACTTAGTTATGCTTCCCACAATGTAGAACACATTACGGGAGATGCCAAAGGGCTTTGATAGCCACAACACAACACAACACAAATTGAATGTAAAAAACCTAGTCAATCCATACATGAAGGAAAAGTTTCAAATGAAAAATGGACAAGATGTAATAAAAATGAATTTTAAAAGTAAAAGCATAAGCAGCGTCTAGAGAAGTGGTTTGCTTTACTCATGCTTAATAGTAACTAAGATACTTGATAAAACTTTGAAACATTTTTTTATTGAAGTTTTGACAACAAGAAGACTATACACAGCTAGGCACATTAAAAAGATCCATAATTGAGGATTTCTTCTTTGATGTACAATCTATTGGTAATACTAATAATTTCAGTTTAAGGGACCGAATCAAGTAACCCACTACAGTATTCTATACGATACCAACAAACTTCTTGTGTTACGATACCAACAAAATTCTACAGCCATTGAATTTGCGTTTAACATTCAACACAATAAGAAAACATGCTTCACTAATGCAAGAGAAAAAAGAAATACTAGTATGAAGCCCGTAAGAGGCATAATAGACTGATCCTGGATGTCATGATATTCAAAAACATTATCCTGATAACCACAGGAAAAATAAATTTCTTTTGCTGGTAGATATCGAGTACAGTAGACACGCCAATTATAATTGTCTAAAACCATTCAAGATTGTTAACGAACACCAGCAAAGAGATTCCATGGACTGCATATCCCAAGCACGACTGCAGCAGCATACTTCAGAAAGTTCTGTGATAACCATACTGCAGAAAAAGATGTTCAGAGACAATTCAAAAAAGAACTGGCGTAAATTATCTAGATTCTAGAAATCAAAACATACCTTAGAGCTTCTACTCAATTTAATGAATCTTCAGCAGAAACCTTGAAGGCACTCTCCCCAATCACAGCCCTTTGGTATATTTGAAAGAGGCCATCTAAGGACCCACAGAGCTTTTTCTTGCAATCTACAGTCACAATAAATTAAATAAATAACAAATCACCTTTACATTCTCCATTACCAAATTGCCATTGTTCACTCAGAAGAAGATAGTAAAATTTTCTTGATCACTAAATTTTCCACTTCATCCCAATTAGCTCAAAAGGGCTCTAATTACCACACTGCTATATTTTCTTATTTGTGTCAATCTCGCACTTCCATTGAAATCAGTTAGGTAAGTTCATGGAAGTTAGTGTGGGTCAATCTCGCACTTCCACTTCATCCCTTGATTGCTAGCAGGAAGCCTCCTAGGGAATAGGTGGTAGAGCCAGTTCATGGCTCATCAAAAGTTAATTTCCCAAGGAGGTGTGTGCAGAACAAAATTTTATGATAAAATTTACCAAATAATGTCCAGGAGCATCATAGTAAGTACAAAAGATATCTCAAGTACAATATATAGAAGCCTTGAAAAACCATATGTCGATACCCTAAACACTATACCCATGATTCCACTTTCATAACTAACACAAGAATGACAAAACGTTTAAAACAAATACTCTTCAGAAATTCAATAAAGACCACATTTTTTACTTGATTTCCCCTGCATCAACTGATTTCGAAATGCAAGTACATTGGTGAAAAGATAGCATTTCAAAGGCATCAAATGTTACAACCCAATTTTTAAGTAGTCAAAGTCAAAGGTGGAATGGTCAAAGTCAATCTCAATAAGGATTTAATTGGACTAAAATATATTTTTGGGGTTAATTTTATTATTGGATATATTTGAGGGATTTAAATAGATTAGATTGGAAGTTGAAGACTTACTTATACACCATGGGAATTATAAGGACTCAAGGTGCAAAAATCTCTACAACCTTTGACATTTCAACCCTTTTTGTCTCATTTCCCTCATTTCACTCACCTTGCACGCAGAGAACTTCTGGGAACCGGCAGAGAGGAAGAAAGAAAGGAAATAGAGAGAAGAAAAAGGAAAGAAAGGAAAGGAAAGGGAAGGAAAGGAAGAAGGAAAAAGGTAAGAATTAATTTCTTCAAACTTTGGGTTCGATTTATTCAATTATTTTCATGAGGTCGAAATTAATTATGTTGATTTCTAGGGTTTAGATGGTCCGAAAATTTCTAATGGGAGGAGAAAAGTTTGATTTCTAGCTCAAGTTTCATATTTGGTTAGCTTCCCTTTTGATTCAAGGTAAGTTATATTAATTTTGGCAAACCCTAGAAATTCTAAATTGGGTATTTTGGAAAATTGTTGGAGAAATGATTATGTTGATATAATGCTCACTTGGAGGAATGTATTAATGGAACAAGGTGTCAAAGTTATGATGGAACTATGATTTCAAGTTTTCACTAAAGGGAAGATTGATATTTATGTTTATGGTTGTGATGGAAGTAATTTGATAAATGGTGAGCTAGTAATGGAACTAGAAAGTGTAATTAGTTTCATTGGATTAAGTGATTTATGTTGGAGATTTAGTCATGTATTGAGGAAATTTAGTTTAATCACTATTGCATTCGATATTAAAGGTCTTGGTTCGTCAGTGGCTAAATTGGCTATTTATATCATATTTCAGGTGGTGACGAACAAATTGGAAACGTCTATCAGCCGATCTAGCTTGTAGCTCGTACTCAGTGAGTGGAAAAACTTACTTTTCAGAAATAAATAATTATTGAATTTATATCATATTAGGAACTTAATTATTTCCTATATTCGATTTGACAGCATGAATTCGAGAATTTAATGGATTTTATAGTTAATTCTTTTAAGGTTAAATTCAGTTCATTTAAATTATTCATATAGCATTTTATATTCAGATTACGTGTTTCAACATAATAAAAGTTATTTTAAAACCACCAGAAAGTACCCATGTGATTTTACCCCGGTCTGCACTGATGTGAATGTGTTTCCACAGTGTATGACCAGATTCAGTTATTTTACCCGCTCTGCACTGATGTGAATGTGTTTCCACAGTGTATGACCAGATTATCAGAGGTCTTTGGGACCCACTCTCGTACACATATAGGCTTTGGGCCGTGTACTAGGGTGCTTAGCCTTTGGGGCAGCTCTGCGTACGTATGACCAGATTATCAGATTATCAGATTTGAATGGTTTTGCCTTGTACATCGAGATTACTCTGTACATGTGCAAGGCTATTCATTGGGTACTTCTTGGTGTGACTATTAGTATATCACATTATGTTTATTCATATGTAGATTCACAGATTTCTGAATATCAGATGATAGTTCCTTTAAATTATAGAATTTAGCTTATTCAGATACAGAATTACGATTTTAACTTATAGAAATGACAGCTTTATACAGATTTTTGTTGACACCAGATTAGCTATACTTGGCATATTTTTCAGTTGGTTATGCTACACAAAGAGTAAGAATATGTGATATTAGCATGTTTCAGTTATAAACAGATGATCAGAATTTAGTACTTCTTAAAGCTGTAAGAAATTAAATTAGAGTTTTCAGTAAATATTCATTAATGGAATAGTGCATGTAAATGCAATTTAGCCACTCACTGAGTTACAAGCTCACCTCTTTTGTCATGTTTTCCTTATCAGGAGGCCGCTGAATTTGAGATACTTGGAAAGCCTGCTGCAGCCAGAGCCTGATTAACCACCATCTAGTTGCACGATTTTAATCATTTCATAGTATGTATTGTATTTTGGGGACTCATATTATAAAACTTTTGGTCTAATATTTTGTTGAGGCGCATTTAGTCGAAATGTTGTAAAACTTGATGTAATGCATTGTGGTTGCGTTGTGGAGGCATTGGTGGTTTCCACAATGTTTGGTGTATGTGTTTTTATGAATATTTGTTGATTTTCAGGTTGGTTTTGTCCATATTTTAGGGGAAACCCTGTCAAAATTTTTATAAAAATATTATAGTCCTTGATTAGTCAATTAGTCATAAAACAGTCTATGTGGCCTTGGTGGTGGGTCCAGCATCTAGCTGGAATTCATCATCGGCGCACGGCACGTCTGGGTCCACTAGGGTGACTCGAGGCGGGGTCGTGTCAATTGGTATCAGAGCATGGTTTTAGAGTTTGTAGGTAACATTGCATGTATCTGATGTTCATATATCATGCATTACTGTAGGTGAGTCATGCGTGGTGGTGGCAGAACTCGCAGGCAGCGAAATCCAGTATCTCAAGCTCGTGATGCTCCTGAGGGAGGACATGTTGGAGGGGCCAGCGGGGCCGCAGAATCTGTTCACCAGTCACAGGTGCAACCTGACCCCATCACTGACAGAGTAGTTGCAGCTATCGCTTCCCTTCTACCGAATACTGACAGGGATAACTCTATTGAGAGAGCTATGAAGCTTGGGGCAAAATTTTTCATGGGTACATCAAATCCCGTTGATGCTGAACTCTGGATGAAAACCTTGGAGAGTATTTTTGATGTAATGGAATGTTCTGAGGAGAAGAAATTACGTCTTGCCGTATTTCTACTGAAGGGAGGAGCTGGTGATTGGTGGGCTTCGTTTCGAGGTCGATATCCGGATCCTAGTGCTATCACTTGGACGATTTTCAGGGATGCTTTCTTTGAAACCTATTATCCTCCATTTTATCGTGATGCGAGACAAAATGAATTTTTAAGACTGGTACAGGGGTCTATGTCAGTTGCTGAGTATCATGTGAGGTTTGTAGAACTGTCTAAGTATGCCAGTGCATTGATCGCTGAGGAGAGGGATAGGTGCAGACGGTTTGAGCAAGGATTGAGAGCAGATATTCGGCCTATGGTTACTGCTCATGGGCATCATAATTTTGGTCTGTTGGTAGAGGCAGCGTTGAGGGTTGAGGCCGCCATTCGAGAGGGAGGTAATCAGGGAGCACAGATGACATTTCGAGGTGGTAACAGTCAGACAGGACCTTCAGGAGAAAGATCTAAGAAGAACAGAAGGGGATTTTGGCCCAGTGTCACTCATTCAGGCGGATTTAAATCTAAGTCTCGGAGTTCTGGGTCTAGTCAGGGATCAGGCCATAGTCAGAGTTCTGTACAACAGTCGGTGGGGAGTCATTCTCATGTTCAGGGTTCTGCACAGAGACTTCAGAGAGCTAGACAGAATGAGGGTTCAGATCATCGTAGTTTTCCACAGTGCCAGTCTTGTGGGAGGTTTCATCCAGGCGAGTGCCTCAGAGGAGCTGGAGTTTGTTACCAGTGTGGTCAGATGGGACACATGAGAAAAGATTGTCCAGCACGATCTCAGCCTATTGGAGCATCTCAGGTGCTATTGTCTCAGCCAGGGATCAGTATGGGCAGACAGAGCCGGGATCAAAGAGCTACGACAGTAGGGTCGACAAGGGGTGCACAACCTAGTGTGGCTGGGAGCAGTGCTTCTAGACAGGGAGCCCAGGCAGGTCGATCCAGGACTCAGGGCAAAGTGTTTGCTATGACCCAGCAGGAGGCAGAGGAGTCACGAGATGTGGTAGTGGGTATGTTATCTATTTTTAGTAGAAATGCCCGTTGTTTGATTGATTCGGGTGCTACCCATTCCTTTATTTCTCATGCACTTGCTAACTTTGCTGATAAGATGTCGAGCCTTTAGACAGTGAATTGGTAGTAGCGACTCCCGTTGGGGATTCACTTTTAGCTAATCGGGTATACAGAGACTGTGGGATTAGAGTGAACGACCATGAGTTGAAAGCGGATCTAATTCCACTTGATATTCATGATTTTGATGTTATTTTGGGGATGGACTTTCTATCTAGGCATCGTGCTACAGTTGATTGTTTTCGCAAGGAAGTGATATTTAGAGGTCCAGGAGAGTTTGAAATTGTTCTCACTGGAGAGCGCAGAATTTTGCCATCTTGTGTAATATCTGCCCTAGATGCTCGGAGAATGCTCAAAAAGGGTTGTCATGCATATTTAGCTCATGTGATTGATACTCGGATCACTAAGCGGGAAATTGGTGATATACCCGTGGTGCGAGATTTTCTTGATGTCTTTCCAGAAGACCTTCCGGGATTACCCCCAGACAGGGAGATTGAGTTCTCTATTGATTTGATCCCCGGGACAGCACCTATTTCACAATCACCTTATCGGATGGCTCCGAAAGAGTTAAAGGAATTAAAGGTGCAATTACAAGATTTGGTTGATAAGGGTTTCATTAGACCCAGTGTATCCCCATGGGGAGCGCCAGTTTTATTTGTGAAGAAGAAAGACGGCACTATGAGACTATGTATTGACTACCGGCAGTTAAATAAGGTGACTATTCGCAATAAGTACCCTTTACCCCGCATTGACGATTTATTTGATCAACTTCGAGGTGCCTCGGTATTTTCAAAGATTGATTTGCGTTCGGGGTATCATCAGCTCAGAATTAGAGACGTTGATGTACCAAAGACTGCTTTCAGGTCTCGATATGGCCATTATGAATTCTTGGTGATGCCGTTTGGACTAACTAATGCCCCGGCTGCATTTATGGACTTGATGAATAGGGTGCTTCACCCATATCTAGATAAGTTTGTGATTGTTTTTATTGATGATATATTGGTATATTCTCGCAGTCGTGATGAGCATGCGGAGCACTTGAAAGTTATTTTGCAGACTTTACGAGATAAGCAGTTGTATGCTAAGTTCAGCAAATGTGAATTTTGGCTGGATAAAGTGGTGTTTCTAGGCCATGTTATCTCTGTAGAGGGTATATATGTAGATCCGGTGAAAACAGAGGCTGTGAGGAGATGGGAACGTCCTACTAGAGTGACAGAGGTGCGGAGTTTCCTTGGTCTAGCAGGTTATTATCGTCGATTTATAGAGGGATTCTCCAAGATTGCCCTTCCCTTGACCAGTTTGACTCGGAAGGACTCCAAATTCGTGTGGACTGAGCATTGCGAGAAGAGTTTTCAGGAATTGAAGAATAGATTGGTTTCTGCTCCTGTACTTACTATTCCTTCACCAGGTGAAGAGTTTACAGTGTATAGCGATGCTTCACACCAAGGATTGGGTTGTGTGTTGATGCAAAATGGAAAGGTTATAGCTTACGCTTCAAGACAATTGAAGAAGCATGAGTTAAACTACCCAACACATGATTTGGAGTTAGCTGCATTGATGTTGGCATTGAAGATTTGGAGACATTATCTTTATGGTGAGAAATGTCAAATATTTACCGATCATAAGAGTTTGAAGTATATCTTTGATCAGAAAGAACTGAACTTGAGACAAAGAAGATGGTTAGAGTTGATAAAGGATTATGATTGTAAGATTGACTACCATCCGGGGAAAGCTAATGTGGTTGCAGATGCTCTTAGCAGAAAGACTAGTTCTTCCTCTCAATCCAATGCAGTATATGCTATTTTGTTGTGTGAGTTCAGGAAGTTGCATACTCAGTTGTCAGCTACTACTTCGGGGGCGGTATTAGCTCATTTTCAGGTAAGACCTACTTTGATTGATAAGGTTATAAAAGCTCAATCTCAAGACTTGACATTAAGAATATTGAAGGCAGAAGTGAGTACTGGGTTAAGAACAGATTATGTGATAAGAGATGATGGTGCATTGGCTATGGGTAATAGATTATGCGTTCCAGATATTCCAGAATTGAAGAATGAGATCTTAGAAGAGGCACATAGTTCTGCTTATGCTATGCATCCAGGTAGTATTAAAATGTATCACACATTGAGAGATCATTATTGGTGGCTGGGTATGAAGAGAGAGATAGCCGATTTTGTATCCAAGTGTCTGGTCTGTCAGCAGGTGAAGCCAGATCGTCAGAAAACAGCAGGACTTTTACAGCCATTGCCTATTCCAGAATGGAAGTGGGAGCACATTACTATGGACTTTTTATTTGGTCTTCCTCGTACTCAGAATGGTCATGATGGTGTTTGGGTTATTGTTGATCGTTTGACTAAGACTGCCAGGTTTCTGCCGATCAAAGCTACTTATTCTTTAAATAAGTTAGCAAAGTTGTATGTGGACGAGATAGTTAGCTTATATGGTGCTCCAGTGTCTATTGTTTCTGATAGAGATCCTCGTTTTACATCCAAATTTTGGCCTAGGTTGCAGGAAGCCATGGGTACTAAGCTACATTTCAGTACAGCTTTTCATCCTCAGACTGATGGCCAATCAGAGAGGACTATTCAGACTCTTGAGGATATGTTGAGGGCTTGTGTTTTAGAGTTCAAGGGTAGTTGGGATACTCATCTGGCTTTGATGGAGTTTGCTTATAATAACAGTTACCACTCCAGTATAGAAATGGCTCCTTTTGAAGCTTTATATGGTAGGAAGTGCAGAACACCGGTATGTTGGGATGAAGTTGGTGAAAGAAAGTTAGTAGGCCCGGAATTGGTTCAAATGGCTTCAGAAAATGTGAGATTGGTAAGAGAAAATTTGAAAAGAGCACAAGACAGACAGAAAAGTTATGCAGATAGGCGCAGGAAAGATCTTGAATTTGCAGTTGGAGATAAAGTATTTTTGAAATTGTCACCTTGGAAAGGAGTGTTGAGATTTGGCAAGCGAGGGAAGTTGAGTCCACGATTTATTGGACCTTACCAGATTACTGAACGGATTGGCCCGGTTGCATATCGATTGGATTTGCCCGATGAATTATCTAGGATTCATGATGTTTTTCATGTTTCTATGCTTCGCAAGTACATTGCAAATGTTTCTCATGTGCTAGAGTCTCAGCCAATTCAATTGAAGGAGAATTTGACCTATATAGAAGAGCCGGTGAGAATTCTAGACAGAAAGGTGCAAAGTCAGCGTAACCAGATAATTTCACTTGTCAAGGTACTTTGGAAGAATCAGACAGTAGAAGAGGCTACATGGGAGAATGAGGATCAGATGCGTGAGCAATATCCTCATCTATTCGCTGATTAGCCAGATGTCCATCGAATTTCGAGGACGAAATTCTTTTAAGGAGGTAAGATTGTTACAACCCAATTTTTAAGTAGTCAAAGTCAAAGGTGGAATGGTCAAAGTCAATCTCAATAAGGATTTAATTGGACTAAAATATATTTTTGGGGTTAATTTTATTATTGGATATATTTGAGGGATTTAAATAGATTAGATTGGAAGTTGAAGACTTACTTATACACCATGGGAATTATAAGGACTCAAGGTGCAAAAATCTCTACAACCTTTGACATTTCAACCCTTTTTTGTCTCATTTCCCTCATTTCACTCACCTTGCACGCAGAGAACTTCTGGGAACCGGCAGAGAGGAAGAAAGAAAGGAAATAGAGAGAAGAAAAAGGAAAGAAAGAAAGGAAAGGGAAGGAAAGGAAGAAGGAAAAAGGTAAGAATTAATTTCTTCAAACTTTGGGTTCGATTTATTCAATTATTTTCATGAGGTCGAAATTAATTATGTTGATTTCTAGGGTTTAGATGGTCCGAAAATTTCTAATGGGAGGAGAAAAGTTTGATTTCTAGCTCAAGTTTCATATTTGGTTAGCTTCCCTTTTGATTCAAGGTAAGTTATATTAATTTTGGCAAACCCTAGAAATTCTAAATTGGGTATTTTGGAAAATTGTTGGAGAAATGATTATGTTGATATAATGCTCACTTGGAGGAATGTATTAATGGAACAAGGTGTCAAAGTTATGATGGAACTATGATTTCAAGTTTTCACTAAAGGGAAGATTGATATTTATGTTTATGGTTGTGATGGAAGTAATTTGATAAATGGTGAGCTAGTAATGGAACTAGAAAGTGTAATTAGTTTCATTGGATTAAGTGATTTATGTTGGAGATTTAGTCATGTATTGAGGAAATTTAGTTTAATCACTATTGCATTCGATATTAAAGGTCTTGGTTCGTCAGTGGCTAAATTGGCTATTTATATCATATTTCAGGTGGTGACGAACAAATTGGAAACGTCTATCAGCCGATCTAGCTTGTAGCTCGTACTCAGTGAGTGGAAAAACTTACTTTTCAGAAATAAATAATTATTGAATTTATATCATATTAGGAACTTAATTATTTCCTATATTCGATTTGACAGCATGAATTCGAGAATTTAATGGATTTTATAGTTAATTTTTTTAAGGTTAAATTCAGTTCATTTAAATTATTCATATAGCATTTTATATTCAGATTACGTGTTTCAACATAATAAAAGTTATTTTAAAACCACCAGAAAGTACCCATGTGATTTTACCCCGGTCTGCACTGATGTGAATGTGTTTCCACAGTGTATGACCAGATTCAGTTATTTTACCCGCTCTGCACTGATGTGAATGTGTTTCCACAGTGTATGACCAGATTATCAGAGGTCTTTGGGACCCACTCTCGTACACATATAGGCTTTGGGCCGTGTACTAGGGTGCTTAGCCTTTGGGGCAGCTCTGCGTACGTATGACCAGATTATCAGATTATCAGATTTGAATGGTTTTGCCTTGTACATCGAGATTACTCTGTACATGTGCAAGGCTATTCATTGGGTACTTCTTGGTGTGACTATTAGTATATCACATTATGTTTATTCATATGTAGATTCACAGATTTCTGAATATCAGATGATAGTTCCTTTAAATTATAGAATTTAGCTTATTCAGATACAGAATTACGATTTTAACTTATAGAAATGACAGCTTTATACAGATTTTTGTTGACACCAGATTAGCTATACTTGGCATATTTTTCAGTTGGTTATGCTACACAAAGAGTAAGAATATGTGATATTAGCATGTTTCAGTTATAAACAGATGATCAGAATTTAGTACTTCTTAAAGCTGTAAGAAATTAAATTAGAGTTTTCAGTAAATATTCATTAATGGAATAGTGCATGTAAATGCAATTTAGCCACTCACTGAGTTACAAGCTCACCTCTTTTGTCATGTTTTCCTTATCAGGAGGCCGCTGAATTTGAGATACTTGGAAAGCCTGCTGCAGCCAGAGCCTGATTAACCACCATCTAGTTGCACGATTTTAATCATTTCATAGTATGTATTGTATTTTGGGGACTCATATTATAAAACTTTTGGTCTAATATTTTGTTGAGGCGCATTTAGTCGAAATGTTGTAAAACTTGATGTAATGCATTGTGGTTGCGTTGTGGAGGCATTGGTGGTTTCCACAATGTTTGGTGTATGTGTTTTTATGAATATTTGTTGATTTTCAGGTTGGTTTTGTCCATATTTTAGGGGAAACCCTGTCAAAATTTTTATAAAAATATTATAGTCCTTGATTAGTCAATTAGTCATAAAACAGTCTATGTGGCCTTGGTGGTGGGTCCAGCATCTAGCTGGAATTCATCATCGGCGCACGCCACGTCTGGGTCCACTAGGGTGACTCGAGGCGGGGTCGTGTCATCAAAAGCATAGAAAGCCACACTGAAAGGCAGTTTACCACTACACATTCTGACATTCATACAAAGCTTCGAAGAATATCTTAATGGAAATGTCATAGCTGAATCCTTACCACAGCTTGGACCAAGCTTGTGCATGTAGAGGAGAAAAGAATTGTAATAACTGTTGTTTGGTTGATAAGTGACAGTTACAGTGTATTCTTAATTACTTGTCACATGCCTTTGGCTTTTCCGAATTTTCAGCCAGTCTTTCTTTCGCAGGACTAGTTTTCTTCATAATCTAATAACTTGAAAGGCCAAATTGCATCAAATTAAGGAATAGTTTATCTTGTACCAAACTAAACAGTCTAGGGCGATTGCGAATGGCAATAGTTTATCTTGTACCAAACTAAACAGTCTAGGGCGATTGCGAATGGCAGGGCCATCCATTCCTAAATGTTCAACAACATTCAACAATGAATAGAGGAAGTGAAATATCTCAACCATGCAGGGGATGCCATATGGTTTTGTCAATAAATGCAAATCATAAGGAACAACATCCTTATAACTAAACAAGCATTAAAAACAAAGAACAACTGTTTTTAATTGTTCAACAAACATATATATGGATATAGAAGTAGTTAGTCAGGAGATTTTTCTGTGCATGCAAATCATCAATTTTTTCACCTTCAGGATTGAAATTCTTGAGTCGACTAGTTCCATTAAGCACCTTTTCAGCATTGCCACATTCTCTTTGCCAAACAAAGAAGATTAAAATGAGTAACCGAGAAGTGAATGCAGAAAGTTGAACTGGAAATAAATTAGAGCTAAACACGAGAGTTGGGTATCTTAGATTAGAATAGTCTAATTTCGCCAAAACCAAGTGCCACAACTATAGAACAATTTCATTGAGACTATAAATCAAACACTTTCTTAGCAAACATCAAATAACATAAAATAACAATAATAGCAGCAGAATTCACTTACGAGGGCAATGGTAGGCAGCCCAATTTCAAAACAAAAAACAAAAACAAAAAAAAAAGAAGACGAACCAGGCACATCCCCATTCCCATCTTCAGTCTATTCTTTTCGATTTTCCCTAAAGGTCTCTCTCCCCTAGTCGAATCGTTTCTCAATCTCTTCAGGGTTTTTATTAGTGTTTGATGTTGCGGTGGAGGGAGAGAAGCAGGGGCTGGGATTGCAGGTTAACTTACTGCCAAATCTGCTCGGCGTCAAACCCATCGAGAATCCACCTATGATTTCAAATCATAGAGAAGACGCAGAGGAGAGGCGGAGGTGGAGCAGAGAGGAGAGGAGAGGCGGAGAGGAGCTAGGGTTAACGTTAAACACATTCGATTTAGAAAGGGGCCGAGACTTTTAGCAACGTTTTCTAAAACGAATGTTGCGAAACTATCAGAAAAATAAAGAAAATATATGAAAAACTTCATTCGCAACGTTTTTAAAACGCTGCGAAAGAAGCATCTTTCACAACGTTTAAAAACGCTGTAAAAGACACTTTTCGCAACGTTTTATAAACACTGCAAAAAACTTTGTCTACCACAACATTTAAAAAAATTCGCAACACTAAAAAAACGTTGCAAAAAGGCAACATTAGCAATATTTACTTAAAAAATGTTGTTAAAGCTCAATTTTGTTAAGCAATTGCAACATTCATGTATTAAAATATTGTGATAGATCTCTTTGGCAACATTTAACTACCAAATGTTGCATTTTATGTGTTGCAAATTGTGTTTTTTGGTGTAATGAATATGAACCTATTGAAGTGGATGAACCTCAAAGTGAAACCGAAATTGTTAAGCCTATCCTTCCAACTAATTAATAATACCTATATTCAAGATTACCAACTTACAAGAGATAGGGAAGGAGGAAATAAGACCTAACCCTAGATATGAATCTCTACCGCAACGTTTGCCACCCTCTACGGCAACGTTTGCCAAACGTTGCTGTATTCCTATACTCTACGACAACACCTCAATTTGCAACATCCGTCCAAATGTTGCCGTAAGCTGTTTTTGTTGTAGTGTCTGTTGTCTCTTGTGTTTTCTCTCTAGACTCTTAGTTTTTTAGGGTTTTCTTTTTTCTTCTTCCCTGGGTAGAAATCCTTGTGAGTAACTTTGGTTATTTTGTGATTGATCATGTAATATTCGTCGTGCTACAGTAGCCCCAGGCTCTGTGAAAGTTTATGTTGTTCTAAGCTTTGGTCATGATTGGTTAGGGCTGATGTTGTAAAGGATTTGAGTCTTGGTTTTGTAGATCTATACGGATCGATGATCAACCTAGAGTTTTGAGTAGTTTTATGTATACTATTGGAAGGCTATTTTGCACTAGTGGAACAAACTAAAGTCTGTGAGCCCTCCAAACTAGGCCTATTGGCTGAACTGGGTCAACAATTTGGCGTTCTTGCTTTTTTACTTTGACTAAATTCTGCGATTGCATTATATTTAGATTTTTTGTCAACTTATTTCATTGAGAATCCTTACAATTTTCAATTAAACCAAACTACAAATAAATAAATAAATAATAAAGTATTCTAATAGTCAGAAATAAAGTCTCCTCCAAATGTTATTTATCTGCTGAGTTCAGATTGGGGTAGAGTTTGATCCACATTCTAAGGATTTAATAACATTTAAGAGAATACCGCTTGGTATTTAATAACTATAGATTTTCAACGCTCTTATCCCTTTTTTAACACACAATCCAGAATGCATTATTATTTATTCGTTTACTTGTGATGTTTACACAAATAATGAAGTTGACTGAATTATCGTGTCAAACTAACTTTCCCATTTATTCTTTAATCCAAATCTATACAAATGAATGAATTGATGATTAGTTCTCTCTTTCTTTTATTAAGATCATGTGCAGCATTTACAGTTTATACCGGCCAGAATAACCCTTCCTTAAATCGAATATGCAGATTGCTGCATCAGTATAAATGTATAATCAATTAATCATGTCATGGATAAGCCTACTCCCAACTTAAAATCTGATTACATCGAAAAACAAGCAACTTAAACGCATAAACGTCTCATATATCAATGTTAGGATGGTGTAATGACTGTGCGCATGCATCGACTGTTCAATATATACTTCTTTCAGAGACCTTTAAAGGCGAACCATACTATAATTCAAAAGATTACACTCTACATAGTCGATCACATATATATACAAGGTAGAGTTTCTCGCGTGTCTTGAGGCCTAACCTAAAGGAGTTGGATTCGAAAAGCGTATAATCATTTACAAGTTTTATACACAGTCAACGTACTTCCAATGAAATCTCAATTGAGTTGGTACAAATTAATTTGTCTCAACTAAGTGTCATAATTTAATTTATTTTTAAATTTCACCACTTGTCACATGTCATCTCCCAGACAAAAATTGCTTGGATTAGGCATACAGGCATTCCACCTCGTTTTTGTGAAGGGGCATGCTATTTGTTTATATCCATTAGTTGGTAAGGGATTCAATGCATATACCATAATGAATTTCCACGTATTGGTTGCATTGCATGCTACTAGACTCCATCATAAAAATTAAAAAACAAAACATATCTTTTAACCTAAAGATATAGTCACAACTAGGGATGGAATATTCCCCGTCCGCCCTGCCCCGCAGAAGAAGGCAGGTGCAGACAGAAAATATGGTTCCTATCTTGAATCAGTCCCGACTCTTATTTAATAATAAATAATTAAATAAATGGAGCAATAAAAAGGAATATTTTCATCGAGCAACCCCACTCTTAACCATCCCCAGTGGCGGATCCAGGAATTTAGAAGAACACGGGTGGCCATATAAGGAGTAAAGAAGTTTTTTGATCGAGCCAGTATCGGTGGCCGTATGGGCTTCCCCCCCCCCCCCCCCCCCCCAACTATCCCTAGTCATAATCCTCATTTTACTATTTCAATTTCTAAGATACCATGTAAAAATGTGTAGAAAATCAATTATGAAATGACAGTCAATATTAAAAATTAAATTAAAGTCAATAATCCAATTAAACTTTTGCTGAAAATTTAGCGACGGCAGATTAAGCTGACCTAATAATTGACAGGTGCGGAATTCAAAGGTTGACAAAATCATAAATTACCTAACTGTTCATGGAGAATTCGGATTTGGCCATCTGCCTCAAGGCAACAAGCAAATCGTCGGAAGGGGTTGGCGGCATGTGGAAAGAGGGGAAGGATAGTGGAGAAGAAGAAGAATAAGAAGAGCATTAATTTTTCTGAAATATACCGGAATCCTTCACTGTGGGCTTAAGTGTTGAAACAAATCTAAAGCTTAGACCATTCAAATGTCAAAAAAATCAATTGGAGATTAAGTGCAATTCAAACGACCAAACAATTGAGGCAAACTTCAAATTTTATTGCAGGATAAGTATTAATGGAACATAAATATCGAAAAGAATTAGAAATTTAATACACTTTTTATCTTAAAATTTTATGAGTGATTTTTAACCAAAAATTACACAGAGATTGATCTTGTAAATATGATGGCAACATAATTTATCACACGTGAATATAGTATACTAGTTATATAATCAAACTATTGCCAGAGGGGAGAATAATCACCATATTACTAAATCAAGTAAATTACTTATGTTGGTCTAGAAATTCGATGTGTCACGCCGTCAACAGCTCTCAATTTCACTTTCATTCACGATGTATGTTACCTGCAGACCTGAAAAAATGTCGGTGGCCTCTCTGACAGTGGGGAAGGCGGTCGCTGACAGCTGACATTCCGATGCTCTAATCAGTCAACGGTATAAGATGTTCGGGTGTGTCATGAGATATATTGTATCCGATTTTTTGAGAAATACTGAGTTATTTCATAATATACTGTAGATGTATGAAGTTGCATCATCTTTGAAAGACACCAAATCCGAGCTTTTATACTAGAAAGGAAGAGATGGTGTAAGCTCGACTAGAGTCAATCTCAATGTCATAGGCCTGTGGTGATCTTAAATAATCTAAAAAAATAGCCACCATATGTCGTTGGCCTATCATCTGAAAAGAAGATAAAAATTTAACTAATAACATGTATCACATACCTACAAAATCTATCAAATGTATAGAGTTTCTTTATACAGAAGATCTTTTGGCTAAAGCGACATTCGCAGAAGAAGCTTTGTGAAATAGAGGCTTTTCGCTTCGAAAATACATTATAGTAACATGCAGTGACGGACCCAACCCAAAAGTCCAACCCAAATGAACATTGACCATTGACTGTCGACGATCAATGATCGTAAAAGCGATATCGTTTATTAATATTTAATTAAATAACATTGAAAATAAGACTAAACTTAAAATTTTTTACTTACAAGTTTATTTAAGTAAAAAAACAATTTTAAAATAAATATTATGTTGCTAACACTAAAACTGACATTAAATATTACGAAAACAAGTAATAGATGTCATTATTCAAATTACAAAATCACCATTCCAAAAGAAAGTTATTCTAAAAGAGCTCAAAAAAGGGGTGGGTGTTTGAATGAATGACATCCACATTGTCTTCCTTACTCTCTCCATCACCACATTTCCTTCTTTAAAAGAAACCCTCCACACTCTTCATTCAAACTCAATAGTTCACACAACTTCTCTCATTCTCCTAATTCCTAAATCCTCATCTTTATCAAATTTTTTTTTACAAGAAATCACAATATCTATCTCAAAATCCTCAAATAACCCATTCAATCTCTTTGAACATATTCTTAGAGATCTAGTTTTGCATTATTACAACATAATACGTCTATTTCTTTATCAACTAAAAGAAGAGGCAGCGCCGACGGTATTTATGACTCCAACGAATCCAGCATGGGCGGCCACGCCCCCTCATCGGGTGCTGGGTCCATCCTTGCTAACATGTGGCATGCTAGCTTCGGATATGACGCTTCAGATGAGGTGACATCACTTTGGTGAAGGTGCCTGTCAGTTTGTCAAGGGCGAGGTGACGTGGACTGCAAGCCTTTCAAAGTTTCTTGGTCTTTCTTAGTTGTAACATAGACTACCTCGTTGGACGAAGAGTAATATTTTACCACAAGGAAGCTAGATTTATACAACGCTTTATCATTCACACGCGTGTGGAATGCAACATGTTGGTGAAGAGATATACAAGACCAGAGTATTATGCGTCTTGTGGAAAATACATGTGGTGCTAGTAGATGACCTTTACCCGAGTTAGAGCTATGAGTAGAAACAAAATTTCTAGAAATTATTTAAAGAAAATTGAGAAAATTGTTGGGCACGTGAGTCATGTTGGGCCATTGTCAAGGTTGACCAGGTAGGACGAAGTAAATGACGCTGCAAACGGGGACACAAAATGAGAGAAAATACTAATTGAACGTGATTCGATTAACCACTAATGACAATAAGCGAAGAAGAATTGAATCCAAACGTCAATTACAAGACTTCACTCATTCTCTTAAACTTTTGTGTACACAAAATTGGAACTCGACATATGCTACACACATGTAAGTACCGATTTTTCTAGATCCTCTATCAATTTTTTGTCTCTCTTCTGCACACCGATATTTTAATTGCACTCCGTAGCGCGTGCTACTCTCTTTCTACGTAGAGCTATTATGCTCAACGCTAGTCTGCGTGCATGGAGTTACGTGCACTTTTTTTTCTCTCTTAATGCATGTGCATAGTAGGCCTTAAAGTGCCTTAAATTTTTTATTAATTTTACTCGAACTCATATTGAGTTAAACCTACAAATTAATAAAGTGGTCATGCTACAAATGTTTTTTTAGAAAATGAATATAAAATAACGTAATTATTGAAGGAAACAAGAACAAGATAGCAAATAATTATAAAATAAAATCGTATAATAACAATATTGTCAAACCATTATAAAAGTAATCACCTAAATATTACCAAATTATTTAGATAGCGTGCAATCATGAAATTGGATTTATTTCTTTTGACAAAATGTATGATTCCACGCGTGTGAAGTTATTATCATTCATAATTCATCTATATCTAGATGAAGGGCGACAAACTATAAATTAATTATTTTGTCAAACGCTAATTAACTCACGATTCTCCCTTCTACGGTTTGAATTTTCCATGGTCAAATCGTAGAACATTTGCATTATCTTATCAAAAATTAAAATGCCTGCCCACATTCTTTACCCTATAAATATTCCACCTTCTTAACATTTCTATTCACCAAATAACGTACTTAAGATAAAAAATGGGAAGTTCAAGATTTGCTATAATTTCATTCTCTTTAACCGTTCTTCTTTCTGTTTCATGGGCCACTGCAAATAATTCATCTCTTCTTGAATGCCTTGAGAGCCATTCCGAACCCTCTAATCCAATTTCTGCAGTTTTGTACACTCCTGGAAATTCTTCATACTCTTCTGTTTTGCAAGCTTATATAAGAAACTTGCGTTTCAATGAATCTTCGACGCGTAAGCCCCAACTGATTCTGACTGCATTGCATGTTTCTCACATTCAGGCAGCCATTGTTTGCTCTAAAATTCATGGCCTGCAAATGAAAATCCGCAGTGGAGGCCATGACTATGAAGGGGTCTCGTACGTTTCAGATGTTCCATTTTTCATCCTTGATATGTTCAACTTTCGATCAATCAATGTCAGTATTGAAAATGAGACTGCATGGGTTCAAGTTGGAGCGATTCTTGGTGAAGTTTACTATAGAATTGCAGAGAAAAGTAATGTTCATGGGTTCCCCGCCGCAGTTTGCCCTACAGTCGGCGTTGGCGGCCATTTCAGCGGCGGTGGATATGGTAACATGATGCGAAAATACGGCCTCTCCGTTGACAACATTATTGATGCACAAATAATTGACGTTAATGGCCGGATTCTTGATCGTGCATCAATGGGAGAGGATTTGTTCTGGGCAATCACTGGAGGTGGTGGATCCAGCTTTGGAGTTGTTCTAGCATACAAAATCAAGCTCGTTCAAGTCCCCTCTACAGTTACTGTTTTTCGAGTCCTAAGAACTTACGAAGAAAACCTAACAAATATTGTTCACCGTTACCTACAAATTGCAGCAAAATTGCCAGACGAAATCTTCATCAGGATGACACTTGATGTCGTGAACAGTAGTGTTCGAACTGGAGAAAAAACCAATAGAGCGACATTCTTGACCTTGTACCTTGGAGATTCCGTAAAACTTCTCTCCCTCATGAATGAAACTTTTCCAGAACTGGGATTGAAGCAATCCGACTGTACTGAAATGAGTTGGATTGAATCTGTCCTTTTCTGGACTAACTTCCCCACTGGAACTCCGGTTAATCTTCTCAGTAGGGTTCCTCAAGTACTCACCCACCTGAAAAGAAAATCGGATTACTTAGAAAACCCTATTCCAAAGCAGGGTTTAGAGTTCATATTCAAGAGAATGATAGAACTGGAATCAGTAGCGCTTGCATTCAATCCTTATGGAGGAAGAATGGCTGAGATTCCACCATCAGAAAAACCTTTTCCACACAGAGCTGGAAACTTAGCCAAGCTTCAATATGTAACAAACTGGAATGAAAATGGAGTCCAGGCTGCTGAAAAATACATAAATTTGACAAGAAAATTATATGCTTATATGACTCCTTTTGTCTCCAAATTTCCAAGGAAAGCATTTCTCAATTATAGGGATCTTGATTTGGGGATTAACCACAATGGGAGAAACAGTTACTTGGAAGGTGCAGTTTACGGGATCAAGTATTTCAAGGATAATTTTAATAGATTGGTAAAGATTAAGACGAAGGTTGATCCAGACAATTTCTTTAGAAATGAACAAAGCATCCCAGTATTTCCATCTTGGAGAAGATAAGAATTCAGACAGAAATAGTGCCTCTTATGTCTTCTGAAGTTGATGTTGCTTGTGATTATTGTAACACATTCCATTGTTGTTAATTTGTGTTTTTTCAGGAAATTTACATTATATATTTTAAGGATATTTTTAATAAATTGGTAAAGATTAAGATGAAGGTTGATTCAGACAATTTCTTTAGAAACGAACAAAGCATATCCCGGTATTTCCATCTCGGAGAAGATGAGAATTCAGACAGAAACAGTAGTGCCTCTTATGTTTCTGAAGTTATCTTGCTCGTTATTATTGTGATACATTCCATTGTTGATAATTTGTATTTTTTTCAAGAAATTTTCATTATATTGTAAAGGTTAAAGTCAAAAGAAAATCACAATTACATGTTCTGTTACGGATTACTATTAAAATTTAAATCACGCACAAATCTTCCATTAATACATCTAATAATTAAAATTAAAAACTCTAATAAATACTGTTTTGATAGCTGTCAAATTTAATTTTTTGAGACCATCCATACATTCGAGTTCAATGATCATTGTTCAAATCCCATCTAGTTTTAAAATCTTACTTCATGCAAGAGAATTTAAATAAAACACGTTGACGAATTTTTCACATTCTACCTGTCTCTAGAAGTGTATAGGAGGAACCATGGAGGCAATAGACGTTGACTTCATCTTATATCATTAACGTTTTTGGAAACTGAGATTACAATTTGATCCAAACGAATGTTTAGAGTGGATCCCACTAATCTGGGGCTGAACCAATAATGTTCATTTTCGGGATTGAAAAGTCTGTCTGCAACGATTTGTGCTCGTGCCCTATAAGCCCACTGCACAAAAAATAGGTTTACTCCAAACGAAAATTGTTATTACAAATTTTCATGAATTTCATGGAAAATGAAATACTAAACTCAACTCAAAACAATTAGGGAACTAACATTGTGAGACAGAAGAGTCAGAAAGAGGTTTATAAGGAAAAGACTGATACTTTTTTCTATACTACCCGATAGGCATAAATAGCTACTACATCAGGTTCAGATTCTAAAGTTTAGGATTGTAATAGTGATGAGTGTATGTGGACCTTATGTCGGAACCCTAGACAGTGATTTGGTAGTAACGACTCCGGTAGGAGATTCGCATTTAGGTACCAATGTGTACAAAGATCATGCAATTAGAGTTAATGATCGGGAGTTGAAGACTAATTTGATTTCGCTTGATATTCATGATTTCAATGTTATACTGGACATGGATTTTTTAGATGCAAATCATGTCTATGTTGATTGTTTTCGCAAAGAGGTGGTGTTCAGAAGGCTAGGAGAGCTTGATATTATTCTTAGTGGTGAACAAAGACTATCACCTTCATGTATCGTATCCGCCTTTGATGCGGGGAGATTGCTTGGAAAAAAGGTTGTCATGCATATTTAGCCAATGTGATTGACACCCAAATTTCTAAGTTGAAACTTAAAGATATACATTTGGTAAGAGATTTCCCTGATTTTTTCCCGAAGATCTTCCAGGTTTATCTCTAGATCGGGAAATTGAGTTTACTATTGACTTGATCTCAGGGACTAAAGCAATCTCACAAACACCTTACAGAATGGCTCCACCGGAGTTGAAGGAATTGAAAGTTCAGTTGTAAGATTTAGTTGATAAGGGTTTCATTATTCCCAGTATATCTCGTTGGGTAGCGCTGGTATTATTTGTCGAAAATAAGGATGGAACAAAGAGATTGTGTATTCACTACAAACAACTTAATAAAGTGACTATTTGTAATAAGTATCATTTGCCTCATATTGATGATTTGTTTGACCAACTTCGAGGTGTCATAGTATTTTCTAAGGTTGATTTGCGCTCAGGGTACCATCAACTCAAAATTAGGGATGTTGATGTACAGAAAACTACTTTTAGGTTGCGATATGCTCATTATGAGTTTTTTGTGTGCCATTTGGGTTGACTAATGTTGCAAAAGAAATCCCCAAGCGTACGAGATCATTTTACAAGTAATAAGATTTTTAAGTTAGTTATCGTTCCACTGGGAATAATGCTCAATTTTAGTGTATTCGATATATCTAAATTCGCAACAATAATAAAATATGGTTGATTTGTATTTAACTACGTTCTATAACTACGAAAGCAATAAAATTGTGGTTTTTAAATCAAGTGTGGATGAATGTATTGGATTTCCGATTCCACTAATTAACTCTAGAATTCAATTCTCAACTTGTGACAATTAATTCAATCATTGCATTCGTGACGATCGATAATTTCACTTTTATTTACTATTTTTTTCTAAAATATAATAAACATATGTTGATTACGACACGATCATATTCTTAGTCCGCATTTATACGATAAACATACATTAAAATATAGGATTATCACACACGATCGCACACTTCACAAATATTATTCCTGATATTTATTCTTCATGTGTTTTATATACAGCGTTCTACATATCGTGAATTTTTCAACACTGTGAATAAGCAACTTATTACCCTAATAGTGCGCAAACATTAAAAAAATATGGAAAAACATGTAGATAAAATCACAACACAAGAATTAAACTAAAAATCACAAGTCTTTAATTGAAAACTAGAAATCAAATAGTTTCATCATCCATCCAATACAAATAAACTTGGCCTAGCATATTAATATGAAAATCACACAGAAAATAAAAAGAAGTCATCACCTAAATCATGTAAAATTGAAGAAAATCTAAAAATTGACTCTTCACGCCTTCGAATCGGATCCAAAATTATGAATTCCTCCTTCTCAATGTAATTTTCTCTCTTTGTTCTCAAAATATGGCTCTCCCCACCAAAAAATCATGAAAATTCCCCATTGTATGGTTTCATTGGTGGGAAGCATAGGTAGCCAAAAAAATTTAGTTTGAGATGATTTGGGGGCAGACCGAACAAGATTTCGTAAGGAGACTTGTTTGCTAACAAGGGTGTGGGTTGTCGATTTATGAGATAGATGACAGTATTGAAAGCACGAGCACAATAGGATAGGACTAAGGAGCGATGCATTATGTAGAAGGGTGAGACATGTTTTGACTAAATGCTAGTGACTTCATTTATAAGCCCTGTTTTGTTGTGGTGTATGGAGAGCGGTGGTTTGGTGACTAATTCCATTAATTGAGAGATATTGTTTTCAAGTAAGGACTTCATCACCATCATCTGAGTAAAGACTTGTAATTTAGTTAGAAATCGAGTTTCGACTAGATTTTTGAATTGGGAAATATGCTACTCACACCAGATTTGGCGGCCATAGGGTAGAACCACACGTATTTGTTGAAGTGATCAACCAAAATTAAATAGTATTTGTAACCATCAAGGCCAACAGAATGAGAGAGACCCCCATACATTACTATAAATAAGGTGAAGTGAAGCACTACTTTGAGAACTAGTAAAACGAAATAGTTATTTATGTGCTTTATTTATAAAACAGAATGTACATAGAAGTGGCATTCGCTCTTTTGTTATTGGAAGAGAAAAATTATGAACCAAGTTGTAAACAAATTCGACAGAAGGATATCCAAGATGATTGTGCCACCACTCAATCAAGGTCCGCTCATGCACATAGGCAACCATTTTTGTAGATGAGTGCACCAGTGAGTCCGGAGTGTGTAAACATCGTTTTCACATGCACCTCCTAGTAGGATCGCCCCGTAATCTGATCCTTCATAAGGAAATAAGAGGGGTAAATTTCAAGGTGGTGCAGGTAGCTTTTGTGGCTGACAAGGAGGTCACAGATCTTCAAATGCAATGGAATGTTCTCGAGCTCGAATTGGGGTAGCAATCTCACGAAACTTGGGACCTAGACCATTGAGGATGGAGGGTGAGATCATTATCGAATATGTGGTGGTCTATGAGAGCGCTTTCGTCAGCGAAGGCTTTCACATTGTGGAGATAATCTTTTATGGTTCGATTTCCTCTTTGAATCAAGGTAAGATCGTCTTTAAGTTGCGATGTTGTGGTTAGTGACTTGCTGGCATTGATGGTGTTTATTTTAGCCATTCTTAGTTGGGTTTTAGAAGCGGAGATAAGGGAGTGATGATGGTTGCAGTGGAGGCCAGTATAGCATTGAGGATAAGTTTATCCTTGCGAACACAGTGGGTCTTTGGAGGGTAGAAAGGGATGAGCCAGCAGGAATGGGGCACAGATGTTCTTCAATGACATAGTCAAGGAGATCGTAACCAATGAGGAGAGCTTCAAATTGGGCACGCCATTGGGGAAAAGGGAATGGTTTTAGTTTCTCATTAATCTGGGCAGTGGTATTGAAAGCAATTAGAGGAGTATTGGTAGGATAAAGTGGCTGAGTTTGAGATGGAGCTTGTGCTATAGGGGAGGGTATTTCTGGAGAAGGGATGTATCTTAGGAAAACTTGGTTATGATACCATGATAAAATTACATGATTGACATTAATTTTATACTGCTCAGATTCAGAATTTCGCACATGATACATATCATTGTACAGAATATATACACCTGTACATATTATATTTTAAGTAACTAGGCTGAGTCTGTGACTACGATTTTCTAGCAGTTTTGTTTAGGAGCTGCCTTGATTTTAGCCTAAGACTCAGGCTTGATGTCTTGAGCTTGATTTGAGGTATCATCCACTACAACAAAAATAATCATTTGCAACACCAAAAAGACAAAATTTGTTGATAAATAAATGTTGCTAAAAGGGTCTTTTGGCAACATTTTAGTAAGTTAATGTTGTCATTGGTATTAATAAATGAGTTTTGGCAACGCTTTTTAGAAAAATATTGCGGTAAGCACCTTTAGCAACGTTTATTGAGTATTGCGAAAAGTTAGACTTTTAACAACGTTTATTGAGTGTTGCAAAAAGATTTTTCGCAACATTTGACAAACGTTACTAAAAGTCTCAATAGCTTAACTTTTCCCAACGTTTGACAACGCTGCTAAAAGTACTTTTAACAACGTTTGTCAAACGTCACAAAAAATAAGTATGTACAATTTTTTGGCCCATTTCAATTCCAACCTAACAACCCAAAAAATATCCAATTCATATAACCTACCAACCCGAACTAACCTGTTTGACTCAAAAAATGAAAAAGACGTCTAAACAAATCCTTCATTCTCTTTTCCCTAAATCCCAATCAATCCAGCAATCCTTCATCCTCTCAACACAAATCACCAACACTAATCTAGAATCATCTATCATTGAAGGAGATCCCTAATCGGCTCCAGACCTGAAGGCTAAAACCATTGAAGGAGATCCCTAATCGACATCTCAATCTCGCCACATAACTACAGAAGAAGACGGTCTCTCAACCTTCCACCACCGACCTCTAGCGCCTCTCATCTATTTGGTTAGTCTTCGTTCTTTTTGATAATCCATAATTTCTTGGTTTTAGTAGCTCATTGTAGTGATTGCAGTGGTTCCTAAAATAAAGAGAAATGGGTAAAAAAAAATGGATTAGGAAGTAACACGAATGAGGAGAGGAGTATTAGGTAAGTGCAATAGGATTAATGTTGTACAATGACTGGTTCAAGTTCAGTTTTATGGATGTACATGGTAAAAGTCTTGTTTGGATAATGGGCCACGATAGAAATATCGTTGGTTTTTGTCATTGGGGAAATTCTTGGAGGTTAGGTAAATTAGACAACATTGTATGGACGCGCTTTCAATAATTTATTTCTATTAGAAGCTGATAATATTATGCAAAACTGTAGAGTGTATCATCATATATTCTAAATTGTATGTTGATTTCAAACATGCTTTCGTACTCTGTTTTCATTATTGTGTTTATTGCTTTTAATTATTTATCTAGTTGAGTGTTTTGATAACCGTATTGAGGTTGGATATACGTGTTTATAGTTCTCATAGAGAAAACCATAAACTTAGATAGGAGGTAAAAATATATTCTTATGCTTTGTGTGGTCATGTGTGAATTTCTTTTTTTAATGCACTGTCATTATAGTTAATATAGAAATATAATGAATTCTTGTAGAGTAAATGTGATTTTCTTTTCGAGATAGACTATTGATAGGCTTGAAAATTCAATTGTATGATTTTATATTGCCAAAACTCGAGAAACTAAAAAGAACAAGATTTATTATATATTGTCAAAACAAATTTCAATCTATCATGTGTCATAAACTTTATGTCTTGTTGGATTCTTTGAAGTCAAGTTAGTTAATAGATTTTAGTATAATTTAGCTCTTAATCAATCAATCAATTTTAGTGATGGTTGTGACACTTGAACTGAGAATCCTGTCATGCATCAATAGCATCATAAATTACCAATTGCATTTAAAAGAGGGAGTTATTTATTTGTACCGTATAATGTATTAAAAGAGGGATAGTGATGTTTATGAGTGCACCTTTGTTAAGTCTAACTTGACCGAGCTCCCATTCTTTGTTTCAAAGGTTAAGCTTGGAAGGAATGGGGTCGAGGCATTGATTTCATCCGACCTCCAAGGATTAATTGAGTATGAAAAGTAGGCTTCAGAAGGGCTCAAGCCTGAGCTAAATTCCAGCATTGAGAAAGGTATTTCTTTCATTCAGAAGCAACATGTGGCTGCTTAAGAGTCTTATTACATTTTCAATCATCGAGAAGAAATTAGGTGTTTCATCTTTTTTCGGATTTACTGATGCTATCCAGTTTTGTAGACTACATGAAATGTGTTTCCATCCCTACACTGAACCCCTTGTTATTGCTTATTGAAGTGATTTTTATTGGAGAGAAATATTGAGTAATTGGTGTAATATAATTTTGTTGTCATCTGAGTTATGTACTGCTTAACAATATTGCTTGGAATGATCTCTATGCATTATATCTCCACGAGAAATTACAATTATCTACATAAAACTCATTAGATGGAAAGAGCATTAGGCAATATGTTAGATCACCACTTCAATTCGTCTTTTAGGCTGTTCACCATAACTGCATGCACTTTGTTAATATTTGTGTTTCATTCTTATAACTTTACTGAGTAAGTTCCAAACTTTAAAAATTAAGACAGGCTAAATAATTGGCCAAGGAACATTGGACTTGTCATTACTTTCCAGGTAGGATGATAATAAATCTATTGAATCCAAAACAAATAATTATAGGATAACCAAAATCTCTGATATGATGATATCTTAACACATTAGGCAACATTTAATCGAGCCAACAATCTTCAATTTACTTATCTTGATGAGCTCCTTATAGCATTTACTTATCTTTTTATCTAATGTATCTTTATGTTGTTCAGTATTGAATAGTACAATGCAAAGATTGGCTACACTTATCAAGGTTATCATCTAAAATTAAATATTGCAGATCTAGATATCAATCGAACAAAATTTAACGTATAATGATCATAAAGTTTAACTTGTAGATTTTCAGAACAATATAAAGATGGAGCCCAGAAGTTTGTTAACCAAGCTCGTGAAAGTTGCAATTCAAAAATGATAGTATGCCCTTATGTTAGGTGTAGGAATCTAATGTGTCACCATTATGATATAGTCTTTGAACATTTGATTATTAAGGGTATGGATCCTACATACAGTGTCTTGGTATTCTATGGAGAACAAACAAGTGAAGCAAATTTGCTCAATGTAGAAATACTTGAGTCACATAGGATGTTTAAGGACTTCTATGTACAACATGATGTGGATCCTGAAAACCCTCCTGATGGAAGAACGAAAGAGATTGAAAGTATAGTTGACGATGTTGAAACGCATTTATATCCTGGTTGTAGGGCATTCACGAAGATGCCAACTTCAGTTGCTATGTTTAAGCTTAAAGCTTCACATGGTATCTCCGACAGTAGTTTTGATGAACTCATAAATCTTGTTGGAGACATGTTGCTAGGAAATAATACACTTCCAAACTCATTTTATGAGATGAAAAAATTGTCAATACATTTGATCTTGGCTATGAGAAGATACATGCTTGCGTGAATGATTGTTGTCTATATAGGAATGAGCTTGAACAAGTTGAGTTATGCCCAAAATGTGGTTGCTCAAGATGAAAAGTTAACCAACGGACTAAAAAAATTCAGAAAAAAAACTCCAACAAAAGTGTTGCATTATTTTCATATAATACCAAAACTTAAGAGAATGTTCGGAATAGAAGAGATGGCAACACAACTAAGATGGCATTCAAGCAATAAAAGTTTAGACGGTAAAATTAGGCATCCGGTTGATTCATTGAGTTGGGAAATGATTTATAGAAGGTGGCCACATTTTGCATTAGATCCTCGAAATATTAGATTAGGTCTTGCTACTGATAGGTTTAATCCTTTCAAAGATCTTAGTTCTAACTATAGTTGTTGGCCAGTAATTTTAACCGTATATAACTTGCCTCCTTCTTATGCATGTCAAAGGAAAGTTTGATGATGAGTTTATTGATCCCGGGACCAAAGCAACTAGGTAATGACATAGATGTTTATTTGGTACCACTTGTAGACGACTTAATGTTTTTATGAAGTGATGGAGTTGAGATGTATGATGCAGTTACAAAATCTACAATCAATTTAAAAGTTATTTTGATGTGGACAATTCATGACTTTTCGGCGTATGGAATTATTTCTGGATGGGCCTGTCAAGGAAAAAATTGCATGCCCTATTTTTCGTGAAGACACATGTTTACTATAGTTGAAGCATGGTAGGAAGTTTGCGTACATGAGATATAGAAGATTTCTCGCCTTTAATCATCCATTTCGCATGAAAAAAAACTTGGTTTAGTGGACATATTGAAATTGGTATTAAACTGAAGATTAAAAATGGTGAAGATGAAGTTGATAAAATTACAAATGATTGGAGGAAAAATGGTAAGCAAAAGAGGAAGAAGAGTACAACTCAATCTACCATAACGTGGAAGAAGAAATCTATATTTTACGATCTACCATATTAGAAGGTAATTGTTGTAATATTTAATACTTCTACTTGCATGTAGTTACCATGGTTAAAATTGATGTTTGATTTGCAAATTTTACTCGTACGTCATAATTTGGATGTGATGCATGTGAAGAAGAATATCCGTAACAGTATCATTAGTACACTTTTGAATGTCAAAGGAAAATCTAAAGATTGCATTAACTCTCGTAAGGATTTGGAAGCTATAAACATTAGGCATGATTTACATCCTCAGAGTAGAGGAAATAAATTTTACCTACCAACTGCTCCTTACACCTTATCACGTGCAGAAAGACAAATGTTTTATAAAAGGCTTGCTAACTTGAGATTACCCGATGGTTATTGATCTAATATTGGAAATTGTGTTTCGGTAGAAGAATGTAAGATAGTTGGACTCAAGTCTCATGATTGTCACATTTTAATGCAACAATTATTACCAGTTGTGTTGAGAGGACTTTTACCTAAAGGTCCAGGGAATATCATTTTTAAATTATGGTCATTTTTCAATGAAATATGTCAATGAGTTGTAGATAGAAATAAGATCGAAAAATTGGAGGAAGATGTTTCTGAAACTTTATGCATGTTTGAAATGTATTTTCCGCCTTCCTTTTTGGATGTAAGGTACATTTAACAATCCACGTTGGGGAGAGAAGTTCATTTATATGGACCAGTATAATATCGTTGGATGTACCCATTTGAAAGGTAATACTTCTTCAAGTTCCCCTACAGTTAAATTTATTTTTAAATCGGTTGTTACATTTGTATAGGTATATGAAAGTATTGAAACGGTATGTCATAAATCGTTTACAACCTGAAGGGTGCATGGCTGAACGATATATTGTGGAAAAAAATACGAAGTTTTGTAGCAAATACATAACACAAGCATCGGAAATAGGCTCTAAGCCTGTACACAATGAAGAATATGAGAGGGATTTCTTGGTTGTAGGGCATACAATATCTAAAGGGAAGCCTATTGTACTATCTGATGAGATATTGAAAGTTACTCATCGCTATGTGCTGCTAAATAGTATAGAAGTTCAATCATACGTAGAGTACATTATTAAATTTCTATGTCTAATAATTTTTTAGTTGTTCGACCATATATATTTAATGGACTTAATATTGTATTTACCTTAGGATACATATGGATAAACTTAAGAAGGACAAACGACTAGAAAGAAATGAGTCTTTACTGCATAAGAAGCACATTGATACGTTTGCTGCCTAGTTGGATGATAAGGTTGGAATACACATAAAATAGGTTATTTTATTTGTTGTGCTATTGATATTTTATTTCTAACATTTTTAAATAAAAATAGATCGAAGTTCAGCTATTGGTGGGCAATGTTTCGAACAATCTGAAGTGGCTTGCACGTGGTCCTAGATGTCAATCCATGTTATATTTTAGTTTTGTAATAAATGGTTATCGGTTTCATACTAAAGATGCAGAAAAATCTCATCAAAATAGTGGCATTTTAGTTGAAGCAACAACCATTTGTAGATCTAGTGCAAAAGATAATGCACATGTAGTTGGGCAAGTTGTTCACTATGGAGTTCTGCATGATGTTATAGTTCTCGATTATAACACGTTTCATGTTTCAATATTCAAGTGTGATTGGGCAAATATCTCGAATGGAATAATAAAGGAAGATGAATTTATTTTGGTTAACCTTAATGAAGGACACATACAATTTGAAAATGATCATTCCATCTTGGCAACACAGGCAAAACAAGTCTTTTATTCTAGAGAGAGTGAAACATCTAGTTGGTACGTTACTTTGCAAGCGCCACAAAGAGAGTTTCATGCATCACACATGGGAGAAGATTATACTTACGAGGCAACTATTCTACTAGACATAACACAGTTAATTACAGACAACCTTGATGAGGATGAGAATTATGCAATGATAGACGTCGAATGTGTATTATGTGATACATAGATTACTTTGATAACTCCCTTGTGTAATTTTTTTTAATGTTCGTGGATAGTGTTTTTTATATTATATTTTAACATGCAATGAATGAAATATTATGATTGTGACGAAATAGATAATGTTTAGAACTCTAACTCTCATTTCTTTTGATGTTGTGGATTTTTATTGTCTCTCGATAATCTTTCAAACCAACGGATAGTGCGAAATAGGTTTCATACGATGGACAAAGATGAGATAATTGTTTTTTCCTATAATACACAAGATAGGTAGTAAGTTTCAAAAATAATTACATTTATCTTTTGTTTTCATGTTGCATTCGTAAAGTTAAGTACACAACCTTCTAAGAGCTCTAAACGACGAAGAGTTGCAATTGATGCGGCAATTTGAGAGACTAATAAACGATTAAGAACTTCGATTGAACCAGAACATACTATATCTTCTCCAATTAATGATGAACAAAACACGTCATCATCAAATATAAATGTGTCAAAAAAGAAAAGGGGTCCAACCCAAGCAAAAATGATTCTTGATAATAATTATCAGAAGATGGAGCTTGAATTTAATGAATATGGACAAGTAGTTGGCTACAACTCAGATAAATTTGCTATCATAGTTGGGGCTATGGTACGAGAACATGTACCTGTTGTAAGTAAAGATTGGCATTCGGTGGATGAAAACAAAAAAAAAATCGAACTTTGGAATTTCATACAAATATATTTCTTAACTACCTTTTAGGATTATTTTGTTATGAATTTGAGTGATTGTCATAAAAAAAAATGACATTTCAATGTATAAGAAAGTATTAGAGGACATTCAAATCAAGTTTGAGAAAACAAATTAGAACTCAAGTCAAATCATCTGTGAATAAAGCACGCACCATTGCCCTTCTTAGACCAAAGAATATTAATTCTGAAGAAGTATAGAAGAAATTTGTTGAGGATACTCTTTCTACTGAATTTCATGTAAGTCTATTTGTATATGAAGTTTAAAACTTTTATAATTCAACTTAATAGTATACTTTTTCATTTTATTAATAGGAAAAAAGCGACAAGTTTAACATTTTGAGAAGTAATCAAAAGATTCTCCACACTATGGGTCGAAAGGGTTATCCATGTATAGCTCATGAAATGGTACAATTACAAACATATTTAATCTTCTTACTTGAATATCCCATACTAGTACATGTAATTACTAGATTTGCATTGCTAAAAAAAAATCCAGATATTAAAGGGTTAAGAACTAGAGTATGGACTCATGGACATCTTAGGAATGATGAAAAACTAATAAATGAAGCAGTTGCTGAGACTTTAGTATGTGTATTATGTCAACATTCGTAGTCAGAATAATAGGTTGTATTATATCACTTGTTAGTATAAAATCTTCCTTACATGAGTGTAGAAAAAGATTGAAGATTGTGATCAATTAATTTCTAATACATTAGCAGAAGATTCCATCCGCAATGATGTTGTTGCTCGAGTGTTAGATCCTGAACGTCGTGGAAGAGTCCGGGGACTTGGATTTGGAGTTGCACCATCAAACGTGGATGGAAAATCAAAGTAATTGGAGAGTTAGAGAACTTGAAAGTCAATTACAAACTCAGTCAAAAAGGATGAGAGCACTAGAAGAAAATGTTGAAGCACTTCTCAAGTGAAGTCAATAGGTTAGAACTTTTGACCATTATTTATACTGTGATAATATAACTTAATACACCCAGGTATATGTAGAATAACTTTTATAATCTTTATATTATTTTTCAGAATCTGGAGGATGGGAATTCAAATGCTTTTACTTCTCAGGTTTTTGTATCTTACATCAATACAAGTTATTCAATATAAATTTTGATTGAAGTATACTACTAAAAAAAATATTTTCTATTTACTATGAATTTGTAGTCATGCCAAGGAAGTGGTGTCCAAGGAAGTATTGTACATGTGGAAAATACTAGGTGTCACTACTGCATTGGTACATGTTTGAGGAGGAAGAGTTGTAGCAGAAAGGAGAATTGCAACAACAGACATAAGGAGGAAGAAGTTGTAGTAGAAGGGAGAATTGCAACAACGGACCCAAGTGTGAAGGTGCATCACTTGCCATTCGGAAGAGACTGTTGGAAGGTTTGGGTTAAGGAAGTGTATATGGATCAATTTACCTTATACAGACCTACAAATGAATTTCGAACTCTTCGTGAAGCCATGGGAAGTACTGTTACTTGGCCAACAAGTATTATTAGACTTCTTTAACGAAGGTATGTGAATCCATTTCCATTTCAGGGAATTGCATTTTTTCATTTTTAATGTTCATGAGCAATATATATGAAATATAGAAGTAAGTTGTGGCTGAGAGTCAGTATTTGTTGATGTTATTTAGTTATCATATTGTTGGATGTTTATGTTCTTTAGCTAGCGTCTGGTAGAAGTAAGTTGTGGCTACGAGTTGTTATTTGTTGAAGTTCTTTAGCTAGCATATTGTTGGAAGTAAGTTGTGGCTGAGAGTTGGTATTTGTTGATGTTCTTTAGCTATCATGTTCTTTTGAGGGGCTGGTGTACCCTATTTTAAATTATATGAACTGGTTTGATGATATTGGCTATTGTTCAGGTGGTTTTAGTCTATATTATGGGGGAAACTCTGTCAAAATTCTCATAAAAGTTAGTCACAGTTAGAACATGTCAAAGTTGCATTGTTGATGTTCTTTAGCTAGCATA
The DNA here is from genome assembly GCA_019097785.1 of Fraxinus excelsior. NCBI lineage: Eukaryota > Viridiplantae > Streptophyta > Magnoliopsida > Lamiales > Oleaceae > Fraxinus > Fraxinus excelsior. The sequence continues at coordinate 20,258,164 of CM032624.1, read as the reverse complement.
TTGTTGGATGTTGATGTGCTTTAGCTAGCATATTGTAGAAGTAAGTTGTGGCTGAAAGTTGATATTTTTTTACAATGCATATTGTTAGTAGATACATAACCCAAAGATGATCAATCATGTATTTTTGAAGCATGAATACGTTTGATTTGCATACTAATTATACCCTTATTATTTTTGTCATATGCAGGGAGTTTAGTTATTTTTGGGATAGCTTGTGGTCACAGAAACAAATTCAAATATGAATCCAATATTTTCTTGGTCAACTGTGATTGCAATCTTTCTTAGTAGGGTAATGATGTTAACTTTTTGAGCATGCTAATGATGTTAACATATTGTATATTGAATCATATCCTCCACTATTTTTGTTTATTAGAATTATGTAAAATCTGATTATATATGATTAATTGTAAGTATTTTGTTGTTTCAGTATTATAGGTTGGTTCGAAATCAAATAAATTAATTATGCAAAAATTTTAAAAAAGTTGTAAAATGACCTACGACAACGTTTGTCAAACGTTGCCGAAGAAAGTTCGGAACTTCTTTGGCACCATTTGACAAACGTTGCCGTAAAGGGGATACCGCAACGTTTGTCAAACGTTGCGGTGAGAGAACCTCAACGTTTGACAAACATTGCAATAGAGGGGATATGTCAACGTTTGACAAATGTTGTGGTAGCCTCTACATCAACGTTTGTCAAACGTTGTCGTAGCCCTCTAGTGCAACGTTTGGAAAACGTTGCTATAGAGGCTACCACAACGTTTGCCAACATCTATGGCAATTTTTGTCAAACGTTGCTGTATCCCTCTACTCTATGACAACACCTTGATTTGCAATACACGTCCAAACGTTGCCGTATGCTATTTTTGTTGTAGTGGTCCTTTATAAATTGTAGTCAAGAATTGAACCAAAACACTTAACATCATCTGACTCACCACCAAGATGAAATCTGAACTGTCAACTACATGTCATGCCTCTTAAATACTCACATTCATGCTCATGATCAAGTATAGCACAACTCTCTTGAATTAAATCACAAATGAATCAATTATCTCACTCATGAAATCATAATTTAGAGAGTGAAAAGATGATAAGTGTATTTTATACACTTATTTAGGCTCTAAAACAATGAAATTTTGTCGTTCTTCTAATGATATTATAGCCTAATTTATGATATAATATGTTATTAGGTGAAAATCGATGAAAGATGAAGAATTGGAGAAAAGAATACAAAATTGACGAAAAATAGGCAAGATCCAAAGTTTAGGGACTGAAGTACAAATGCTCAAAAGTTATGTAGAACCTCACGATAAAGATTCGAGAGTACTAGGAGTCAATTGGATAAAGGAAGACGTCAAAGGGATAAAAAAAAATCATTAAAATATGATCACGCATCAATTTAGGATTGAAAGAGTTGTGCATCAGTTTTTAGACTCATGTTGTGATCCATATTTGACATAGTAAACAATCGAATTTGAAGACGACTTCTGAAGAACAGTTGTAGCCCTTTGAGTTATCTTTGCAACGCATCTTGAATTACCTCAATCGGATATCAGGAAAAATGTTATGATAAAAATACTGAAAAGGACACAGAATGATAGCAAGGCAGCGCTAGCGCCTAGGCGCTACCTACCTAGCGCTCAGGCGCCCAAATGCTGAAAATTAATAGATTTCTAGCGTCCAAGCGCTGCACACCGCCACAAATTTTAGGTTTTTATTGTTTGGGCCACGAAAACTCCACAAAAAGACTCTAAATTGGCCAAGAACGTAGAGGGAAGTATAAACAGACCTAAGGAGACATTGAAAATGGGGGTTCCCACACATTGAAAATGGGGTTCCCACACATTGAAAAGAGGGTTCCATACTTTGTAACTTTGAGAGAAAAACACAAGTCGAAGATGAATGATTCGAGTTCAAATTAAGGATTGGAAGTGGAAGAAGATCTTGGTGCAAGAACTGATTTTTTTTCCATCTTTTTATCATTTAAATTCGGTGATGTATTCGAATTTAATTATTTATTTCATTGTTTTAATTATGAGTAGCTAAATTCATTATTAGGGCAAATAATGTAATATATTGAGTTCCTTAGTTCTTTAATTCAAGAATTCTGAGTTTTATTCTTCCATGTGTTGATTTTATTATGATTGCAATGCATTGAATTACTTGATCAATAATTTGATGATCCATTGAGTTTCTTACAAGTCGAGAGGTGAGTTTGAGACTTAGAACGTGTAATAAAATCTGGTGGAGGTATAACGAGTAAAGATACCTATACTAAGTGTTGCGGTGGTTATATGAATTCCTAGTGCTCTAACTCGTTTAACTAAGGGTAATTCGCATAGAGATATGGAGTTGAATTAGTCAAATAGGCTCAATGAGAACTCGAGAAGGGTAAATTGAATACTGTAGGAAAATTCGACCGAACACTACGTTAGGCTAGAATTTTGAATTGGGAATTAAAGTGATCATTAAATGAAGTTGTTTTGCCCTAATACATCTTATATACATGAATCTTTGATCTATTTGTATTTGTTATTTCAGCATAATTTTCATTAGTTTTAGGCATTTAGTTCATTTAAGAGAATCAATCTTTCCAACTATCACAATTCCTTATTTTATTTACTTCCATCAAATAAGATTAGAAAAGTAGATTAAGACTAAAGTATAGTTCTCATGGGAACGATAATCCGGACTCTTAGGTCCACTATATTACTTGTTACGATATCGTACACTTGCGATATAAAAAACGCAACAAGTTTTTGGCGCCGTTGCCGGGGATTATTTACTTTTAGTCTTAATTTATTTTTTTAACTGTTATTTGATTTGTTTATTTTTTTTCTTTTTCTATTTTAATTTGTTTTGTTTTTCTTTTTTCTTTTTTAGGATAAAAGATGGCCAATGTTGATTTTGACAATATGCTCGTATGTGACTTCATCATAAAGCAACAACAATTGGAAGCTCAAGGAATTGCTGAGGGAGATGTGCTTATTGGAGATTTCCTTATAGGACAGCATATACGAGAACTAAAAGCAGAATATGTAATTAATGAAACCGTCCTAGGAAGATTGTCTGTTGCATTTTTTCTCTCGTGGAAATTTGATATGAATGATTTAACTGTGGAATTATTTCTTCTAGATATTACTAATGATCATTATTTAGGAGAATCAAATCCACCGAACTATCAACAAATACAACAAGAGGAGGAGACTTCCAATGAAGATGTCATTGTCTTTGTGCCAGAAGTTTTGGACATGGATGTTGAACTTGAGAAAACTTCAATTAAAGAAGAGGAGCCTGAGAAAATCGAGAAATTAATCACAATTGGCGAAAAAGAATGTGCAACATTCGAAAAAGATGAATTCCTCGACTTCATTGTTTGCTCAAAAGTGGATTTTGTAATTAAACCTTATGAAGAGATTGAGACATACATTGTTGAGTTCGAACTGGGTGATGAGAAAAAGTCATACTACATGGAAAAGAGCAATACTAAAATTTGGAGGAAAAATGCAACATGGCACAAAGTCAAATTAAACAAGCTAAACAGAACATTCAAAGCCACATTCAAAGTGCCATGAAACACTTGTGCAAAAAGTCAAACTAATGACTTTAAAGAAGCGCTTCTTGGGAGGCAACCTAAGCTTTTTTCCCTTTTATTTATTTTGTTTTCGAGTTTTAGGATAATTTAGTTTATTTTTAAGTTATTTGTGATTCATCATCTATACCTTGTTTCCCCTTAGGTCTTTTATATGTTCATTAGTTTATTCGATGTTAGAGCTAAGTAACACTTGTTCCAGTTTTTTGGATCTTAATGCTTTATTTGTTTTTCATGAACATGACGTCGTGGAACATTTGAACCATTATTTACCAAGAAGCCAACGGGAGCAATAGGAAAACTAGCCGTTAAATTACACGCCATATCAGGGAGTATTTTCTTTACTTTCTTCCACACCCCTTTATATACGGATTTAGGATTAAAGACATTGAAGACAATGTATAATTTAAGTTTGGGGGTGGAAAACATGAGTTTTTTATTTTTTATGTGTTTTTGTGTGCTTTATTGTTTTAGTTAAAAAAATCTTTTTGTGTGCTTGTATGAGTTAGTTGGTCTGACTGGCAATGATGAATATATTGAATCATGTATTGATCTATGAATGGTGAATAAGTTGCATACTTAGATTAATTTTTTACTTTTCCATGTAAGATTTGATATATATTGAGCACGTGATTAAGTTGAGCATTGTGTAAGAATGAGTTGATTTCATATTTGGATAAGTTGAAATAGTGGATCATAGATGCTAAACCCAAAACCACTAATTTTTATATTCTTAAACCAAATTTAGAATAGTTTGGGGGGATTTTGGGCGAGGGCGGTTTGCTGCCGATTGGGGGTTGTAGGTTGTTGGCTTGGTGACTGGTTGCATTTGGGTGGTCTTGGTTTGGTGGTCATCGAGTTGCAGTTTTGGGCCGTGTGGATGGTGGAGGTCACAGTTTGGCAGTTGGTGGAAGTGGTTGGAGCTCGGTTGGGGGCTTGGCAGTGAGTTGGGGTTCGACTTTTGGGGGTTCCACTGGGTGGCAGTGTGGTGGTTGGTTGGTGTTGGTCTCGTGAGTGTTGGCTGCAGTGAGTAGATGGTGGCTGGGGTTTGTTTTGCAGCTTTGGTTGGTCGTTTGGAGGTCATTGAGTTGGAGTTTGTAGTATGGTGTTGGTGGTTTGGTGGTCTCGATTTTGGTAGCTTGGCAGTGGGGCTTGCAGTGAGTTGGGTTTGAAATGGTGAATGGTGTAGTGAGTGTTGGCTGCAGTGAGGTTGATGGTATAGTGGTGAAGAATGGTGGACTGCATTGTCTTTGTGAATTCACTATTGATGCTAGAAATGGATTTTCTAGCATCAATGGTGTCTCACATTGGAATAGAGAGAGTTGGAGGGATGGACAAATTCTTACCAAATGGATGTTGTGTGAGTGTGAGTGGGGTATGAATAGTGATAATTAGGGCACAAAACCCTAGGCGGGTAGTTGGGCCTATTAGTTGAGCTTTAGGGTTTTCTAATTGGGCTAAAATAAATAAATTTCGATTTTGGGCTCATTTAATTGGACTTAAATAAATTGGGCTAAAAGAATTAAAATTTAAATCGGACTTATGTAATTGGACTAAAAATATTGGATTTTAATAATTGAGCTTGAAATTATTAAAAATTGGATTTAAATAAAATAAATCGAAATTGATAATAAAATTATTATCCGGGATTGGATCCGATCGAATAGATTTGAATTCGTTTTTATAACGGCTAGACGAACGCGCTTCTCTAAAAATTAGGATTAACGTTTAGCGACACGTTTTTCGAGAAAACTAATTTATATAAATTAAAAGTTTGCGGTCGCTACAACCTTACTCCCTTAAAATAATTTTGTCCTCAAAATTTAAACTTGCTTGATCTAATATATCTGGATACTTAGCCAAAATCTTTTCCTCTTTCTCCCAGGTAGCTTTATCGCTATCCTGTCTATCCCATTGGACTTTGACTAAAGGAATCTCTTTGTTTCTTAAGACATGGACTTTTCTTTCTATAATGCACATAAGTGTCTCCTCATAGGACAAATTCCTTTGAATCGAAATAGTCTGAAAATTTACCACGTGACTTGGGTCGTGGATATACTTTCTCAATAAGGAAACGTGAAAAAACGTTGTGTACGGCCGATAGCTCTAGTGGCAACGCCAAACGATAAGCCACGTTACCTACTTTCTCTAATATCTCGAATGGTCCGATAAAACGGGGTCTTAACTTCCCTCTTTTGACAAAATGGATAGTTCCTTTCATAGGAGCTACTTTCAAGAATACTTTCTCTCCAATTGCAAACTCCAAGTCTTTTCTCCTTTTATCGGCATACCTTTTTTGCCTATCTTGTGCGGCTTTAATCCGCAGTCTGATCTTCTCAATAGCCTCAACAGTCATTTCAATCAATTTTGGACCCAAAATTCTCCTTTCACCTACTTCATCCCAATAGACTGGTGATCGACATCGTCGTCCGTAAAGTGCCTCATATGGTACCATACCAATAGTAGCCTGAAAACTATTATTGTAGGCAAATTCCACTAATGGGAGATGAGTCTCCCAATTACCACTCAAGTCTAGTACACAAGCTCTAAGCATATCCTCTAGTGTCTGAATAGTGCGTTCAGACTGTCCATCGGTCTGGGGATGGTAAGCGGTACTAAAATTTAATTTAGTACCCATAGCTACCTGTAAACTCTTCCAAAATCTCGAAGTAAATCTCGGGTCTCTGTCTGAGACAATAGAAGCTGGTACTCCATGAAGTTGAACAATCTCTCTAACATACAACTCGGCTAACTGATCCACATTGATAGTCATTCTGATTGGTAGGAAATGAGCTGACTTCGTAAGTCGATCTACGATAACCCAAATAGCGTCATGTCTTTTCACCGATTTCGGTAACCCTGTTACGAAATCCATGGAAATCTTCTCCCATTTCCATTCTGGTATATCCAAAGGATTTAACAATCCTGATGGTCTCTGGTGTTCAGCCTTAACTTGCTGACACGTCATGCATCGAGAGACAAATCTTGCAATGCAACCCTTCATGTTTCTCTACCAAAAGGTATTGCGCAAATCACGATACATCTTTGTCCCTCCTGGGTGGCATGCATTTGGTGCTGAATGAGCTTCTGTCAAAATCTCATTTTTGATATGCTCATCTTTTGGTACACAGAGACGCCCTCTGAACACAAGTGCTTTATCAGCGGCAATCTCAAAACCTACTCTATTGCCAGTTCCAACTTCGGATATGATCTTTTCTAGGAATTTATCTCTGACTTGAGCCGTCACAATCCGACCTCTCAAATCTGGTTTAACGATCAGATTTTCCAATCTGATAGGTCCTTGGATAGATGGGGCTCGCACTTCAATCCTTAAATTCTGAAAATCTCGAATTAATTGATCTTGCGTTATTCCCAAAACTGATAACTGTCTGGCGTTCTTTCTGCTCAAAGCGTCTGCAACCTTATTTGCTTTACCCGGGTGGTAAAGGATGGTGCAGTCATAATCTTTTACTAGCTCTAGCCATCGACGTTGCCTCATATTCAATTCCTTCAGAGTGAAGAAATACTTGAGACTCTTGTGATCGGTGTAAATCTCACATTTACTACCATACAGATAGTGTCGCCAAATCTTAAGAGCGTGCACTACAGCTGCGAGCTCTAAGTAGTATGTCGGGTAATTCTTCTCATGTGGTTTCAACTGTCTTGAAGCATAGGCGATAACCTTGCAATTCTGCATCAATACACAACCTAAGCCATGTTTGGATGCATCGCTGTAAATAACGAAACCATCAGACCCATCTGGTATAGTCAGCACTAGTACTGAGACGAGTCTGTTCTTAAGTTTCTAGAAGCTTTGCTCACACTTTTCGGTCCACAGAAACTAACTCCTTTCCTGGTCAACTGAGTCATAGGACCTGCTATTTTAGAGAAACCTTCTATAAATCGCCGATAGTATCCAGCTAATCCAAGAAAACTTCTCACATTTCCAACATTTGCAGGTGTCGGCCAATTTGTTACAATTTCCACTTTAGAAGGATCAACTTCAATGCCTTTGGCTGTAACAATGTGACCCAAGAAACCTACTCTCTCAAGCCAAAATTCACACTTCTTGAATTTGGCGTACAACTTTTCTACTCTCAACGTTTCCAATACAATCCTTAAATGTTCTTCATGCTGTGCCGAATCTCTGGAGTAGATCATTATGTCATTGATAAAAATAATAACGAATTTATCAAGGTACTGGTGGAAAACTATGTTCATCAAATCCATAAATATCGCAGGTGCGTTCGTGAGTCTAAAAGGCATCACTACGAACTCGTAATGTCCATATCGTGTCCTGAACGCTGTCTTTGGTACGTCAGCTGGCGAAACCTTTAGCTGATGGTAACTAGATGTCAAGTCGATCTTGAAGAAAATAGCTTTGCCTTTCAACTGATCGAATAAATCCTCGATCCTGGGGAGAGGATATTTATTCTTTATCGTCAACTTGTTCTCGATAGTCGATGTACATCCTCATACTTTCATCCTTCTTCTTTACAAACAGAACGGGCCCTCCCCATGAAGATACACTTGGTCTGATGAAACCCTTCTCTAGCAATTCCTCCAATTGCACCTTCAGTTCTTGCAATTCCTTCGGCGCCATACGATACGGAGCCTTGGAAACAGGGGCAGCTCCTGGTACCAAGTCGATAGAAAATTCCACTTGTCTATTCGGTGGAGTACCGGGTAGAACATCTGGAAAGACATCACCGTACTCACATACTATTGGTACTGATTCCAGAGTAATCTCCTCTACGGGTTTGTCTTGCAAACTAACCAAAAATCCTTGACAATTATCCTTGGCTAAAAACTTCTCAGCTTGTAAAGCGGAGATAAGGCAAGGAAGTGACTTGATTCTCGTCCCATAAAACCTGAATACTTCTTCACCGTCCTTGCGAAAAATAACCTCTTTCTCGTGGCACATAATTACGGAACGATTGGCACTGAGCCAATCCATACCCAGAATAGTATCGAAATCTTTCATTCGAATAATATTCAAGTCTGCCTCCAAAACTTGACCATCAAAATCTATTTGTACGGCCTTGACTGTCTTATTAGTATCGATAGTACTTCCTGACGACAAACTAACCTCAGGAGTACTACCAGTCTCTACTCCTATCAGGTTCAGTCTTTCTAAGCATGCATCAGATATAAATGAATGTGTGGCTTCCGAGTCTATCAGAACATATACATGTATCCCAGAAATAGATAGTATACCTGATATCATATTAACATGCTCAAGATGGGAAGGAAAATACGGTATGGAAAGTAGTTAAGACATGTACAAGAGTACTAGAGTAACTAGTATACCTACAATCACGTCGGAGTCCTCGGCTGCATCCATAGAGAATACCCTGCCTTCTCCTTCCTGTTATGGTCTGGGTTCATCCTCTTATGGGAACCCTGGGCGGGTTGAGCACGACAGTCCGATGCAAAGTGACCTGACTGGTCACACTTGTAGCAGACACCCTTTCCAAACAGGCATTCTCCTTTGTGCATCCTCTTGCACTTAGGGCAAGGGAAAATGAAATTGGGCATCTGCCTCCCTGTTGGTCCTGGATTCGGCCTCTTGAGGAATGGTTAGTTTTGATTCTGGTTTTGGTTGCGGCTTGGACCTTCCCACTTTCTCTTTCCTAGGTTTATATGCTCATACTGATGTCCTTGGCTTCCCGTTCTCCCACCGACATAGGCTACTGCTTGAGCCTTCTTTACTACCTCCCGGTAAGTCGGCAGTACATATGAACTGACAATTTGTCGAACATCAGAGCGTAGACCCCTCTCAAATCTCCGAGCCTTTTTGAACTCCGTCTCCACCAGATGTAGAGCATAACGTGATAGTTCTTCAAACCTCCTTTCATACTCGGCTATGTCCATTTCTCCTTGCACTAGTCGCAGAAATTCAACCTCCTTGTGATCTCGAAGAGCCTGTGGGAAGAACTTGTCCCTAATCTCCTCCTTGAAATCATCCCAAGTCAGGGCTGCCTGTTGTTCTTCGCTCCTCATGTGGGATGCAGATTCCCACCAAAATCCCGATCTTCCGATCAACATGAATTCTGCACAACCCACTTTCTTGTACTCAGGGCAGGCTATGTGCTTGAAAGTTTTCTCAATGGCCTGGAGCCACTTTTCCACCGCCAGTGGCCCATTTCCGCCGTCAAACGTAGGCGGGCTGTACCTTCTAAATTGTTCGATCACTGGTACAATGGGATTGGGGTTGACTGGCTGCAGAATCTGTCTCATTTCCTGCACAGTCCTAAGCAATTCTCGGATGATGTCGATTTGAGTAGGTGGTGCCATAACCTTCATAAAATTTAAGATAATTTGTAACAGTTGACTAGGCGTATAAACAATAAACGATAACTCGAAAGACGAAAAATAGGATTCAAACATCATTTCATTCATAACTCAATTTCTTTTGGTGCGGGTACATGAATAGGAAGGCATGTATGCCGAACATTTCGAATATATTTTTTTTATACAATGATGTCAATCCTACACTAGATCTTATCTCTCTATTCTCCTTCGGTTATACATGATTCGGTGTCTGAGAATTCTCAGAGCGCCGCACAATGTCTTCTTCCGGGTCCTCTTTGGGTTCTTCTTCCGGGTCTTCCTCGGGGTCTTCCTCGGGGTCCTCCTCGGGGTCTTCCTCGGGTACTAGCCCATCTCCTTGCCTAAGTTTGGGCTCGGGCATTGGCTCAGGTTCTGGCTCCCCTTTAGGTGCAACCCCAAAGCGGTGCTCAAAATACATGGGTCAGTATGCCACAAATCTCACGCAAAAGGTGTCATATTCAACCTCCACATTAGGTGACACCAGTGCATCTATGTATATGCTGCGAGCTACCTCAACGTAGTCGTCCCGGAAGGTCGATAGTAAATGATGGATCGATCGGTGATCATTGGTCACATAGCCATGATGTATGGCCCGATCGCGTACAATGTTCAGTTGCTCTACGTGTTGGGCTATAGTCCAATCGAGTCTGGGCCTGAAACGATCGTAGTCTTTAGTGGCTTGTTCCGCGTCACTTGGCGCATTTCTACGGATGGGTGCCATGTCCTAAACCAATTATGCAAAGTCCAATTATGCGGGGTTATTTATCTCTCTTGGTTAAAATTACGAGGACGTAAAAATTTAAAAATTCTTGTAAATTATGCACAAACTCGTCTTTCTTTCTTTCTTTATAATCCGGGTACATTTCTTTCTCTTCTTCTAAATCTCGTAAATTGTAAAACAGGTATCCGAATAAAATAACGTTAAATTTAGTAAACTTATTTTACCTTCGGAGTTGGTTGATCGAATGATGGTAGTGGCGACTTTCAGTAATAATAATAATAATAAGACAAACCTCTTTGAAATTTTTTTTTTTTGAAAATTTACCAGTCTACAGAAACGCAGACCGGCTCTGATACCAAGCTGTAGCGCCCCGAGTTCTGTTAACCGGATTGCCACTTCATCGTCTTTTGCCCTAATTTCATAATAAAAAATCGCGGAAATAACTTAATTTTGAAATCACATTTGTAATTGAAAACTTCGTCGACAAGTAAACTCATAGGAATTTGTTTTAAAATTTAAATATCATGTTTTAGAAATAGCGGAAACGACAATATGTTATCAATATTCAAATACATAAACTTCAAGATTTAATAATTTCGATAATCAAATTTTTCTGTGCCACCACTGCCCATCAATCACGATTGCCTCCGAAATCTGCAAATATTGTTAAAATAACAGAATGAGTATTTCGAAGAAATACTCAGTAGACTCATCGCCGATAATTAATTTACAGAATAATTGAATACATACTTATGCAATATACAACGTGATATCATCTTCTTTGGCTCATTTTCTTGAAAATCATAGCCTCTTTAAAATCATAAGATGTGGGTAGTCTTTCTTTCTCGAGCGTATAAAGCACATAAGTTATGCATAACATTTTCATCTTATCTCATAAGAGATTCTCGTCTTTCTGATGCAATTAAGCATATACGTTATGACTAGCATAACAATATCATATATCTCATATGCAATTCTCATCTCATGCATTAAAGCATATAAATCACGTAATTTCACATAAAGCATGCAATTATAATTTTAACTAATTTATGGTGGCGAGTCTACCTCAATATCTCGAGTTTCGTGAAAATGGAGCGAGAAGTAACTTCAATCTCCTAATTGTCCGTACGTTTCGTCTATAAAATAGAAAATAAGTTTGAATTAGTATTTCGAAACTTTAAAGTTTTAAAGTGTTAAAATAAAGTTTTAGGGCTTAATTGAAGATTATTGAAATTGTAATAAATGGCTTAAAATGATAAAATAAAGTTTAGGGGCTAAATTGGAAATTTATTAAATCTGAAAATAAAAGTTTAAGGGCTGAAATAGTAATTTTTGAAAGTTAGGGACTAAACTGTAAATATAATAAAGCTGAAAATAAAAGCTAAAAGCTGAAATAATAACTTTTATAAGTCTAGGGACTAAACTGTAAATATAATAAAGCTGGAAATAAAACTTAAAAGTTGAAATAATAACTTTTATAAGTTTAGGGACTAAACTGTAAATATAATAAAGTTGGAAATAAAACTAAATGGCTGAAATAATAACTTATATAAACTAAGGGCTAAATTAAATAACTTTTAAACTGAAAATGAGAAATTTAAGGGCTGAAATTAAAACACTTAAACTTAAGGGCTAAAATAAATTAATTTAAAAACTTGGGGGCTTAAATGACAATTTCTAAAACTAAAATAAATAAAAACCTATTATTTCTTGCCATCACCGACCGGCGATGGTGGCAGCGCCACCCCACGTGGTGGCGCCGAGCTCAAGGGTAGGGAAGGGGGTTTATTTTGGGCTTTGGGCGCGGATTGGATGGCTGGTCCGTGGTTATGGAGGTTAGGGTTTGATTTTTTTTTTTTCGAGTTCTTCCGTCAATGGTTGGGAAAATAAGGTGAGTTCATGGTTTTTCTTGATTTTTGGGGTTGAAATGGGGTTGGTGTTGTAGCGGTTTGGTGTTGAACTTTCGGGTTTGGGGATTTTAGGCGACGGGCGGTTTGCTGCCGGTTGTGGGTTGTGGGTTGTTGGCTTGGTGACTGGTTGCATTTGGGTGGTCTTGGTTTGGTGGTCATCGAGTTGCAGTTTTGGGCCGTGTGGATGGTGGAGGTCACAGTTTGGCAGTTGGTGGAAGTGGTTGGAGCTCGGTTGGGGGCTTGGCAGTGAGTTGGGGTTCGACTTTTGGGGGTTCCACTGGGTGGCAGTGTGGTGGTTGGTTGGTGTTGGTCTCGTGAGTGTTGGTTGCAGTGAGTATATGGTGGCTGGGGTTTGTTTTGCAGCTTTGGTTGGTCGTTTGGAGGTCATTTAGTTGGAGTTTGTAGTATGGTGTTGGTGGTTTAGTGGTCTCGATTTTGGTGGCTTGGCAGTGGAGCTTGCAGTGAGTTGGTTTGAAATGGTGAATGGTGTAGTAAGTATTGGCTGCAGTAAGGTTGATGGTTTAGCGGTGAAGAATGGTGGACTGCATTGTCTTTGTGAATTCTTTTCTAGCATCAATGGTGTCTCACATTGGAATAGAGAGAGAGAGTTGGAGGGATGGACAAATTCTTTCCAAATGGATGTTGTGTGAGTGTGAGTGTGAATAGTGATAATTAGGGCACAAAACCCTAGGCGGGTAATTGGGTCTATTAGTTGGGTTTTGGAGTTTTCTAATTGGACTAAAATAAATAAATTTCGATTTTGGGCTCATTTAATTGGATTTAAATGAATTTGGCTAAAAGAATTAAAATTTAAATCGAGCTTATGTAATTGGACTAAAAATATTGGATTTTAATAATTGAGTTTGAAATTATTAAAAATTGGATTTAAATAAAATAAATCGAAATTGATAATAAAATTATTATCCGGGATTGGATTCGATCGAGTAGATTTGAATTCGTTTTTATAACGACTAGACGAACGCGCTTCTCTAAAAATTAGGATTAACGTTTAGTGACACGTTTTTCGAGAAAACTAATTTATCCCCTTTACCTTAAAAGAGAGGATGCTGATATTACTATTCACCTCGTGACCTGCATTTCACACCTAAACCGTTCCGCTGATTTCACTATTCACCTCGTGGCGTATCTTTCACACCTGAACCGGTTCGTTGAATTTTATATTATATTTATTTAAATTTCATGCAAATTGTTATTTCGTCTACTTTACTTCCCTGCCTACAGTTCTGGCATACGGATGATTTCTTTACTACTTAATTGAATATGTAAGTACAAATTATTTATTATACGAAATTTAGTACACATATTACTATTCACCTCGTGACCTGCATTTCACACCTAAACCGTTTCGCTGATTTCACTATTCACCTCGGGGCGTATATTTCACACCTGAACCGGTTCGTTGAATTTTATATTATATTTATTTAAATTTCATGCAAATTGTTATTTCGTCTACTTTACTTCCCTGACTGCAGTTCTGGCATACGGATGATTTCTTTACTACTTAATTGAATATGTAAGTACAAATTATTTAAAAAAAATTCCTTTCCTTGTCTCCCCGTGCGCGAGTTTAACTCCCCGTGCGCACACGGGGACTTCGCTTTTCCTGTGCGCGGACGGGAAATTTATTTCCATATTTTTTTTTCTTAGTTCTTAATGTGAACTTCATTCAAGCAATTGAAATATTAATAAATACAATTTAATTATTGTTTATTTGTTTATCGTAAAGTGTATAAATTTGTAAACATTACGGTGATATACTATTTGTTAAAATTAAATACACTCATATTTCTTGCAAGTGACACACGGGGACTTCGCTTTCCCCGTGAGCGGACGGGAATTTTTTTTCTTAGTTCTTAATGTGAACTTCATTCAAGCAATTGAAATATTAATAAATACAATTTCATTACTGTTTATTTGTTTATCGTAAAGTGTATAAATTTGTAAACATTACGGTGATATATTATTTGTTAAAATTAAATACACTCATAATTTCTTGCAAAAATATGATTTATTAATAATTTGAGAGAAATAAATCCTGACTAGAAAAAAAAAAATTTCCCAATAAGATAAAATATTGTTTGGAATAATATCATGATTTTTACAAATTCATAAATAGATACGCAGTAATTATTTTGTATTTATTAATATTTGAATTGTTTCAATTAAGTTGATATTAAGAACAAATTAAAAAAAACTTTCCTTATAAAGATTTAAGGTAAATGGGATATATTCTTCAAGAATAATAATTCCCTTACGCCGCTGTGCACTGACGAGGACCTCGTATCTCCCTCGTGCGCGCACGGCGAGAATCAGTATCCCCGTGTGTACATGGAATATTATTCATATATTTTTTCGTAGTAGGTTAAACACTAATATTCAATACGTGAAACAATAATAATCCGTTCGGACAATTGAATCAATGAAAATATATTATTTTCACGTATTGTATTTAAACATTGAAATCGCATAGCTGACATTTTTCATATTTTATTAAGGATTTATTCCTCTCAAATGATTTGCTAATGTATTAAGAAATGAAATATATTGTATTCAGGATTTATTCCTCTACCGTATTAGAAAATTAAAATAATAGCTTGCTGAATATATTATATTTTTTTTAAAGAAATTCTAAGTGTAAATAATAACAAATAGTATCTCGTCGTGATTTTTACAAATTTATATACTTTACTCTGAACGAAAAAAAAATGAATTTGTATTATTAATATTTGAGTTATTTGAATTAAGTTGATATTAATATGTCACCTAAACTTACGAAATTGATTATATTTTCATATTTTTTTTTATTTTATTTATTACTAAATCATATTGTATTCAGGATTGATTTCTCTCAAATTATTTATTTTATTTATTCATAAATCATATTTTATTCAAGATTTATTCATCTCAAATACAAAATATGAGAAAATACTATCAATTTGATAAGTTTAAGTGACATAATAATTATTACGCTGATTTTTAAAGAATTCCGTATGCCAAGTATTTTATATCGAACAGTATCAAGTTGAGCTAAATAAAGAGCAGGAAAAAAAAATATATACATTTGTTGCCTCATCTCCCCGTGCGCGCACGGGGAGTTCACTGTCCCCGTGCACGTGCACGAGGATATCTTTTTTCATTTTTTTTTAAGTTCTTAATGTGAACTTAATTCAAGTAATTGAAATATTAATAAATACAATTTAATTACTATTTATTTGTTTACCGTAAAGTATATAAATTTGTAAAAATTACGATGATATACTATTTGTTAAAATTAAATACTCTCATAATTTGTTCCAAAAATATATAATTTATTAATAATTTGAGAGAAATAAATCCTGATTAGAAAAAAATATATTTCCCAATAGGATAAAATATTGTTTGGAATAATATCATGATTTTTACAAATTCATAAATAGCTACGCAGTAATTATTTTGTATTTATTAATATTTGAATTGTTTCAATTAAGTTGATATTAAGAACAAAAAAAAAAAAAATTCCTTATAAAAATTTAGGGTAAATGGGATATATATTCTTTAAAAATAATAATTTCCTTACGCGGTCGTGCACTCACGAGGATTTCGTCTACCCTCGTGCGCGCACGTCGAGAATCAGTATTCCCGTGCGTACATGCAAAATTACTCATATATTTTGTTAGGTTAAACATTATTATTCAGTACGTGAAAGAATAATAATTCGTTCGCACAATTGAATCAATCAAAATATATTATTTTCACGTATTGTATTTAAACATAAAAAAAATAACGCTTGATGTCACTCGACATTAGCATATTTCATTTCTTACCATTAAAATCGCATAACTGGCATTTTTCCATAATATTTCATTTCTTCTTTATCCAAATCTTTTGTTTATGGTGTTCATATCTTCATCCAAATTTTTTGTTTATAGACTCTTCATACGGACTACCCTCTTCTTTGTAATAATAAAAAATCAATTACGATATTTATCTAAACATTATGTATTCATTTAAATATCAATTAGAATGATCTGTCCGACTTACTGTTCATTTAACCTATTCCATTTGTTATACATTAATATTACATTTCCCTACCTATCTTCTTCATTTTTGTATCCATACTATTCTGTTTATTATTAATTGAATAGCATAAGTAAGTTGAGGTAAGCAAATAGATATTTTTGTAGTTTAAGTATTTTATTTTAATTTATTATATTAAAATTCACCGCCATTCCTCTATCCATGCACATCTACAACATTCTCCTACCTTCTTCATATCCGTACTTGATTGTTGTACCGATACATATCTTCTGACGAAGTTTGAATTTTCGGATTGATTATAATTCAACATCTTCAATACGTGCCCGTTCCATTTAATGTTTATGACAACTGGTATGTTCCTCATTCGTCGTTGATTTCGTTCACTGTTTGTCTGACGTATTCCATTCACATATTCCATGTTCTGTGAGGAGGTTTGCGCTTTATCCTGGTTCATTTAATGTGTATGCCAACTGGTACGTTCGTCATTCGTTGTCAATTTGGTTTACCGTTCGGCCGACGTATACCATTTATTGTTGATTCGAATAAGCCGACATTCTGTTAATTAATATAGTATAAATATCTACATATATACAGATAAACATATCAGCCAAAAAAACATGACGACCCATTCCAACGCTTCGTTTGAACTTGTGATTTGATTATATATTTCAGGTTGATTCCTTGTTATTTTCCTGTTCGATTTATTTGTATTGTTTACACTTAAGAATTTCTTATCATTGTTTGACGATTTATATGGGTTGCAGATTAAGTTTTACAGACCAATTTTATTCATTTTGAAGAACAAAATTTCCATTTTCCCAGGTATTCATTTGTTCTCATTTTAGTTATGCGCTATTGCCATAATTATATTAGGTTGTTTTCATATATTTATATAACAATTTCTCATCCTTGTATGATAATTTACATCTGTTGCAGATTAAGTATCACAATTTCACTTTATTCATTTTCTGAAGAACAAAATTTCCATTTTCGTAGGTATTACTTTCTTCTTATTTAAGTTGTCAAAATTTCTATTCCCGTACGTATTACTTTCTTCTTACTTCAGTTCTGTCCTTAGTACAGTAATTATATTAGCCAACTTTTAGAGTTACATGTGTAGAATTTTTCGTTTCATATCGTTTATTTTTAATCTCTGCGAGTTTTTTTTTTTACATGTACTGTGTATTTTAAGTTCATGTGTATTTTCTTGTGCAATTTTTATTTATATTTCCAAGCTACCTATGTTACGGAAAATTTTAGTTTCTAAATTGTTTATATTTTGTATCTTCTTGCCCAGGTATTCATTTTTTATTACATTACATATTATTCATTTTTTATTATTTGAGGTTTCATTTTTTCCGTTATGTTATTATAGATATATTTTTCCCCCGTTTTAAATTTAATTTTTACCTTCTCTAATTTGAATAAAACAATTTTTTCTACTTAGTTATATTTTTACATTTTATTTATCTGTATATAAGAATTGATTCGCTCCGCTCGTTACTTTCTAATATTTTTGAATTTCCTAATTTCATACCTCATTCATTGCAGTTGAAAACTTCCTGCGGTTAGCTTGATGGATATTTTGGAAACCTCCGTTCATGAAAACAACGATAGTCCTTCCATTGATAATACCGGCGTGTCTGCAGCTAGAAATGAATCACATATATCCTGCATACGTTAACAACGAATCCACAGAGAGAGAGAGAGGCGAAGTAGATCTAAAAATAGTTGTAGTAATTTTCATAAAAGGAGAAATGATCCTATGTTAAATAACCCTACCTCATCTCCTAATACTTTTTCCCCTATTGTCCAACAAGAAAATCCTGCAGCGGATCAAAACTTTGACAATGTTTTACTATCGAATGAACAAATATCTACAAATTCCAGTTCTGAATATGAATTAGAAGACACTCTTCAAGAATTGAATATTCCAACCTCTGCTTATGTTTTACCATCAGCAATTTATTGCGCCCATTGTCATGCACGTAAATTTTACAGAGAAAGTAAAGGTTTTTGTTGTTCAGATGGCAAAATTAAACTTTTTATATGCGATTCACCAATTGAATTATATAATTTATTTACTTCTAAAGGATTTCATTGTATAGAATTTAAAAAAATCGTGAGAGGATATAATAATCATCTTGCTTTTACTTCATTTGGTGTAAAATACGACAAAAAATTATTCGCAACTTATAAAGGTATTTATACATTTAGAGTTCAAGGACAAGTACATCATTATGTAAATGAACTTATACCAAATAATAATAATATGCCTTCTTATATGCAATTATATTTTTATGATACAGAAAATGAAATACAAAATCGAATGAAAATTTCATCAAATTTTGTTGAATCTACTTTAATTTTTTTACTTGAAATCTTAAAAAAAAAATCCATACAGTAAATTTTTTAGATCATTAAGTGATATGCCGAATTTACATGAACATCAAATACAAATACGATGCGATCCAGGACTTGATCAAAGAGTTTTTAATATTCCTACAACATCTCAAGTAGCTGCTGCCTGGGTCGAAAATGATGAGCATACTAATATTCGAGCTCGTGATATTATCATATATGGAAATTCTAATGATTCACATAAAGTTCATTATTATTATGGATGTTATGATCCGTTACAATATCCGTTGCTATTTCCATATGGAGAATCTGGTTGGCACGAAGGTATTGAAAGATGTGGAAGCATATACTCTCAATCTCAACATTTATCTACGTGTAATATTTTTCCGAACACGAATGCTTCTGCGCTTCAATTTATTCAAAATGAAAATACAGGTTAGTATATATCGGTTTCACTAAAAGTTTATATTATGGGTATTACATTAATTATTTAATAAAATATATTAATTTATGTTTTTATTTTCATTTTATAGTACTTGGTCATGCAAAAACACGTACACATGTATCTTGTCGAGAATATTATTCATATAAATTACAAATCAGAAATTCTGATAAATCTGTATTACTTCGTGCTGGTAGATTATTTCAACAATATGTCGTAGATATGTATGTTAAAATTGAAACTGCAAGACTAGATTATTTTCGCAATAATCAAAAACAAATTCGTGCTGAACTTTATCAAGATATTGTAGATAGTGTTAAAAACGGAGAAGTCAGAGGATCAAAAATAGGCAGAAATTTTGTTTTACCACAATCTTTTACATATGGACCTCGTGATATGTTACGAAGATATATGGATGGAATGGCTATTGTACAATGCTATGGAAAACCTGATATATTTTTAACTATAACATGCAATCCAAATTGGCCTGAGATTAAGCAAGAATTACAGATGAATGATGAAGTTCAAAATCGACCAGATATAATTGTTCGTATATTTAGAGCATAATTAGAAGAATTAAAACAAGATTTATACAAAAAGCATATTTTAGGTCCCGTTATTGCACATATATATGTAATCGAATTTCAGAAAAGAGGTCTTCCTCATGCTCATATGTTATTAATATTTAACTCTGGGAATAAAATTGCATGTGCTCAAGATGTTGATAAAATAGTATCTTGCAAAATTCCTGATAAAAATACATATCCTCATCTTCATTCGGTTATTGTTAGACATAATATGCATGGTCCTTGTGGAAATTTAAATCCAAAAAATGTATGTATGGAAGCAAATAAAGGTTGTAAAAATAAATATCCTAGAGATTTTTGTAATAATACTATATTTGGTCAAAATTCATATCCTTTATATAAACGTCGTAATACTAATATTTTTGTTAAAGTTAGAGGTCAAATATTAAATAATCAATGGGTTGTACCATATAATCCATATTTAAGTGCAAAATTTGATTGTCATATTAATGTTGAAGTGTGTTCTTCTATTAAAGCTGTAAAATATTTGTATAAATATGTATATAAAGGACATGATCGTATTAATTTTTCAATTCTTACACAGGACACTGATAAAAATATTGATGAAATTTCTGCTTACCAATCTGCTAGATGGATATCTCCACCAGCTATGTGGAGAATATTTTCTTTCACGTTGTCAGAAATTTGTCCAACTGTATATTCTTTACAACTTCATATCGAAAACCATCAACAAATAACCTATGATAATGAAGATAATTTATGTACTATTATTCAGAATGAAAACATGAAAAAAACAATGTTAACTGAATTTTTTCGAATGAATGAAGTAAATGAGTTTGCACGTACACTTCTATACCGAGATTTTCCAACATACTTTGTCTGGAATACAAATAAAAAAAGTTGGAGTCACAGAAAAAAACAAATTGTTATAGGACGAATTGTTACAGTAAATCCATCCGAAGGAGAACGTTATTTTCTTCGTGTTCTTATGAATCATATTCGAGGTTCTACATCATTTAAAGATTTACGAACTTTAAATGGAGTTACTGTTATTACATATCGAGAAGCAGCACTTTTACACGGTTTATTAGGGGGAGATAATCATTGTGAAGAATGTTTATCTGAAGCTATTACTTATGAGATGCCTACTTCTTTACGACGCCTTTTTGCTACACTTCTTATTTTTTGTAGTCCTAATAATCCAAAATTATTATGGAATAAATTCAAATCTTACATGGTTGAGGATTATATACATGCAAATATTTCTTTTCATATTGTTGAAGTACAGGCTTTAGAGAATATTATTTGTATTTTAGAATCTGTAGCTAAAAGTATAAATGACTATGAAATTGTATCATTCAGTGTAAATATAAACGAAAATGATAGATTAAAAAGAATGATTGAAGAAGAGACAATAAATTTGAACATTGATGAAGGCTGCATTTATGAGAAAAATTTAAATAATAAACAACAATTTTTGCATATAATATGATTATGGAAAAAATTACATTAGGATTAAGTGGTGCTTTCTTCATTGACGGTCCAGGTGGCACAGGTAAAACATATTTATATAAAGCATTGTTGCGTACAGTTCGTTCTCAAAATTTAATTGCCTTAGCAACTGCATCTTCTGGAGTATCTGCATCTCTTTTACCAGGAGGCCGAACTGCTCATTCAAATTTAAAATTCCTTTAGAAACAATAGGTGATGTAAATTGCTCTGTAAGTAAACAATCTGCTTTAGGTATGTTGTTAAAAATGTGTAAAATAATTATTTGGGATGAAGCGCCTATGGTTAATCGATGTACTATTGAAGCTGTAGATAAAATGTTGAAAGATATTAATGATAGTAATTTAATTTTTGGTGGTAAAGTTATGGTTCTCGGAGGAGATTTTCGACAAGTTTTACCTGTTGTATTGAAAGGGAAAAAAGAAGACATAATTAATGCAAGCTTAGTTTTCTCTTACTTATGGCCTTTATTAACATATCTGCCTTTGGTCGAAAATATGAGAGCAAAATTCGATCCTAATTTTTGTGATTATTTATTAAGGATTGGAAATGGAACAGAAGAACAACATTGTTATAATTGTATTCAACTTCCAAACGATATAATTATACCATTTGAAAATGAAATTGTATCTTTGAAAGTATTAATACAAAATGTATTTCCAAATATAGAAACATATACTAATAATTTTCATACGATGGCAAATCGGGTTATTCTTACACCTCGAAATGATTGTGTTGATTATATTAATAAAATTTTGTTAGAACAAATTCCTGGTCAAATTTTTACATATTATAGTTTTGATGAAGCAACTGATAAAACAGAACATCATTTACAAGAAGAATTTCTTAACAGTTTGACTTCAAATGGTATCCCACCACATGAGCTAAATCTTAAACTGAATTGTCCTGTTATGTTGTTACGAAATATTAATCCTTCTGAAGGACTATGCAATGAAACACGACTTACTTGTCGAAAATTTGAGAAAAATGTAATTCTTGCTGAAATTGCATCAGGCGAATATTATGGAAAATATGTATTCTTACCGAGAATTCCTTTTATACCACTTCAAAGTGATCATACTTCAATTCCATTTAAAAGAACTCAATTTCCAATTCGACCTTGTTTTGCAATGACAATAAATAAAGCACAAGGACAAACACTTGATTATGTTGGTTTATATCTTCCCGAACCAGTTTTTTGTCATGGTCAGCTTTACGTAGCCTTATCAAAAGCTAGAACAAAAAATTCTTTGAAAGTTTTACTTAAACCTTCAATTGCTGAGCCGTTGCACAAATCATGCACCAAAAATATAGTATATAAAGAGGTTCTTTCGCTGTAAAAAAAAAGTCTATCATTGAATTACTATAACTCTACCAAGTAGAATTTAAACTATATTTTTACGTTTTCATGTGATTTTTTAATATTCATTTTTAGCCATTGAATTTTTTTCCGACTAAATCTATATATTGTATCTTCTACTTTTTTACTATACAAATGCAAAGATACAGATGCCGAAGAATATATTAAGCTTCTTCTTCGACAGCTTCCACTACTATCTACGTGTTAGTACTTTTTTTCCCTTTTTTCTTTGCTTTTTATAAATAAAGAATAAAATATATAATTAGTATATATGAGATAATTGTAATCCGTATTTAAACTACTTTTTTTTTTTTATCTAAAACCTAATCATTTTTTCACTACATTTATTACTAAATAAATAAACTCACGTAAATTTCTTTGCATTGCAAAGCGTATAAATAAACATATTTTTATATGTTCATGTTCATATTTTGCTGGGAAAAAACTATGCACCCTTTGTGTTAAACAAAATGAAGTGTCTTAATCACTTCATATCATCTTCCACTTAAACAAAAATATATTATTGTTATTAGGACAACAGTTACATTATCACAACAAAACTAAATAATCTCTTATTATTATTAATATTATTATTATCAGTTTAAATTCCATTTCTCTTTCTAACGACAATTTTTTTTTTCCATTTTTGGTTCAATAGGTCCATATTTCGCAAATTCAAGAATCAAATCTTTGATAATCGACAACTTCAATATATACCGACAACACATATTATTGTCTTCAGTTGGTTTAAAACACTTAGTAATAAAATACTGTTTTATGTCATTTACATAGTGGATCATAAAATACTTCTTGACATCTTTTTGTTGGTTTAAGTATTGTATTGTTTTATGTACAATGTTATTATTAATCTATACACTTCATAAGATTTTAAATTTAAATATATCATAAAACATTGAAAAAATATAATATCGATATTCTATATTTCTTTTTGTCTTTTCATAAAAATGAAAGCCGTTCCACATTTATTTAATCTTGTTTAATAGTAAAATTTTCACTACTGATAATTCTTAACTTTGAAATAGCACAATAACGTTGAACACTTCACGTACAATAAAAATACAAAATATAAAACTATTTTTTTTTCGAACCAACGTATTATTAACTTTCTTACTATGACTTTCGAAACAACAAAACATACTACATATACATTTTTCAAATAAACCATATATTATTAAATATGCCGTTTTCAAATAAACCATATATTATTAAATATGCCGTTTTCAAATAAACCATATATTTATCGAATATTTACTATAGATATTGAACGTTTGCAATTACTTATTTAGAACTCATTCATATGAGAATTTTGCACATTTTACCAATTAACGCAAATACTAATGGAAAAAATAAAGTTCGATAAAAAAACTAAACTGAAATTTATATAGCTTTAGTATCCAATATATATATATATATATATATATTTTGTTGGCAACGCATTTTTGTTTTGTACATGAATACATGAACCGACAATTGTAGGATGTTCTAGAAAAAAGATATTTGTTAATCTACGTAGCCATGTCGAAACTTGAAATTGTTAAGTTTATCCTTTTCAAGAAATTTAATCTTGTAAACGCAAATAAAATGATTTCTTTCTTGATATTAAAATATCTATTCAATCTTGTATCTTATCTATAAATACCCTCATTTTGTACCTCAGAATTCAAACACCGCTTCTCTTACTCTTAGTTTTAAACACAACCATGGCTACACAGTATAAACTTATCCCGCAAATTGCAATTTCAGAAAATGATTGGTCCGCAAAAGTAGTCATCATCGGGAAGCAAATACCGAAAACTGCTCATAATTCCAGCACCAGATACCAATCTATTCTACCGATGGATTTAGAGGTATATATGCAGTAGGAACTAAACAATTTTTCAACTTTATTTTCTCTGAATATATATTTAGTAAACTCGCATAATTTCTTTTAAACAATTTCTTTTCAACAGGGTAATCAGATTACATCTACTTTGTACGACACAAATATTACAGCACTCAACGATCAACTTGAACTAGGCAAAACCTATATTATCTCAAATGCAACGGTAAAGGAGAACAAAAGTCCGTTCAGAAGCTCATCTGATCAGAGAATTTGGACCATAGCAGGGAGAACAAAAATTGAAGAACTACATGAGAATAACTTAAACTTCGTTTTCTCACAATATGACCTTACTCCATTTGAAGAACTAGAACACCACATGGATAAAAATAACAATATTAGTAAAATTTCTATCAAATATTATACAGTTTTATATTATATCTATATCTACATGATACGAAAATATGTTGCATAGAAAAAATCATACCAATTTTTTTTCAGGTGTCATAGGAATAGCTGTGGATGTTAGACAGAAAAGAACTGTCCAAACTCATTTTGGTACAGAGGCCATTCTGCAGGATATCATTTTGATAGATAAACAATTCCAAACAGTAATGCTAACCTTGTGGGATAGTTTTGTGGAACGAGAATGTGTTACTATTACTGCAACCAGTCATATGGGCGACTAATCTTAAGGTTTCTTCGTTCGGTGGTATGAATACTGATTCAAGTTTTTTTTTTGTCTAAGTCAATTTACATACACGGAAAAACTAATTATTGTATTTTTTTTCGCAGGTATTACTTTATCAACCAAAACGAACAGCACATTCTTCATCAATTCTGACATAGTAGCTATTGCACACTACAAAGATTGGTAATTGAAATAACTACCAAAAAAAATAGTATATTTATAATTTTTATAAATAAACATATAATCACTTGATACAGGTTGGAAACTAATAAAGAGAGGCTTGACCAACTTACACAAAATCAATGTTCTGTTCCTATCACACCACCGAAAATATTACCTCCGAACGACGACAAATTCACACCAATTGCCGAGTTACTAGGAATTCATCCAGAGGTACTTTCCGAGTCATCCAATATATCTGTAATTAATATAAATATGTTAGCTATATATACTTTATGAGTGCATGTCACTATTTCTTAAACCTACAGAAAAAATTCTACTGGGTCAGAGCTCATTGGAAGATCGATTCGAAAAATCAAAAATTTTGGTATATGTCATGCGACAATTGCAACAAATTATCGACCGCAGACCTTGGAGAAATTCACAGATGCCGGTTTTGTAAGTATGAGCATGCAAAAGGTATCCCAAGGTAATTTACATTATCTAACATTTATGTTTGGTTTTATCTAATACTAACGTAGTTTAAAAATTACATAATATATGCTTTCCGAAAAATTAATGCTCAGAGCAAATGCTTTCGTAAACCTACAAGACAAATCTAGAGCATTAAATGCAAGCATCATAGGAAGCGCTGCAGAAACATTATTAGAAACTACTGGGAACGCGATAATGACCCATTTTCAAAAGGTAAAATGAACCTTCTAACATGTTTAAATATTCTTTTCTTTATACTTCAATATCTCTTATGCAAACATATTTACTGTATTGCAGGAACTAGATGTAGATATCAATACTTTTATGAGAACTGAAAGTGAAACAGATTCACTATTTTATCTGAAAGCGACACAAAAATGACAAAATCCTTCGGAATGTCATTTTGAAATTATCTTTACGTTCAACTCTTCAGAAACAATGGTTGAAGACGAACTTTTAATCACAATCAATGAAACAAATCCTCGCACAAATACCAAAGGAAAGACGCAAACCTCAAATACTGAAGCAATCGGAAATACTTACGCAACAACTGCATCAAATCCAAAAAGGTCTCTCTTCCGATCAGATGATGCTGCTCAACCAGATCCAAACCCGTCAAAGAAGACTCGGAAAAATTCTCATATTAGCGACACACCAACCTTGCCAACTTCCAAAAAAACATAGATGACGTTAACCTTTTTTTTGAAGCAATAGACAGCAAAAACTACCTCACCTAATATGTCTGTGTACAAATTTTTCACGCAGAAGTTTATCATAAAACAAGAACGTATAACTTTTGAGACAAATAGGTGGAAAAATCGTTTTTGCGTTTTGCTTTTGTAGATATTAAAATTATGAAGACCGTAGTCGTTGTATGGTATTATATCCTCTTTGTTATAAAGTTTTTTATGTTTGTGTTTTCACGGTGTATTTATTGACTATATTGTTTTTTTTTTGTTCCAAAGGTAAACTCTCCGTGTAAAAATGGAAGAACAAACCTCCCCGTCTGAACACATGAGCAAGAGGTTTACATTTTCAATTACTATTTTTATTAAACAGATATCAAAAAAATAAATAATTCTTCTTCTCCCCTTCCACTTACGAGAGAAGGGAACGAAGACAATTTCAACCCTTATTTGTTTTCCTTTATTGTTTATTGGAAATATTAACTTAGTTCAAACAGTTCAAATATTAATGCAATTTGTAAATACTTTAGCAGACATCACATAGATTTTTCCCATGCGCACACGGGGAGGTTGATCCTCCCCGTGCGAGTACGGGAAGTGTCAAACTCCCCGTGCATGTACGAGGAGTTCGCTGTTGAAATTAGAAAATAAAATTAATAGATTCCTGTCCTAAATAAATTATATTTTTTACAAATTTATATACTTTACCTAGAAAACTAAACAATAATTATTTTGTATTTATTAATATTTGAATTGCTTGAATTAAGTTAATAGTAATAATAAAAAATAAAAATAAAAAATAAAAACTGAAGAATTTTCCCGTGCACGCACGAAGAATTTAAAATTTCCCGTACGCACACGGGAAGTTTCAAACTCCCCGTGCGTGCACGGAGAGAATCACTCTCCCCGTGTGCGCACCGGGAGTTCACTCTCCCCGTGCGCGCACGGGGAGATAAAGAAATTATTATAATTTTTTTTTTCCTTCTCTTTTATTTAGCTCAATTTCATACTATACAATATAAAATATTTGTTATGCGAAATTCTTTAAAAATCATCTTAATAATTATTATGTCACCTAAACTTATGAAATTGATTGTATTTTCTAATTTTTTTTATTTATTAATAAATCATATTGAAAGAAATTATAAGTGATACCAAATAGTATATCTTCGTAATTTTTACAAACTTATATACTTTACGATAAACAAATAAACATTAATTAATGTTAATTTGTATTAACTTCAAAAAAAAAAATATGAACAAAATTTTCCTGTACGACCTCCCCGTGCGCTCAGAGGAAGTTTTAAACTCCCCGTGCGCACACAGGGATAATGACTCTCCCCGTGTACGCACGGGGAGAATTACTCTCCCCGTGTGCGAACCGGAAGATAAAGCAATTATATATGTATTTTTTTTCCTTTTTTTCCTTCTCTTTCATTTGTATTTATTAATATTTGAGTTCATATTAAGAACTCAAAAAAAAAAACAATAACTGAAAAGAATTTTTCCCGTGCGACCATTCGGAAAAATGAGACAGTTACATTTTTTTTTAATCTCAATTTAATACTATTAGATTAATACAATATTAATTCAATACGTATCTATAAAATATTTATTATACGAAATTATTTAAAAATCATCGTAATAATTATTGTGTCACCTAAACTTATTGTGTTTTCTAATTTTTGTTGTACTTATGAATACATCATATTGAAAAAAAAATTTAGTGTATTTATTTATACCAAATAGTATATCCTCATCATTTTTACAAATTTATATACTTTGCTATAAATAAATAAACATAATTAATTTGTATTTATTAATATTTCAAATGTTTGAATTAAGTTCACATTAAAAACTTAAAAAAAAAACAAATTTGGGCAAAAAAAATTTCCCTTGCGCGCACGGGTAATCTCCCCCGTGCACGCACGGGGAGAATCACTCTCCCCGCACAGGAAAATGAGACAATTACTTTTTTTTTTTAATCGCAATTTAATACTATAAATTAGTAGAATATTAATTCAATACGTACATGCAAAATATTTATTATACGAAATTCTTTAAAAATCATTGTAATAATTATTATGTCTTTTCTAATAATTTTTATTTTATTTATTAATAAATCATATTGGAAAACATTATGAATGTATTTACTTTTACCAAACCTCATTTTTACAAATTTATATACTTTACGATGATGAAATAAACAATAATTAATTTGTATTTATTAATGTTTCAATTACTTCTCATTAAAGACTTTAAAAAAAAAAGGAAAAAAAAATTCCCCGCACGAGGAGGTTGATCCTCCCCGTGCGCGCACGGGGAGAGTCATACTCCTCGTCTGTGCACGGGAAGAATGACTCTCCCCGTGCGTGCACGGGGAGAATCACTTTCCCCGTGCGCGCACGGAGAGTTAAGGCAACGCCTTTTTTTTTTCTTTAGCTACTATTCAATATAAAATATTTGTTATACGAGATTATTTAAAATCACCGTAATAACTATTATATCACCTAAACTTATGAAATTGATTATATTTTCGTATATTTTTTATTTTATTTATTAATATTGTATTCATATTTATGTCTCTTAAATTATTTATTTTATTTGTTAATAAATCATATTGTATTTAAGATTTATTCTTCTCAAATTATTAGCTATCGTATTAGAAAATTAAATATATTGTATTCAGGATTTATTCCTCTCAAATTATTAGCTAACGTGTTAGAAAATTAAATTAATAGATTGATGTCGTGAATAAATTATATTTTTTTGATTGAAATTATAAATGTATTTACTAAAATAGTATATGTTGATAATTTTTACAAATTTATATACTTCACGCTAAAGAAATACACCATAATTAATTTGTATCTATTATTCTTCTTAAATATAACATACCAATTTAACGTGATGAAATAAGTTTGCTACCAATTTTACATTAATCTTCACATTAAATATAAATACAATAATAATCATACACATTAATACTAACATCATTACTCTCCACCTACCCTTCACCTACCCACTTATTAATAAATTCTATCCAAACATTGCCAACCACTTATTTAATTCTACATGTGATTCAAACCAAACCACTTATTTAACTTTTTATAATAGGCAAAAGTAGAACAAAAAGCCATCCATTTATCTCTTCTACTTTCAATAATTTCTCTCCATCAATATAATTCCACCGACACTCAAACTCTCAACCATCTATTTGAAAAAGGTATGTTAATCTTCATCTTATAAATATTCAATAATTTTATATTTTCATAATAAAAATCGTTCATTTGTATCCTTATCATTATTTAGGAACTTGTACGTTCATTCTTACTGTAATTTTAAAAATTGTAATATTTTATTTAGTAACTTATACGTTCATTCTTACTGTCATTTGTAGTGTTTTTAAGATGCTATAACAATGTGTAATTGCAATAAATTATAAATTATGATATAATTACAACAAATTAGAATATTTAAAACGTGTTATCTTACTAATTATATAACTCCAAACTTTTGCTGTAAATACAGTTCAAACGAAAAATTGTTTATTGTAAAGCATGTATAATTTTATTAGTACAATATCACATATTACAAGTAATACAATAAATTGTCCCAATTTGTTTCCCTCTTACTTACTGCAAAAATAATAAATGGAAAACATAAAATCATAAACTCCATAAATTGGTAAAATTTTATTAGTCATATATTTAAAATATTTTCCTTTTTTTTTTCTATCTATAGATGTCTTTGGAATACATACTTCATCCAAATCACTGGTATTCTGCTGGCGTAACTCAATATCCTAATCATCAATATCTTAGAAATTTTTTTGAACTTATCAACGTAGAACAGCAGGCGGATTTAATGGGTATCAACTTTCATGCATTCATATGTAGTATTTTTCATAAATCTGAAGAAGAACAGCAGTTTAGTGGTAAATTGGTTCATGAGTTTATAATGCGCCTTGTTCATTGCGGTAAAGTAAATGAAATTTGGGTCAAATTAAATGATCAGTTAGCCCGCTTCAGTATGCATGAGTTCTGCCTCGTAACAGGATTACCTTGTCATGAAATACCTTTAGAATTTCATTTTGCTGGTAATCGACTTAAGGATGAATATTTTAATGGTATGAGTAGAATCAAAATGACAACACTATCTGAAGCATTTCACCTTTGTGAAAACGAAGATGACAAATTCAAACTTGGCTTAGTGATGCTCGTAGAATGCATTTTGAAGCCTACAGGAAGATATATTGATCAAAAAACTTTATCCATGGTTGAAAATGTTGATGCTTTTCTTGCATATCCGTGGGGCCGCCAATCATATAATGTTTTACTAAAATCATTACAAGCATCACATGTAGAACGAGTACAGAGAATGCACCAGAATGAACAACTTGAATCAAAATATTCACTGCATGGATACCCACTTGCTTTTCAGGTATTACTCTTCTATTTTTAATTTTTTATATACTTTATTTATATTTTATTTATTGATTTTTAATCTTATATATCTAATATATATTTCTATTTATATAAGTACTGGATATACGAAGCATTTCCTCGAATTGGCCGAAAATTTGGACAACATAAGAGGTAGAGTAATAAGAACACCAAGAATGTACAGATGGAGGCCACAAAGAGTGTTAACCGAAAATACAATCAGACAGTTTTTATCTACTCAAGAGGTATTTCACGTATTCATTATATTTCTTCTAACAGCGTACTTAAATTTTACTGTAAAAATTTCAAACACATTATTTAAATATTTTATTATGCTTACAGATTTTAGCAAAGACAATATTACAACCTACAAATCAAGAATTACAAACAATCTGGTATATATCTCTTTCAATGCCAGACGACCACGAACATAATTTACTTCACAGAATTATCACAGGAGAACCATACAATATCCCTCAACACTTCGATCAACCAGACAATATCCCTCAACACTTCCATCAACTTGATACCGCGCCAACTACTCCTCCTACTCCCATTCCAACTACTTCAGCCTCTCCTCATATCAGTTCTAATTACATCACAAGACAAGAAATGGAAGAACTATTGGACACACATAGGCAGCATATTATATCAGATGTGTCTCACTTATGCAACGATATGAGAACAAACATTACATCGGATGTATCTCAGTTATACAACCACTTAGAAACAACCATCATGGAACAATCACAAAGACAAGAACATCGGTATGACACCATTTTTCAACAACAAAGAGATTTATTTAACCAACATCACATGTCACAAGAAGAAAATCATGCCATGCATTCTACCATGCAAAACCACGTGGATACCAATTTAAGTTCAGTACGAACTTACATTAATGAACAAAATCTCAACCTTCTGGACAAATTATCCACGTGGGAATCACACATGGAACATCTTGTACATTCTCTTCATAAAGATGCTACTGTCCGTGTGAGCCCTATTGAACAACATGCATCAGCATCTCAACAGACGGAGAATATTCCCACAGAAGCAGTGGAAAAAAGAAACAAAGGAAAAAATGTACAGTTTTCCATACCACCAACAAATAATCCTTTGGAAGACTGTTGTATAGAAAGGTACAAAACAGTCACGGACTGGATAGCGAATAACGAGCCACGGTAATAAATCTATTTGTATCTCATCCTCTCCGATAACATCATTTAAATTTTATATGTTTTAACTTACATTAAATTACGTTGTGCAGAACATTTTGGAAAGATCCAAACAACAACCTACATGAAAGGAATTTCCTCAAATCTATCCTGGACATGACGCAAGATATAACTACTATGGTTAGTAAAATCCATTTTTCATAATGCATTAAATTTCATAAATAATATTTTTAAATGAATAATATTTTTAAATTATATCTATTTTTTTGTTAGAGTATTGATCAGGAATTAACGTTGTTGCGGCGACTCGTCAATGACAAATCCTCCCCAGCCTCGAAAGAATATGCAATCCTAGACTTCAATTATGAAGTGGAGTGTACTCGTCAAATAATGGTCCAATTAGAAATTCGGGACAGAAATACTATTGGAGATATTGGGAATTTCCCCGCTATCCTGCAGTACACAAATGGCGTTTTACCAACAGCTGGTCGTTCGTGGCTAAGGTGCAAATACCTATTGATTCCATGTTACTATCCAACCAACACATGGTATCTATTTTTTGTAAACATTCCCGAATGGAAAATTGAAATATACGACTGCAGCGACAGTTTTCATACGCCAGAACAAATTCGAGCACATTCAAACGCCATGATTGACTTAACAAGAGGTATACTAATGAGCGTAAAATTTCAAAACTACAGGCGCTACATGAAGAAAATTCCAGACAGACCACTAGCAATTGATATCAAACAATATCACCATGCTGTGCATAACAGGTAAAAATATAAAGTATTTATTTATTACTGTAATATTCTAATATTCCATTTCGTATAATTTTACGTTTACTATTTTCATTAAGCTGAATATCAAAATTATTTATTTCGCATGACAAATTGTGGAATTTTTCTGCTCAAGTACATAGAATGCTTTGTTTTGGGGTACCCAATAGAGACAGTTTCTGCAGACATAATGATCGCGTATAGACGAAAACTTGTCGTTGATATCTGTTACGATGAATACTTCCTGCATCCTCGCTAATTTTGATATTACTGGTTGACAAATGTAAAAATGATGTATGTACAGTGTTTTATAATTTTGGATACAAATTTGGATCAACAGACAAATATGCACTTTTTCGAACTCAATTATAATTTGCAATCAACTATTCTATATCGAAAATACTACTTTACAAAGTTTAATATATATAAAATATCAGAAGACGTAATACTATTTTACTAATCGTTCAAATATTGAACACTTTAAATACTAAGTATTTAAATTTTAATATATACAAATGAAAGTAATCCTACTATATGAATGTTTTTAAATATTTTAAATTTCTTCTTAATTAACTTCAAATTGTTTCAAACAACACACCTCTTATAATTATTTTAAAAATCTTTATAGTGTTTTCAAATAAATACACTTGTGTAATTTTCAAATTTATGCAATTAAGTATATTTTTGAATTTATTTATTAATCAATAAAAGTTTATTCACGGTTTATACAAATTGTAAATTAGTTAAAAAAATTTCAAATTGAATTATTATTTAAATTAAAATTCTCAGATGATTTCTTAAATAATTATGTACGAGATAGTATATTTTCCAGTTTGGCAAAATATACCTTATCGGAAAAGTAGTTCAATACATTCATAATTTCTTCCGATATGATTTATTAATAAATAAAATAAAAAATATAAGAAAATACAATCAATCTCTTAAGTTTAGGTGACATAATAGTTGCTACGGATGATTTTTAAAGAATTTCGTATAATAGTAGCTAAAAAAAAAAAAGTTGCCTTATCTCCCCGTGCGCGCACGGGGAGGATCAACCTCCTCGTGCGGGGAATTTTTTTTCATTTTTTTTTTGTCTTTAATGTGAAGCAATTGAAATATTAATAAATACAAATTAATTATTGTTCATTTCATTATTATCGTAAAGTATATAAATTTGTAAAAATGAGGTTTAGTAAAAGTAAATACATTCATAATGTTTTCCAATATGATTTATTAATAAATAATTTAAATTATTAGAAAATACAACTGACATAATAATTATGACGATGATTTTTAAAGAATTTCGTATAATAAATATTTAAGGGAAAAAAAAAATTTCCCAGATTTTTTTTTTATTTTTAAGCTTTTGATGTGAACTTAATTCAAACAATTGAAATATTAATAAATACAAATTAATTATGTTTATTTATTTATAGTAAAGTATATAAATTTGTAAAAATGACGAGGATATATTAGGTATAAATAAATACACTCATAATTTTTTTCAATATGATGTATTAATAAGTAAAACAAAAATTAGAAAACACACTCACTTTCATGAGTTTAGGTGAACCAATAATTATTACGATGATTTTTAAAGAATTTCGTATAATAAATATTTTATATGTACATATTGAATTAATATTGTATTAATCTAATAGTATTAAATTGAGATAAAAAAATATAACTGTCTCATTGGAAAATTAATTTTTGTCATGATTTTTCCTAATTTACCCCTATTTAATTTTCACTAAGTAAAAATAATTATTGTTGGAACTAATAAAGAATTTGAAAAATAAGAAAAAATAAGAGTTGTTCCATATTTCCAATAAGTTGAAAATGTATGTATTTGGATGATTTCAAGAAGTTGGCACATTAAGTGAGAAAAATTTAATAAGGGTATATTGGTAAAGTAACATAACAAAAAATTATACATTAAGAAACCGGCCTATATATTTGAGACAAGACAAAAAGGAAACTCAGCCTATATAATTGGGACGGAGGGAGTATATATATAATTGTTTCATCTCTGCGTTCACGCACGGGGAGGTCGCACGGAAATTTTTTTTTCATAATTTTTTTGTTTTAAAGTTAATACAAATTAAAATTAATTATTTTTTACTTGTTTATCGTAAAGTATATAAGTTTGTAAAAATCACGGCGAAATACTATTTGGTATCACTTATAATTTCTTTCAATATGATTTATTAATAAATAAATAAAATTAGAAAATACAATCAATTTCATAAGCTTAGGTGACATAATAATTATTACGATGATTTTTAAAAAAATTCGTATAATAAATATTTTATATGTACGTATTTAATTAATATTCTATTAATTTAATAATATTAAATTGAGAAAAAAAAATGTAATTGTCTCATTTTCTACTGGGAAAAATTCTTTTCGTTTTTTTTTTTGAGTTCTTAATATTAACTTAATTCAAACAATTAGTTTAATATACATTTTCGACAAAATATACCTTATCGAAAAAGTAGTTTAATACCTACCGCATTGGAAAAATTAATGTCCTGATTAAATTATAATTGTTCGGAATAAGATTATGATTTTTCCTTCTCTTTGTTCGACTTGATAATATTCAATATAAAATATTTGTTATACCAAATTATTTAAAAATCGTCATAATACCTAAACTTATGAAATTGATTATATTTTCATATATTTTTTATTTGATTTATGAATAAATTATATTGTATTCACGATTTAGTTCTCTCAAATCATTAATTTTATTTTTTAATAAACCATATTTTATTCAGGATTTATTCCTCTCAAATTATGAGCTACCGTATTAGAAAAAAAAAATATTGTATTCAGGATTTATTTCTAGCTACCGTATTAGAAAATTAAATTAATATAATCGTCATTTTTACAAATTTATATACTTTACGATAATCAAATAAACAATAATTAATTTGTATTTATTAATATTCCAATCAAGTTCACATTAAGAACTTTAAAAAAAAAAAATTATGGATGGGAAGAATCAATCTCCCCGTGCGCGCACGAGGAGATAAGCCAATTTTTTTTTTTTTTTGTTTAGCTCAACTAATATATAAAAACAATAAGTCGATCAGTGATAATATTAAATAAGTTGATAATATTAATTCAATGCGTAAATACAAATTATTTATCACATTATTCCCTAATCTATCCTTTAATTTTCGCGTACTCATTCCCTACCTACCCTCCAAAGCCAATCACTACTAAAATCAATCCAATATAAAGTCCACTATTCACCTACCAACTCATTTTCACCTACCCACTTCTCAATAATCATTCCACCTACCAACTAATTTCCACCTACCCACTTCTCAATAATCATTCCACCAATTCCACCCGTGAAAACATTCAATTATTTCACTTGACCCATATCTCTTATATTTTATTCAAATTCTCCCTATAAATATAATCATCTATCTGAATGAATATTCAATTTACATAGTTTCTTTCCCAATACCCTACTCGAGAAAGTGCAAAATTAGCTTTCTAAACAATGCTACGCTAATTTTTCTGCTGCAAAAATTCCATCGCCACACGACTGCAACTATAAAGAATTGATATTAAAAACTGTGGCGACACCACCGACCAGATAGGCGTTCGATAATTGAACATTGAAGACAATTTGAAATATCATAATGATATTTTGAAGATTGACTTCTAAACTTTTGTCTGGTCTGATGGTGTCGTTCCAGTTTTTAACATATCAATTTTCTATAATTGCAGTTGGAATTAGAAGTTCGAGAATCGATTCACACTTGCTGATTTCAGTCTACCTCTCTAATTAATTAATTTCAGGTAAATATAATCACAAATAAATAATAATTTTCACATAATTCTAATTGTTTTGTTTACCTAGATATTCTTTCTTGTATAACACTTAACATCATATTTGTTTCCCTATTTAATTGTTTTGTTTACCTAGATATTCTTTCTTGTATAACACTTAACATCATATTTGTTTCCCTATTCTTGAATGAGAATTGCTTAGAAGGAAACCAAATATTCTCAATTAGCAATTGGCGATGTGAATTAGCAGAATAATCTGTTGAAAGTAAATTACTATTTATTGTTATATTTTTACTTTTTCATTTTCATTTCAATATTTTTTTTTGCCACAAACAATGTTGCTTAATATTCTCAACCTGTAAACACAAAAATAATCAAGTGTCAAACTGCGCTCGGAGGAAGAACCGATTTCCAAATAAGTTAGAGCTTTCCAATGTCTAGGAAGGCTCGGCCATAAAAGATGACAGAACTAATTTTCTTCTAAGTTAGAGCTTTCCACTGTCTAGGAAGGCTCGACCATAAAAGATGACGGAATGTTAACTGCAACGATCACCGACCTTTCCAAATTTGAACAAACATTTCCAATTACATTGTAGGCAATCTCCTTATTCATCACCAAATATTAGCATCTAACCATTGAAGATAAGTTCAGTAAAAAAAAATAACAAATATCCCATTTACAAGCATTTTATTTTTTCCTACGTTTATTGCTGAAATTCGATATAAAAATAAAATTCCTTTATCGAATCCGAATATGCAGACAAACGTCGTGTGTGTCATACATCTCAATCATTTCCAACATTTGCCAAATATGACTATCAAGATGTCATAGAATGTTCATAAAACATATCTTCAATAATAGTGACATATATCGGAGTGGTTATGTATTTACAAACAGGTTTCAAGGCGAAGAAAACAAAAGCCGATGATCACATTGAAGAAACTAACTTTCCAGAGTCGATATTACGTTCAGAAATCGAGCCATGTATCCACATCTTCACCACATGTTAACCTAAAAAAAATAACACGCATGCAACACTAATATATCCTCAACGACTGCAAAACCCGTGCAATGCACGGGCAAAAACTAGTATAAATTAAGTTCGCGATCGCTACATATATTTGTGATAAATAGGATATCTTTATTTAAGGTTGACTTTCAGAATCGTGGGTGCAACGTTTTTCAACGGGGAAGTGCATTGACTAGTACAATGCCTTTTATACGGACTAGTACTCCCCCATCATATCTTCGTTTGACAAGCAGTACAAGGTTCCTATCTATTTGATCAATTAGACATACTAACGTGGAACATCCTCTAAGCTTTTGTGCTCTATTTCCTGTACAATTCCTTAAGCAATATCAATTTCTTTGATCTCAAAATATCAAAAAAATTTCCTAAAAAAATAAAATATTTCGTTTCTCAGCTATTTGTAAGCACAGGTTCATCGATAGGTGATCAGTTGAAATCTGCAAATTATAGTAACGCAAACAAGAAATAAAGTAGTGAGTAGAGTATCGTTCTCACGAGAACCATGTACTTAATCTAGTATTAATTAATATTAATTTTAATCTAATAGCAAAATTTGTTTGAAGAATTTATACTAATTAATTAATTATTCTAATGAACAATTTATGAGAGCTTTTGTAAAGTTATGTGAGATTATTACTAAGATCTTGAATCCACCATATTAATATGTTTTAATGCAGTTCAATAGCAAGACAATATATGCACATTCCTAAGTTAATTAATAGCGACTCTCGATGACAATTATATATCTACTCTCATACGACCTTCTTATATATCTATAAAAAATGTGACTTAAAAACATGCATTAAAAATGCTAAATATTTATTGAAATTATGCAAAGCATATCAGTAATTAACCTAGTTTAACTTCTCGGTAAAGGAGAAGATGAGTTTATTTTTTTCTTTTGTTTTTACTTCTTGAAAAATGAATATATTTCTTGAATAATGCATAATGTACAAGAACACCTGAAATTTTAAAGATGTTTTTGGATGAATCGCATCTTTTGAGCTAGCTAAAGTATTGAGAAAATGAAGATTAGATAATGCTTAATGTGCAATAACACGTAACGTACTAAAGAAGTTTTTAGATGAAATCCATCTTTGGAGCTAGCTAAAGTAATAAGAAAATGAAGAGATTAAATCGTTACAGCTTCTATGTCTTCAAATTTCACTTTCCAAAACTATGAATCTTTCTTCACGTCCAAACATTTTGTCCGTGGTCTCAATTGTTTGCTATCCTCTTTGCACATAAAACTAATGTACGTGGTCACGTACGCTTTCTCTCCTCTCTTATCACACAAAATTCTTTGGCTCCCTCGCTGTCGGTTTCCTCTCCTCACCTTTCTTTGTCACACTGAATTCTTTGGGTCCCTCTCTGTTGGCGTGTCTTCATCAAAACAATGCTGTCCACAGAAAGTCTCTCACCCTAATAAACATGTGGGATTAAAATAAATTAATTGCTGCCTTGTCTAATCTTAAATTATAGTTTAAATTTGTTCATATATTTTGCAAAAATCACAATTACCCATTTATTATTATTCATACTTTTTATACGACTTACAGTTTATAATCTTAATTTCAGTTTAAGAACTTCCAAACATGAGTTAATGTATGAATCTCCCTTCGGAATTGAATTTTACATGGTATAATTGTAGAACCATTGCATTATCTACTTAAATTTAATTGATTTAATTTTTTTTTGAATTAAAAGAATAATGCTATTTGTTACGTTATCATTGTATACGGCAATATAGTGATATTAAATGATAGTTCTAAGAGATATAAAATTCATAATATTGAACTCATAAAAATTAGATTTTCAGCAGATTTTTATAAAAAAGTAATAGATATGTGGTTGAAAAGTTGTGGATGCCATGAAATTTGTGATACAACTTATTGTAAGTTTTGGGTGTGTTTGAATCACGTTATTTTGAAAAAATGTATTCTGAAATAGTAGATTAATGGATAATGTGTGGTTGAAAAAGAATGAAAAATTATTAATGTTATGAAAATATTATTTTATTGAATAATGTGTGGTTGACAATGAATAGAAAAATGGAAATAAAAATTTTAATGTGTACCAAACACGGGATTTGATTTAGTTTTTAATCCAATTATTTAACTCAACCAGGATTTAGGGACCGGTTCTTATAAAGACTTTTAATTAGAAAAATCACTTTTATAAAATTAGACAAAAGGTTCAAAGGCAATTTTTAAATCTCAAAAACTTTATTTCACTTTTCAAAATTAATGTCAAACAAGTCGTTAATATAAACATGACGATGAACATAAGTGATACAGTAGCATTATTTAAATTGAAATGGCTGATCATTTTCTTCTCTATATATAGTCTGCCCATATAACATTTCCCTTCGCCCGAATAAAATACTTCAGATAAAAAATGGGTTCTGTTGTACCGGCCACTGCAAATAATTCATCATTTCTTGAGGGTTTGCTTGAATGCCTTGAGAGCCATTCTGAACCCTCTATTCCAATTTCTGCAGTATTGTATACTCCTGAAAATTCTTCATACTCTTATGTATTGCAATCTTACATACGAAACTTGCGTTTCAATGAGTCTACAACCCCTAAACCACAACTGATTCTAACTGCATCGCATGTTTCCCATATTCAAGCAGCCATTGTTAGCGCAAAAATTCATGGCCTGCAAATGAAAATCCGCAGTGGAGGCCATGATTATGAAGGTGTCTCGTATGTTTCAGATCTTCCTTTTTTCATTCTTGATATGTTCAACTTTCGGTCCATCGATGTCAACATAGAAAATGAAACTGCGTGGGTTCAAACTGGAGCAACTCTTGGTGAAGTTTTCTACAGAATAGCAGAGAAAAGTAATGTTCATGGCTTCCCCGCCGGAGTTTGCCCGACAGTTGGCGTTGGTGGCCATTTCGGTGGTGGCGGATATGGTAACATGATGAGAAAATACGGCCTCTCCATTGACAACATTATTGATGCACAAATAATTGACGTTAATGGCCAGATTCTTGACCGTGCATCAATGGGAGAAGATTTGTTCTGGGCAATTACTGGAGGTGGTGGATCCAGCTTTGGAGTTGTTCTAGCATACAAAATCAAGCTCGTTCGCGTCCCCACTATAGTTACTGTTTTCCGAGTCACAAGAACTTACGAGGAAAACTTAACTAACATCGTTTACCGTTACCAAGAAGTTGCACACAAGTTGCCTGAAGAACTCTTCATCAGAATGTCACTTGATGTCGTGAACAGTAGTGTCCGAACTAGAGAAAAAACCAATAGAGCAAGATTCTGGACCTTGTTCCTTGGAGATTCCAAAAAACTTCTCTCTCTCATGAACGAAACTTTTCCAGAACTGGAATTGGAACAATCGGACTGTATTGAAATGAGTTGGGCTGAATCTGTCGTTTTCTGGACAAACTTTCCCGCCGGAACTCCGGTTAACGTTCTTCTCAGTAGGGTTCCTCAAGTTCTAACCCACCTTAAGAGGAAATCCGATTACATAACAAACCCTATTTCAAAACAGGGTTTGGAGTTCATATTCAAGAAGATGTTAGAAGTGGAAAGTGTAATGCTTACGTTCAATCCCCTTGGAGGTCGAATGGCTGAGATTCCACCATCAGAAAAACCTTTTCCACACAGAGCTGGAAATCTATTCAAGCTTCAGTATGCAACAAACTGGGAAGAAAACGGCGTTGAAGCTGAAGAAAAATACATTGATCTGACAAGAAAATTATACGCTTTTATGACTCCTTTCGTCTCCAAGTCGCCAAGGGGATCATTTCTCAATTACAGGGATCTTGATTTGGGGATTAACCACAATGGGAAAAACAGTTACTTAGAAGGAACAGTTTATGGGATTAAGTATTTCAAGGAAAATTTCCATAGATTGGTAAAGATTAAGACAAAGGTGGATCCGGACAATATTTTTAGAAATGAACAAAGCATCCCGGTGTTACCGTACCAGAAACTATAAAAATTCAGACACAAATAGTGCCTCTTCTGTTGTCTAAAGTCGATGGTTTTTATTTTAGTATGGAAGTTTGAGCTCAAGGCAGAAGCTTCTGATTCTGGTTTCATTGGTGTTGGAGCTGTCATTCGTGAACGTTCATGTGTTGTGATGGTCTCCGGTGCTAAAAAGGTAATGGACCGTGCGAGGTGTGGCTATACGAGAGGTGCTAATCTTTGCTCAGAATGTGATGCTTTCTTAGTAGTTCATAGAATGTTGTGTCTCCTCTATCCCTTGGAGCTCTAGTCTCTTTGGATAATGTACCATTATTATCTGAATTTGGTTGTAGCACTTGTGCTTCATGCCTTGTTCGGGAAATGATGTTTATAAATTAATTTTGTTAGATATTTACTTTGAGTCTAGATCAAGTACTCTTGGATCGATTGCATTGCAATTGCGATTTTGTCAGTGGTCCAATGAGATCAATTTCATTGATCATTTATTATGTTTTCAAAAGCAAAAAACAAGAATTTTGTATTAGACATGATGATACTTAGTTCATGTTTGATTGGAATTAAAGTCAAAATTTTAATAAATTTTGATAAAAGTTAATGAAATGTGTGGTTGAAAAATTGTGAGTTCCGTGAAATATGCGATTAAAATTAATTGTTAGCGTTGATTTAAATTAAAATTTAGATTTTAATCCCTAACGAATAGACTTAGTCTTTAAACGTATAATATTGATAATTTGATAATGTTCAAAGACGAGCAATACTATCCGAGTTCAATCTCTTTTTGAAGTTCCATCATATCTTAAGATTTGACTTTATATAAATGTGACTTGGTATTAAATAATATAATAATACCGATATCAAATTCCCTTTTTGAAGTTCCACCATATCTTAAGATTTGACTTTATTTAAATGTGACTTGGTATTAAATAATATAATAATACCGATTTTATATCATTTCAAAGACAAGCTCTAATATTTGGAGAAATGCTATAAGTACAAGGTTTTTTTTTATAAATTTTATATAGGGAGATAGCCATGAAAAAAAATATATAATAATATCTGTACTTACGGAGTTTTTCAACTATCCGACTTCAATTCCCTTTTTGAAGTTCCATCTTGTCTTTAAATTTTCATACACCAAAAAAGACCTTTTGCAGCGGCCAAAAAATGCTACAGTGAACCTTTTGTGGCGTTTTAGCGTATGTTGCAAAGGTCGATGTTGCCGTTAAGGGAAGACTTTTTACAGCGTTTATTCACCGTTGCGAAAAAACCCTTTTGCAGCGTTTGTTAAACGTTGCAGTAGATCCCTTTTTGCAGCATTTTTCAAACGTTACGGTATACCCTCTTTTGCAGTGTTTTTTAAACGTGCGGTAGACCTCCCCCCCTTTTTGCAGTGTTTTTTCAGCGTTGCCGTAGAATTTTTTTTTTTTTTTTAACAATTATATATGGTAATTGACCGCCAAAATTAAAAATAACACTTTGTGAACAAATTTGGAATTGCATAAAAATTGATAATTTCATTAAATTTTTGAATCAATACAACATTAGAATATGTTACAACACAACATATCTAAAGTTCTTATTGCCGTATACAATATATTTCTGACCAGATTACCCTCTCCTTTGAGAACGGAGTATCTTCATCAATAACACACTGTTGTAAAAACAGAAGGATCCCATTCTGCTCTCTTAGTTTGTCCTGAACGTGGTTCCTACAGTAAGCACAATTCCCAACAATGGCCACATTGGACCAAACCTTCTTGATAATCATGCTGAGGCGTTCAATCTGCAATTTAATGACATAGTAAAGTCAATAATGTGAGCAACAAAATGGGATCAAAAAATATTTATGAATCAAATTCAATGGAAATGAAACGACGTATTTGTCAAAAGACAAACATGATACATCAGATGTTGAGAGAGAGAGAGGGTATATAACGTCTGAATCCACTTTAGATTGGTTCCATCATAAATAATTAAATACAAATTTCATCCATACAAAATAGACAAAGTCATCTATTAATAAACATATGCTTGATATTGATGCTGCATTTCAACTCTTCCTGAAGATCCTCAAATAATCTAAGATTTGACTTAAAAAAATAACTAATGCCCTAGAACTAGAAGGTTTTCAGCTACGAATTTCAGGTCAGCAACTCAGATTAGATAAATCAGTAGTGTGTTCTGTAGATTTCTAGCAACACAAATACCAGACAAAACTAATTCATAAGATAGATAGAACCACAAAGAATCTTCATAAGATAAATCAAAAGTGTGTTCTGAAGATTTCTTATCATTATTCTCATCAAGCTTTTAACAAGTCATAACGAGTAATCAAGGTTAGCATTGAGA
The DNA here is from genome assembly GCA_019097785.1 of Fraxinus excelsior. NCBI lineage: Eukaryota > Viridiplantae > Streptophyta > Magnoliopsida > Lamiales > Oleaceae > Fraxinus > Fraxinus excelsior. The sequence continues at coordinate 20,213,940 of CM032624.1, read as the reverse complement.
AAACTTACAAAGTTCTTTTCTTCCAACTACCCTAGAAACCCATGCTGATTCATTGCACGAAAAACTAGAAAATCAGCCTTTCCAACATACTGCCTATCATTATATCAAGATAAGTTGACATTTTAGAAAAGTATAATACAAGAGAAAATAATTTTTTAAAAAGAGAGTACTTAAAAACGATTTCAAGAATGCTTCAAGTTACTGCTATATAGTGATCATCAACTAGATATCCCTATATGTTATACTTGCCCTCCTATTATAAATATGATACTTTCTTATCCATCATTTTAGAAGAATCAATGAACCCCTTCTCTAAAATCATTTCCAAAATAACAGATACCATTCATTGATTTCTTTGATCATCACTTAAGATTATTCTCTCTCTTCACAAAGTAATATTACAAGAAAATTGTCGGTAGCAGCATTGACAAGAATGTCAAGCTCCCAATATGCTTGATAGTTGCTTCCACTACTCTTTGTGCATCCTCCTATTTTTGAACATCTCCTTCAATTCCAATTGCCTGAAAATCATAAAATCCAAAAACATAATAGCAGATCAATTCTAACCAATTATACAAGTATCAATGAAAATTCCCGAACATTCCTTAGAAGAATCCAACTCCATCCAATACTTGCAGTTCATTTCCATTATTACTTTTCAATTATTCTTTCTAAACACATAAATTAATATTCTTTCGAAGCGACTCTGTGCATTTTTATAGCTGCAAATCTGTCCAGATTCTTTTTCTACTGCATTTTTTTTGTTTTTCTTAACACAAGTGGGGCGGCCCTACAAGGGCGAATGAAATTTTAAAAAGTCAATTTACCAACAAAATTCATATAGTGCACAAAAAGTGAGATTACATATAATATCATAAATAATGATATCAAAAGGTGAAAACAACCAAGGAAAAAAAGGGAATCAATTTCCCAAAAAAATGTCCAATAACAAACAACAACCCACATTACTAATCACTTAAATAAACGCATAAAAACACAGATATGCCCTTCACAGAAAGCAAAACTTACCATAGCAGCTCAAACTCAGTTACTCAAAAAAAAAAACGAAAACAGGTATTTGCATTATAAAAAGAAGTTAAAAATGAAACAAAGTCAATGAAGGAGAAAGTACCGAAATTAGTGGTCTTTAACAAAATTCACAAGAGAATCAAGAATGTTTTAAAGTTGAGACAAGGGAAGAGTTAATGTAGCCTACCATCTAATGGCGAAGAATTATTTCATACCACATCCAATAAAGTCAACAAAATTGCAACGACCACTTTACAAAGAATGATTTACTTATCAAATATTAAAATAAATAAATTTAACCATCCACGAAGACACTGTCAAAATTCCAGTCCTATAACACAAAAATGAAAAACCCCGTAAATCTCCAATTCTCCAAAATGGCTATTTTTGTTGTAGTGTTTACATTAGATAAACATGACTTATACCATGTTTGTCTACCATTCTCCAAAAGTTTTTTTCTTTCTTAAACTCATTTCAATCTTGTATTCTCACAATAAGATATTTTGCACATAAAAACAAAAATAAAAATTTTCCTACTTTTTAGTCATACATTCTAAAAAAAGAAAAATCATTATTCAAAACTCATTTTTCTAAAAAACTCTTTTTAATGAGTATCAAAGGGGCTTAGTATTAAATAATATAATCATAATGATTTGATATTGGTTCAAAAGACAAGCAATACTAAGTTCAATCTTGTTTTAAAATTTTACATTATATAAAACATGACTTGGTATTAAATAGTATAATAATAATGATTTGATATATGTGCAAAAGGTGACATTAACACGCACTTAAAAATGTTGTCAAATCTCGATTATATTAATCAATGGCAATCATTTATTAGAACGTTGAGATAGATCCAAAGACTAAACAACGAGATCTTCAAATCGCAAAATTGAACCAAAACCACTTTTTTGAAATCGTTGATTTGGATCCATGTGGAACTGCAAATATTTTGATTTAGAACCGAATCAAACCGCTTTGAAGTGGTTTGGCTAAAAACTCTATCTTTTCAAACGTTTCAAACCGTCAAACCATTTAAAAAATTGAAAATATATTAATTTAGATTTTGTCCGGCTCAATTAAAATTACATAGCATCCCAATTAAAAAGATAAATCTACATTAGACATAATCCAATTAAATTCAATGTTCAAATAGACAAGTATACATTCCAATTAAATAGTCGTTTTGAAAATTCGACCAATGAGTCTTTCGACATACTACTTTAGTGAAAATTCAAAGCAAATAAGTACAAGATTGTCCCCCTAAATTTGTTTGAGATTGTTAGTTGTTCAAATGAATCAAATATTTACAATTATTTCAATGCCTGCATTCCCTTCTAGTGGTAGAATTCTTAATTTCTTTAGGAGTTACGTTAAGTGAAAATATGGCTGAGGCGGTGAATTCACTTTAAAATTTAGTTGTATAGTGAGAAGAAACCTATCGTGATTCGTTAATATTTGAATAAAATAGAAGTATTGAATGATTTACAAAATGTTACTAAAAATATTATTGTATTTGATCTTTCTATTCATTTTCTTTTAATATTCATTTTATTTTATTTAATTATAATCAATGAATTCATGTATTATATTCTTATTTTTGTGGAGAGAATATATCGTATGTTACAATTGCAGATATTGTATTAATTAGTATCGACTAAGAAATTAAAACATTTTTGTCATGGTGTTGCATTGCAATTATTAGAATTATAGAAATTTGGTTTGTAATATTTTAACATCAAATTTTAAATTAATATTTATGATTTAACTTATTCAATATGTTTTATTATTATTATTATTATTATTATTATTATGTTAAACCGTTGTTTTAATCCGAACCAAACAGAAAAAAGTGGTTTTGATTGGTTTGGCTTAAAAATTGAAGTGATTTGATTTGGTTTGATATTCTAACCATTTTAAGTAATTTGGTTTGAAAATTTGTCGCAAATCGTCTAAATCGAACAGTGTTCACCTCTAATAAACCCATTTAGCAACACTCAATTAATAAGTGTTGCCTTTTGTATGTTGCAAAAGACTATTTTTGTTATAGTCATATAGTGGCAATATTTTTCGAGTTCAATCCCCTAAGTTTAAGCTCCATCTTCTTTCAAGATTTTACTTTATGTAAACACGTTTTGTCTAGGAATCTTCACATTCTACTGTATCCAGAAATATGTAAGAACCAGCATTTAGAATTTTTTGAAACAGAGATTAGAATTTTGGCTAAAACATTGCTGTTAAGAATGAAGAAAGTCTGTCTGCAGCCAGTTGTGCTAGTGGCCTACGGTCCATTGCCTAAAAAACCACATTTAAAGTAAATTATCACCGTAAATTTTCACAAATAGTTAAAAAATGTATAGAATACTATAAATCCAACTCCAAATAATTGAAACATTAATCATATGAGACGCAAGTGGTCCACCTTATTCCCTTCCTTAGTAAAAAAAATTGACAAAAACGACTATTGTATTAGTCCTACAACATTTAATTCCCGGCCTTAGCTGTTATTGCATGTTTTACTTTTGTCATCATCGAGCATGCTTCTAGAATTGTGGTTCCGTGGTCTTTGTCAAGGTGTCATTGTTTTGGGCAGAAGTGTTTGGATCACTCATAAAAGTTGTGGTTCCGTTTCATGGTCTTCTTCAAGTTTTCTAATTCTCACCTTTTTTAGTCCTCGTTGGGATCTCATTTTAATGAGATTTTTATTCTTAACATTATGTTATAGTGAATAAAAATATTAAAAATTCAAAAGTTATAGAATCCGTACAGAAATCAAACATAAATTGTTGTTATTTCCTACGAATTTGAATGAATTCTTGATAATGGGGAATTAATGGGGGCTTATTTTTGTTGTGTAAATATTCGTGTTTTCATCACTCATAAATGTTGTGGAACAAGAGGTAAGATGTGGATTTCCTATGCTTCCGGAGAGGTCCTTGAAATACTAGCAGCCATTTGTTTTTCGTCAATGACAATTTGGTCTTATGACAATATGGCATTTAAACACTGAAGCGGTGGCATTTTGAGGGTACATGAAAAGGCATTCATTCAGTCCTGTCATTCAAGAAAGTGAGCATCAGAATTGAATGATCTAGTTCCACGATAAATATTAGGGCTTCCAATATTCACTGGGCACAGCAAGAGGAGAGTGTTTGAAAGTATTAAGAAATACTCTCAAAAAGAAACCAAGGTTGACGTCGAAATCTGTTCTTGGCTGAGGTCGGGAAGTTTTGATCAAAGCAGTTATGCAATACGATTTTAGGCCCTTTTCCTGAATTTCTGGTGGAATCGACGGGAACAAATAGAAAGATCTCTTAATTCAATAAAAGCAGCTATATCATTTGGAAAATGAAATACCCCATAATTTAGGTGTTACTTTTGAATCTAGACGAGTGTTCTTATATCACTGCCACTTCTTCCATAATCCGCAGCTCCGACTTTAATTATATTAAAATTTTACTTCGAATTTTCTTAACTTATAACTTAAGTTGATCAAATTTTAGTTTTAACTACACATTGCGTAAGACTTACAATTACTGTCTACTTATCCATCACTTATTTCTACCTATTTCACTTTCTACTGTCTCTAGAAGTGTATAAGAGGAACCATTGTGAGGCTGGTGTTATCTTATAAGTGAAAACATTTAACATTGCTGGCTCAATGACTATCATATAAGTTATCATTATAACATTTGACATTATTGATAATAACAGATCCCACCAATGAGGCAGCCAGTTGTGCTTGGGCCATACAATCCATTGCCTTCCACACGTTTTCTCATGCTTGTATGTACTGAAGATTGTTTTTTTCTTCAATTGACGTGGAGATTTTTTAGGCATTCAATAAAGAATTATACTTGTGGTACACTCGTGGTACACTCGTGGTTAATAGTTTCTTTGACAGCACCCCAATATATAGAAAATTTGCTTATTGATTGAAAAAAAAAATGTTTTTAAAATCAATGTACAAAAATCTTCGAACTCACATGATGCAAAAGTGATAATAAATAATGTAAATGTAGCATTACTACAAAAAATAACCGATTTCGGGAAACAAAAAAATATGTTGTAGCAAAAATTGAAATTTGTTGCAAAAATAATTTGGCAACAACAAGATGTTGCGCATAATGTCGCGCTATATGAGTCACATAATATATTTTGCGACAACTTTCGCTTATGCATCGCATTAATAAACTCTTAACATTATTTGTTTGATGCAGAAAGTACAAAATAGCAACAAAATATTGGTCGTCATAATGTCGTCGCAATGCATATTTATCGCAAAAAATTAAAAGGGCAACTAGTCAGTTTGTCGCAACGATTATTCCAATAAAGTTTTTGCAAGAAAAATATTTTTTTGCGAATATTATTTTAAAAGTATAATTTTTTAACGTATTCTATTTTGCAACAATACTTGCTCGTAGTGATTATCTTTAATAACAAGTCATATTTGTCGTGAAATATGATTTACAATGCATTTGATATGTTGTACAACATATTTTAGAATATTCAGTCTTTGTAGTACAATTTATTATGTAACAATTAATGTTTGTAATTAAATTTATTTTGCAATACAAATAGTTTGTCGTGTCATCACTTAAGCAACAATGTATAATTATTGCCTAATTCATTTCATGATTATTCATATATGTCATGTATTTTATTTTACAATATATAAAATTATTACGTAAATTATTTTGTGACAATGGATATTTATTTATATGACGATCTATGCTTGTAGTTAAACTTATTTTGCGACACAAAGAGTTAATGTAACCTACTTTAACAATTCATGACTTTATAAAAAGAATGGTTCAATGTACAATTATTAAAATCTATATGATTTCAAAATATATAAAAACTTGTATTATTGTCAATCAAATAAATATAGACTAAAATATTATTTACTGACTTTGGTTACCTTCCAAAACTAAATTAAATACAAATAAATTATATTTTAGTAACTTCACGTTCTAACTACTTAATGTGGTTCACCAAAACTGTTGTGGTTTGACCCAAATTCTAGTGAGTATTGGAGTCTAAGTTGGAGCAGTTTTTAAGAGATAAAAAATATGAACCGGAGGAAAAAGTCATCGCTTGTTCACTAGCTTGGTGCTAGCTGGACGCTCGATCGAGAGGGGTGAAATACAACCCGAGACCTTGTCGTTCAACTGTCGCTAGCTGGCTGCTCGACCTTCTCTCGCATGTCACTCGAGCGACATGCTTTTCTGACCCTGGCCCGTTTATTCTGTTTAACGCATTTTTGGACTCATCTTCTTTTTACAACTCCAATATAAGATCATTCTATAATAGAGAGAATTGAGAGAGAACATTCTTGAGTGCTTAGATTTCAGTTGGTTATTGAAGTCTTGTCTTGTAAACACAAAGCTATTGATTTATAGTGGATTCTCCTTCTCAAATTTCGTGTTCTTGTTCTTCTTTTCATCTTTATTTCATTGTTACTATATTTTGTGATTCGATTTTCATAACAAGTAGAATCAGAGGGCAATGTTGATTGTTCCGCATGGCGATAATGAAGTATGATATTTCATTGCTGGATAGAAACATGAGATGTGCACTATGGCAAGTGAAGATGCAAGCGGTGTTGGCACAGATGGATTTGGAGGAAGCCTTCATTGGCTTTGATAAGATGCTCACTGCCTGGACGCATGATGAAAAGCGATATAGGGATCAGAAAGCCCAATCTCAAATTCATCTACATTTCTCGAATCAAATTCTTCAAGATGTTCTTAAGGAGGAGAGTGCCGCTGCATTGTGGTAAAAGTTGGATCAGCTTTGCATGACAAAGATCTTGACTACCAAGCTATACTTGAAATAATGATTGTATTCTTACAGGATGTTTGAAGGTACGTCATTGGGTGATTACTTAACTATGTTCAAAGAAATCGTGGCTGATTTTGAGACATTGGAGGTTAAGTATGATGAGGAGGATTTGGCTTTGATGTTGTTGTGTTCACTACCACCATCACATGTGACTTTTAGGGACACTATTCTCTATAGTCGGGATACTCTCACCGTGTAAGAGGTCTATGATGTTTTATTAACTAAAGAGAAGATGAAGCATCTTGCTGGAGGATTTGAAAATCATGCTGAAAGCTTGATTGTGCGTGGGAGGAATCATGATAGAAATTCTGGAAGAAATATGAAGTGCAGATTGAAGTCTAGACATGCTGAGAAGACATGTCATTACTGTAAGAAGAAGGAGAATATTAGAGCTGATTATTTTGCTTTGAAAAATAGAAATAAAGTTGCGGTGCTACGGATAAGGGAAAGCAACATGTTAATGCAGCAGAGGCTGATGTTGTGGAGAGTGAGCAAAGTGGTGGAGAGCTTCTTGTGATTTCTGATGGAGATACTAAATCTAGTAAGGAATAGGTTCTTGACTCAGCTTGTACTTTTCATATGTGTCTTAACAAGGATTGATTTTCTACATATAAAAGAGTTTCAAAAGGTGCTGTGATAATGGGAAACAACGTGCCTTGTAAAATTGTTAAAGTTGGTACAGTCAAAATCAGAATGTTCGATGAGGCTATTAGGACACTTATAGATGTGAGACATATTCCAGAACTGAATCGGAATCTCATATCTTTGAGTGCACTTGACTCAAAGGGCTACAAATACAATAGTGAAGGTGGAGTTTTGAAGGTGAGCAACAGTGCTCTTGTTGTCATGAATGGGCATAAAAAATGTACACAACTGTACATTTTGCATGATTCCACTATGGTTGGAGATGCAGCAGTTTTTACTTCTTCTTTGACAAATGATGAAGTTACAAAACTTATGCATATAATGCTCGGGCATATGAGTGAGAATGGAATGATGAAACTGGGTAAAAGGGAACTTCTTGATAGGCAGAAGACCAGAAAAATGGAGTTTTGTGAGCATTGTGTCTTTGGGATATAGAAAAAAGTTAGATTTTCAAAAATAAAACACAACTCAAAAGGAACACTTGAATATATCAATTCAGATCTTTGGGGACCAGCCAAGGTACCATCTAAATGTGGCTATTATTATTTGTTGACAATAATTGATGATTTCTCTAGGAAAGTTTGGGTATTCTTCTTGAAGTAGAAAAGTGATGTGTTTGGAACATTCAAGGAGTGGAAAACATTGGTAGAAAAGTATAGTGAAAAGCAAGTGAAATGTCTATGCACTGATAATGGGTTGGAGTTTTATTTAGATAATTCAATAGCTTCTGCAGAGCTGAAGGCATCTTGAGACACTTGACAATGTCTGGGATCCTCAACAGAATGGTGTGGCAGAATGGATTGGAGAAGGTTCGTTGTATGCTTTCGAATTATGTGTTGTCTAAGTCTTTTTGGGCTGAAGCTACTACTACAGCGTGTGATAAATCTCTCACCATTAATTGCCATTGATAAATAGAAACTAGAAAAGGTATTGTCCGGTAAACCTTCTTGTTATTCTGATTTGAAAATTTTGGGTTTTCGGCTTATGCTCATGTGGATAATGGAAAGTTGGAGCCTATGTCTAGAAAGTGCATTTTTCTTGGGTATAAATCAAGCGTAAAGTGATATAAGTTGTTTTTTAGACTAGTAAGGTGGTAGTGAGTAGGAATGTGGTACTTGATGAACTTGCTATAGTTCGTGGTTCATCTTTTGGGGATTCTAATAAAATTGAGAAGCAGAATTATTCAACTTAGGTGGATTTGGAAATTGGGTCAGATGAACAATCAGAGATTGCAGAACAGTCTACTATAGACCAGTCTAGTTAAGGGTTGATAGACAACAATATCCTTGCCTATTTTGCCTACACTACCAGCGCCAAAGTATACAATATCTAAGGATAGACTTCGCAGATAGATTAAACCTCCACAAAAGTATGGTGAAGCAGATTTGGTTGCTTATGCATTGAATGTTGCTGAAGACATTGATTCCACTGAGGAGCCTGCTACATATTCGAGGCAGTCGGTTGCAGTTATTCCGGCAAATGGATGATTGCTATGTAGGAAGAGATGGAGTCTTTAAGCAAAAATAACACTTGAGACTAGTAACATTACCTAAAGGTAAAAGGATAATTCGTTACAAATGGGTGTTCAAACGAAAAAAAGGTATATCTGGGATTGGAGATACTAGATATAAGGTTAGATTGGTGACAAAAGGTTACAATCAGATTCCAGGTGTTGATTTCACAGATGTGTTCTCGCCAATTGTGAAACATAATTCTATTCGAGATTTACTTGGAGTGGTGGCTAAGAATGACTTGGAGTTTGAGCAAATGGATGTCAAGATAACATTCTTACATGGAGAACTTGAGGAGAACATCTACATGCAACAACCAGAAGGATTCATAGCTTCAGGGAATGAAGACTACGTGTGCTTACTGAATAAGTCCTTGTGTAGTTTGAAGCAGTCACTGAGGCAATGGTATAAAAGGTTTGATTCATTCATGACTATTCATGATTTTGATAGATGCAATTATAATAGTTGTGTAAAAGATGGGGGATCAACTGCGTATTTGTTGTTATATGTTGATGACATGCTCATAGCAGCCAATGATAAGGTAGAGCTTAGAAAAATAAAATCACTTCTCAGCAAGGAGTTTGACATGAATGATTTGGGGACAGCAAATAAGATTCTTGGAATGGATATTTTGAGGGATAGAAAGACTTGACAATTTGTATTTGAGTTAGAAGGGGTACATTGAGAAGGTGCTTGAAAGATTCAACATGATAAAAGTTAAAGCTGCTAGTACTACTTCAAATTATCATCGACTTGTGTCCACAGTCAGATGAAGACATTGATTATGTGTCTCGGGTTCCTTACTTCGCTCATGTATACTATGGTTTATACGAGACCTAATTTAGTACATACAGTTAGTGCAGTTAGCAGATACATGGGTAATCCTAGCAAGGAACATTGGAAAGCAGTGTAGTGAATATTTAGATACTTGAGGGGTTCTTCAAATGCTTGTTTGCATTTTGGTAGAAATTCAGGTGGAGTCACTGGTTATGTAGATTCAGACTATGCATGTGATCTTGAGAAAAGGAGCTCACTTACAAGGTGTGTGTTTACCCTTGGTGGTTTTGCTATCAGCTAGAAAGCTACCTTGCAAAATACAGTAGCTTTTCTACAATAGAGGCAGAATACATGGCCGTTAGAGAGGCACGTAAGGAGGCTATTTAGATGAAATGATTGATTGGTGAAATCAGTGAAAACTTGCAAATATCTACATTGTTCTGTGATAGTCAGAGTGCAATTTTCTTGACTAAAGATCAGATATTTCATGAGATGACGAAGCACATTGATGTGCTGTATCATTTTGTGCTTGATGTGATTACTCGTAGTGATATTGTAGTAGCAAGGTTGATACCAGTGATAATCCTGCTGATATGATGATAAAACCACTTCATATTACTAAGTTTGAACATTGTTTGAACTTAGTGGGTGTTTGTCATTGATTAGTCCATTGGGGCTTGTTTAAAGAGGATGAGTGGTGTTTATTGATGGAGTTGTGACTTGGAATTTCTTGTGTTGAAATTTGGCTCAAGATGAAGATTTATTGTGGTTTGACCTAGATTCTGGTGGGTGTTGGAGTCTAAGTTGGATTGGTTTTGAAGAGATCAAAATCATGAATCGGAGAAAAACATCGTCGCTTTTCGCTAGCTTGATGCTCGCTGAATGCTCAAGCGAGAGGGGTGAAATACAACCCGAGACCTTGTCGCCCGACCATCGCTGGCTGGCCGCTCGAGTGATACATTGTTGCTCGACCTTCTCGAGCGATAGGCTTTTCCGGCCCAAGCCCGTTTCTTCTGGTTAACGCATTTTTTGATATATCTTGTGATCCGGTTTTCATAACAAAACCTAAAGAAAATAAAAAAATAAAGAAAAAAAGAAAATAAAACTAGAAAGAAATGAGCAATTCTTCTTCATGAGGCCAGTGTTACTACAGTTCTAGTATTCTACATTTTTTCAAGCCCAAACTTGCTTCTATCATTCTTTCACTTCCCACTATTGCCTTTATTAGAATTTTTCTCAAAGACCATTCCCCGATCCTCGACATTAAGGGAAGAACTCAATATTTAAAGTTTCCTAGAATATCTTTTGTTAACTTCTTTAGCAAAAATAATATCACAAACATCACTAAATTTCAATCTCCCATTGCCTATGAGTTATTAACCGCAACTCTTATACTTAACTATCCAGTAGTGATGCCAATAGGATTAGGGCACAGACCTCATTATCAAATTTAATCTCGAGTGAAACAAACTAATTGATGGTTGTATTCAAATTTATTGAGATGTTCTACTACTGAAACACCTTCAGCCATCTTTAAATTAAATAATTTTTTTATCAAATTTATCTTATTTCACACAGATGGCTTCTCATTCATATCGAAAAATACCTTAATCAAATCCATTGTGGTTTTTTTTCGTCGTCACATTATGACAAGCGTTCTTTGATAGTATCAATTAGATAACACCTAATACCTGATGATCAAGTTGTTTATATTCATCGTCCTACATTTCTTTCGACTTTTCATTCGAAAGAGGATGGCGCAGTTTTTTCCTTGTAGAGATAATCCTCGATATTTATCCTCCAGAACACAAAATTCATATTATCAAACTTGCACATCCCTAACAACTCGTCAGTCATTGCTCTCAATACAACCAAAAGTTTTGAAGCCAATTATTGAGAATTATAAATTGTAGTTTATTCCACCAAGAGCAATCAATTTAATAAAAAAAAAGAAAGAAAAATAAACACTCAAGAACACGTATAATTTATACTGGTTAACGTCAATATGAGATTATGTAATCTTCCATCACTTTAGTTACTCACTATTTACAAAGAAAATTTGCACTTTTATTCTCTAGCCTCTCTTTCTCTCTTTTTTTTATATGATAATGATAAAGCTTAAGGAGCCTCCCTACTAGTCTCTACTTATAAGATAAATTATGGCAAAATCGAATTATACAAAGACTCTTCCAAGGTCGATTTGTGACCAATTCCAAAAGGTGTCAATAATTAGGCTCCACGACTTAATAAAACTAGCTATTACTTTGATTTTATGATGTAGATCGAGTCTATAACACACAAACAATCGGATCGTACCTTAAGAAAATAAACGTTTTTTCTTATTTCATGAACAACAAAAAAACCCTATAAGATATTTTGGAGTCTTAAATACTGAAAGAACAGATAACATACTGGACCAGCAGTCCCTTAATGGGTTGGGCTACAAAGCAAAATAAATAAATACTGAAAAATAATGAATTAAGAAATATTAAGTGTCGTTTTGACTTAGTAAACGAATCCAGAAGTTCAAAATTCATCATACGTTACAGCTGTGAGTTCAATAGGAATTGTCGCGAGCTTTACGGAATGGGGGTTATGGGCCCAAAATGGATACCGTATGCAAAAGTTATGTCATTTTCTTCGAACGCTGACTATCCAAACGTTTCAAATATACAATTGCTTGTTCCTCCACACTAGGCTCATCAGTTTGGATGAGCTCTCCTTAATCATTGCTATTTATTCCATAGTCCACAGTGATCAATTTTAATGATAGTATATATAAACATATTTTTGTTAGGAAAATGGATTTCCTATTAAACATTGTTGACATACAAAAATGTGGCCCAATCAAAGGGTTCAAAGATCGAAACTCATTTAAGAAATTCGGAGGATAAGCACAAATAAAACCATGTAAAAACCCAAGACGAAGTTATGCAGCGGAGGCCCACTAAAAGCACGCTTGATGCCACAAGACAGTGTTATATAACAGAGGCCCAGCATCGCTCAAGTCAACTTGTCGCCCAAGATCCGAGTGCGTACAGTATCACTATTGCCCAAGCTGGGCAAGTGTAATGGACCATTTGAAGCAACGGTTATTGAGACGGTTAACAAGCAATCTTATCACAATTCATGATCCAAGAATCTTGGTTACAAGAAGTTCAGTAATGGGAGTAATGGCCGCGATTAAAATGGCAGTTCCTTGATTAGTTGGCCATTCAAGAGAAAGTGGGTAGTTATGAGCGATGATCAGTTTTCAAACGGTTCTACAAAAAGAAACCACCAAAGAAGTATAAAAGAGAAGAGATAGCATGAAAGAAGGACCCCGATCAAATCACTCTCGAATAGAGAATATTTAATTTCCGTTCTTTCATTTTCTTTTTGTTAAGCTTTTAATTGCTTTGTGTGCTTGTACCCCTTGAAGGCGTTTCGCTTCTTATAAATTTTAATCTTCATAAATAAAACACTCCTCGTTGAGACTTTGTCTCGAGAGGTTTGTTCCTTACACAATCGTCTAAACCATCTTTTAATTGTTAGCGACTTCCCGCGCGAAACAAACTTATTCAGTAATTAGTATTGAATTGTACATTATTATTATTATTTGATATGGGTTTAGGGCAAACTATATTATTCTAGTTCGATCCATCTTGTTTCAAACTTTTACTTTGGATTTTCTTAACTTATAACTTATATTGATCAAATTTTGATTTTAACTACACATTTTGTAAGATTTACAATTATTATGTACTTATCTATGACTCATTTTTATCGGTTTATAATTTCAACAACTCATAAAAATCCAAACAAATACTTTTTTTTGTTGAGGAATTTTCACGTGTTACTGTCTCTAAAAATGGATAGAGGAACCTTTGAGGCTGACTTGTTGCGAAATTTTCACTTTCTACTGCCTCCACAAGTTTATGAGAGGACCCACTGTGAGGCTGACGCTATCTTATAAGTTATAACATTTAAATTATTGGCTCAGTGACTATCAGCTAACATTTGACATTATATGGTTAATAGTATATCCCACAAATCAGGGGAAAAAACAATAATGTCAGTTTTCGCCATTGCCTAAACCACACGTTTTCACCGTGTCTTGCATATACGGGAGATTTTTTAGGCATTCACTTTAAAGTTGAACCTTAAAAAATGTTGGAATGTAGAATAAAAATTATTTAAAAAACTATTTTTTAAATTTAGGAATTAAAAACTGTTACTAGATGTTCATGAATATGTTATAATCAAAAAACAAATATTGAGAATTTATCGAAATTCAATAATCAATTTATTGATCATGTCTAAATCACGAACTTGCAACTTTTTAGATCACAAACTTTTAGCTTTTAATTTCTAAAATTGGTACTCCAAACCTCCCAACCTTTTATGTCATCCTTCAAATTCAAGACTATATCGGTGTATGAACAGTTTTATTTTATTTCAACAAGAAAACTAATTCTAGATTGCACTGATGACCAATCTACTTATTTATTTGTATTTTTTTCATTAAAGGCAAAAGATTGCAATTTCGAGATATAAAAAATCACATATACCAATAAATATGTAATACTTTCACCAGACCCGACATATATGTATTTTATTTATATCCAAGATCCAATAATTAGGTACGGACAAATTACTGTTTTGCTCCTCTAGTTATTTTCACTAAATTAAGTGTCATTTTCTTTAATGGTAAAAAAATCAAATATGTCGAAGTTTAGTTGTTGATAAACATTAAGTTTAGATTTCATCTGTTCAACAAAAAATACTTTAACTAGTTGCTCTACCCATTTTTCAAGCTAATGATTCCTTGACAAGAATTCATGTTCTTTACTTCATTCGTTTTCAAGCTACTAACTCATTGAGATATTAATCTACTAAATTGATGTCACTCATTAGTGAATCATATAACTATTAAACTCATGAATATGCACAATCATGTCAAGGGATTTTAATGAAATACTCTATAATTAAGTGGAATTTAATTTTTCAAAGGACATGCTATAGAACTAAACTCAACAAGTTGTCCATTCAACACACTCCAAGTATACTAGCGCTATCTTCAGATAATTTTACGATAAGGACAAATCACAAATTCAAATAATGAATCGATTAACACAACAACCTTCTGGTACAAAATGTCAACATTTATATATTGATTATGAAAAAGTTATTTATGATCAAAATACAAGTTATGTCACACTACATTTTTCAATACAAGTACCCAATTTACATTATTGTAAGTCACTACAACAAATGTTACTTTTTACGGCACGCATTTACGGCATATAAGGCATGCTATAAAAAATGACTATTTACGGCATGCCTTAAATGCACGCCATAATAATTCAATAACTAAAAGTATTTACGGCATACATTGATGGTATGTCGTAAAAAGTAAACTTTTACGACACACATTGATTGCACGCCGTAAAAAACCAAATTAGATTATTTACGGCGTGCATTTGTGCAAGCCGTAAAAGATCAACTACATTATTTATGGCATGGTACATGCCATAAAAAATGCAAACTAGATTATTTACAGCATGTAATTTTGCACGTCGTAAAGAATGCAAAAAGTTATTATTTTTCTTTATTTAGCCATTACTATTTGCCCTAAAAAAAATTTCCTTTTATTTTCCCTTGCGTCTCTCTTGATCGTCTCACAAGTTTCTCTCCTTCGAAATTCACACACTACTAGAAAGTGAGGCAATAAAGATAGATATTTGGCAAAACGTCTTCCGTTGCTAATACCAACAGATTAACAACAAATTAGCAATGAATTATTACTTTTTCATTATTAAAAACTAAATACTAAATTAACAACAGAATTACCAACGGAAGACTTCCGTTGGTACATTTTTGCTACTAATTCGTCGGTAAAAAATTAAAAATAATAAATAATAAATTAAATATTAGTGACAACGTCAAAATCTGTTTGTCTTCCGTTGGTACATTTTTGCTACTAATTCGTCGGTAAAAAATTAAAAATAATAAATAATACATTAAATATTAGTGACAACGTCAAAATCTGTTTGTCTTCCGTTGGTACATTTTTGCTACTAATTCGTCGGTAAAAAATTAAAAATAATAAATAATACATTAAATATTAGTGACAACGTCAAAACCTGTTGGTGTTTATTGTAAGTAAAATTTTAAAAGTATTATATAGTTACCAACGAAAAATTTCCGTCTGAAAACTTAAAAAACTTTAATTCCCACCTAAAATTTGATTTGCCTCTAAAATTGATAAAATATCTTCTAACACAATGGGCTAAAATTAGAAATGAGAAAGACCCAACACAACCCTAACCTTCCATTCTCTCTCTCTCTCTCGCTCTCTCCCTACCTCCCCAATTTCCCTCAAATCATCCACGTCAACTCTAACCTTCCAGTTACCAGCGATGGTCGTCGGTCGTCCATGGTCAGTCACAACAGACAACTTTCAATTTTGTCTCTCTACTTCCACGGTTGTGATTTCAAAGCGGTAAGTTGTTAATATCCTTCAAGAAATTGTAGGTTGTTTCTTGATCTTCAAAGTTTTTGTGATTTTATCGAATTTTCATTCCTACTCCAGGCAACTTTGTGCACCTCTGGCTCTCCCTCTGTAGACTGTTGTCCTCGTCTGACTCTTTCATCTCTGGGGCTCTGCCTCCGTTCTCCTCCACTCCAGGCGTTGTGCACCTCCTCCTCTGTGTAGAAAAGTTAGGTATAATTTCATACCCTTTTTTATGTTTGAGCTGGGTCTATGTTTGATTTCATACCCTTTTTGATGTCTGAGGCTTTGAGCTTGTTAAAAAAATTCATGTTGAAATTTAGGTATTGTTGAACTTGAATTCAAATTGTTGTGTAGTCAGTAGTCTTTGTATGATGCTAACTAATCTTATGGAATTGAAATTAGGTATTGTTGAAATTTGGGAATTGTTGAATTGGAATGCTAATCAAATTGATTTGTCAAATTTTTTTCAAGAAATTTGTGTAGTCTATAGTCTCTGTCTTATGCTAACTAATCTTTGCCAATTGTTGATTTGGAATGCTGGGTTTGCCTTGGTGACTACTGACTAATTGAAATTTCTTGAATGTTGTAGTCTGTAGTCTCTATCTGTAGTATTGCTCAGTGCCTCAGTGCCTCTGTGAATCTGTAATTCTTTGAATTACTCTATGAATAGCACCATGAATTGCTTCCAATATTGCTATGTGAATTGCTAAGGGTATGAGAATGGATCATTAGAGATTGGTGAACTTAATGTGAGTATTTGGCTTGATTTTTGATTTGGGCATAACTTGCTTTTGCTTCTAGTAACTTGAAATTGATGCTTTTGATTGATCTATTTTGTTGAGCTTTTAACTTCTAGCTGGTGTAAGTGATCATGGCATGACTTGAAGTGGTAATCATGGTAGTTCAAGAAAACAAATTCATTGGCACTGTTCATTTGGTTATACATCATAAATTAACAACTAGACTTTTCAGGTATTGGGTTTTAACTTTAGCTCTTAGGAAAGCTTTTAATAACAAGTTACATTCTTTAGTGGTACACTAAGTACAAAGTTTTACTGATTGAGGTATAATTGGACTAGTTTTTTTGAGTAATTATTAGAAATTTCAATTCCAGTGATTTATGTTTCTCTTCTGCTTTTTCCTCCTCATATTTTAGTATATGTTTCCATTAAAATCAGACTTGATCAATGGACTCTACCTCGTGAATGCCACATTAGTAGTTTGGTAGTTACTTGTTAATGGACGCAATATAAAAATTTTCCGACTTAAATTATATTACAAATATTTAATAACCCATGTCTATCTATAATCAATAACCAAAAAAATAGAAGAATCAATTCTCCTACCGTGCTTTAAGTTATTGTTAGTTTCTCTTATTTTTAGAGTAGGTGATTTATATTTTCAGTTTATGATCAGTCTGCATTTACTATAATTTTCTAGATTTCAGGTGGAATTGAGTTTTTGTTTTTTGCTTGTAGTTGTATGGAATCCTTGGGATAAGAAGGCAAAGGAAATGGCTGATTTTGGAGATGATGAATACAAGTACATGCTGTGTGTTGAGGCTGCTACAGTGAAAAAACCTATCACTTTGATGCCTGGAGAGGAGTGGAGAGGAAGGCAGGAACTTTCTGCTGTGCCTTCAAGTTACTGTAGTGGGCAGCTTGATCCTCATAGAGTCCTGGGCATCTGAAAATTGGTCTATATTGAAATGTCCATTTATTATCTTTTTTCTCTTGAACTTAATTTTGAGTGTCTGTAAATTTTAATTTATTAACTTCCCTAGAAAAGAATAATTTTGTTTATGGATTAATTTTGTTTTAAATTATTGGTTTCCAGGTAATCAAATAAATAAATAATTTTTTAAAAATTAAATTGATATTTACGGCATGCTTATATAGTGAGATATTTTTTACGGCGTGCAGCTGAACGTCGTAAAACTCATTTACGGCATGCATTTTAGCACGCTCTAACAAGTGATATTTTTTACGGCATGCAACTGAACGCCATACAACTAATTTAAGGCGTTCCATAGACGACGTACTTTGCAGGCCGTAAAAGGTAAATCACTTTTTAGGGCATGTCTTTATACGGCATGCGGCCACATGCCTATAGTGAGTGATTATAAGTATTTTAATTCGCATACTCAATATTAAATAAATACAATAAAAGTAGATAAAAACCACAATTTGTTTATTATCAGAAATTGTTATTTTGCATCAGTAAAACTATATTGCATGAACTCACAACTCAATAAAATCAGTGTTGTAAAATGTGTGCATATGCTTGATGCTTTTTCAAAACGCTTAGCATATCAGGTATGTACGTGATAATGTGGTCAACTCATTTCATCAATCGTATATGCACACTTAAAAAACAAAATGCGCACGTATTTGTGTTAAAAAATTGTGTCAAAGTTACTTAACAAAATCGAGTCCATTTTTATAACTTAAAAAAAAAAAAAGTAAATTGAGCCAAATAAATGTCAAATTAACCCAAATCATCCAAGTCCATTAATTATATGCACAAATCTATATGGTTTTGACATTTAAAGAAAATCATATCAAATGATGCTAGTAGGAATAATCTTACATTATTGATGGTTGTGATTATGAGAATGAGGTTTATAATGATATCCTACCATCTACAAAAGATATTTGAAATTTTCGAGTTGAAATATTAGAGCTCGATGGAAATAATTTTGCATACACGAAAGATGATTTTAATGAAGAGGAGTTTAAATTGGAATCCGATAAAGAGTTGAAAAATATTTAGGATTTTTTAAGTCGATGGTCATAGCTAATCTAATCACAGGAATCGATTACCAAATATTGTTGTATTTATGATATTGAACATTATGTTTTTGTTAAAATTTTGAATAATATGTATAAGTTGAAGTAATTGTAGTATTTATAATATTAGCAAGATTTTTAAAAATAAAAATTAGAAGAATATGTATAAAGCTTAAAGAATGTATTCTTTAATATATTTGTTAGTTTAGAATATTTAAGATAATATTAAAAATTGAAAAACGCATAATTACATATGTGCTTCGCATATTCATATTCTTGTAATGCTTGATGCTCGATCGAAGTGCATTTTAAAACCTTGAACAAAACTCACACTTGTCATATAGTATATGTGTTATGTCATGCAATCCCATGTTTTATAGGTGTCCCTCGAAAACCTTAGTTGATATGCTTTTGGTAAATGAATTTGTGATGTTATCTCCAATAGCAATATTAGTAATAAGCATATTTCTTCTACCAATAATCTCTCTAAAGGGATGATATTCTCGTTATTATCCATTTGTCTACTATTACTATCCAGTTCTCTTATCATTTTCTTTTTATCCATTTATAATTTCAACTACTTACAAAAATCCCAAACATGTACTTTTTGTTGAGGAAATTTCAGAGTCTCTTAAAGCATTGGCTGACACGAGGGTCTTTAGGGGTAGCATAACTCCTATTTTGGGATTTTTTTTTTATTTTAAATAAAAAGTCATATTTAGTATCAATTGATATTTATATTTTAATCTAAATCAAAGTTAATAAATAATTTTAATAACAAACGTGGGATCCACAACTTTTTAATTTTTATCAAAATATACTAAAAATATAATTTTAATATCCACCAAACAGAAACAAAATGACAATAAATTTGAATTTTTATCCTCTTTTTCTTTGTCCCTCGCGACTTTTAACAAAACTTAACCTTTCTATTTTTTTATATATATATAATTTGTGTATAATTTTTTTACAAATTATCAGATCTATTACAAATCTTAACTGTCCAATCAAATTTTCAACTAATTAAAACATAAATTTCCATGTTCTCCTATCAAATTGTGTATATACTATATAGAATGTGTTTGAAATGATTATATCAAATTTGACTTCTATTTAATGAATTGTGTTTATTCGATTAATTATTAATATTGAATATTGGTTACATGTTTTTCCTTACAATTATTTGTATCAAATATGCTATAAAATCTTTAAATGTAAATATGCATTTTCTTATGATGAACAAAATATTAATAAAATAGTTATTCGAAATCAAATGGATGAAAATGATGAGCAAATATTAATGAATGAATTTTTTTATATGTAAATCTACATTTTTTCGAGTCAAGTATGAATTATTCAAAAATAAAAAATAAAGTATTCGTTTTGTTTAGAATTTGACTATGTCCCTAACTTAAACAATCTATTGTATAAAAGCGTACAAGATGAAGTAGGGTTATCAACGAGTCGAGCCGAAACTTGAAGCTCAAGTTCGACTTGAGTAAAGATGGTTTAGACCTTTTTTTTACTGAGCCTATCTAAGATTTTGCTCATCGAAAAATCTAGACTCGACGAGGGATTTCGACTCAGGCTCAGCTCGCCTTTTTTAAAAAAATTATGACATTTAAATCTTTTTTAAATAATTTAAAATTTGTACAATTTATACAAATTATAAATTTAATAAAAGTTAGAACCCTCCTCATTTTTTCGAGTTTGGAGTCGGCTACAATCAACATAGACGGAGTTAAAATTATACACGAATAAAATATTTCGTGTACAATTGTTTTTGAAACAAATAAGTTTAAAAATTGCATTTTTTTAAGTACTGCCTTGTCAACCTTTTTTCTATTTTTTTAGGCTCGACTCGACTCATCACGCGACGAACCACATGGGCTAGCTCAGGCTTGAGCGACGCCCCAAAATGGGGCTCGGTCCGAACCTCAACTTGGTTCTATCTAGCCACGAGTCGCCTAGCTCAAATTTTTTTCGAGTTGAACTATGATTTATTCGAGCCAATGAATTACATTGACGATGAACATTGTGAGGCTGATGTTATCTTGTAAGTTGAGGCTCTGTTTGAGCCAAATTATTGTAGAATGAGAATGAAAAATGTAGTCATTATTGATGCTCACACAAGATATGGAAAATTTGAATTTAAATGTTGATGTGATGGATAATAATCATATTTTTCATTTTAATGAGCTGAATATGTAGTTCAAAGGAGGCTAAAACATTTATTGGCTCAATGATATAACATTTGACATTATTGTTAATAATGGATCCCACCAATCAGACGTCAGGAGTGAAAAGTCCATCTGCAACCAGTTGTGCTTGTGCCCTAAAATCCTTAAGGTCAGTTTGTTTCGAATTAAAATCATATTTTAATTTAAGTCAAAACCAAACATTCAATATTAACCACATCTTTTATGGGTTCTATAACTTTTCAACCACACATTTCAATTTTTTTTATCACAATCTACTAAAATCTAATTTTAATCCCCGCTTAGCCTAAAACTTTTCAATTGTTTAGGTCTGATTTAACTATGAAAGATGGGAATTTTGCCGGAACACACCGGCCACACACAAGCGGGTGGGGCCCGCCATTTTTTGCAATATTTAAATCGACTATGGAGCCCACTGTTTTAGTCTATTCTGACCAATTTCTGGTGCTTCTTCTGTACAAATGGGAAAAGCCAAAAGATGGACCTTCAAGCTTTCACAATTATTATTTCAAAATTCTTTAATTCTTATATTAATTTTAAATCGTACATTTACAAAATAAAATATTTTATACGTAAATTCAAAATTTTATCTTATTTTTTAACCACACATTATTCAAAAAATCATTATTTAAATTTTCATTTTCTCAAAATAACAAACATCAAATAGGAGCTTAAATTGAAATGATCATTTTTATTTTATTGTTTTCATAATGATTTTTCAACAACAAAATGACAAGCCTTGTCTAACTTATCATAATATCAATAAAATTACCACCTAGAACATATTCATTGCTTCCATATGAACTCCAAAATTTGCAAAGAGTATGATTTCTATGAGATTTCGGAACGATTAATGAGAGGAGTGGAAGAGATTATCGGGAAAAAAAAAAGTTTGGGTTTATGGTTTTGAAACTACACTGATTGGGTTAATGTAACTTTCCATGGAAAATAGAGAATAATTAGATGCAGATTTTTTTAATAGTTTGTGTTGGACAATAATCAACGATTGTGATTTATAAATTTACCTGGACTACTAAAAGTTGTCATTTGGGAATACTTTTATGGTAGATATTAATTTTGTGTGTTAATTGATTATTTTATGAGAAAATCTGGCATTGAATAAGAAAGGATGAAATGATCGAGATTTGATCAAGGAGAATGGAAGTTGGACTAAATCTGGAATGATGGGACTAAGATATTAAGTTTGACGGTTGAAGGACTTACATTGCAATATTTGAGGAATTTGACCGAACAAGATATTGTATCAAAGGACTAAATCGCACGACCAGAAAGATTGGTGACTATTGCAATTGCAATTGTATTTTGAGGAAGCTATTGCAAGGATTCAAATTACATAACAAGTGAACAAACATTGAAAACGGTGTGATCGCATCCTATAAGTCTAGTACGATCTCACCGTTAATCATGTTGCCAAAATCTGGTTCTCCTAATCGTATTCAATAGGCCACCTAATTATAGGTCTATAAATAGGTCTCTTTCATTCTATTCAAGACGTAGACGTATTCTTGAGGTAAAGTTACGTAATTACATTCATAAATTCACAAGATTTGTGGTTCTGATTTGAAATTTGAATGCTGAAGTTCGTCAAGTTGTCGGGAGACAAACAATTATCAAGGACGATGCTTGTT
Organism: Fraxinus excelsior; assembly: GCA_019097785.1. Classification (NCBI taxonomy): domain Eukaryota; kingdom Viridiplantae; phylum Streptophyta; class Magnoliopsida; order Lamiales; family Oleaceae; genus Fraxinus; species Fraxinus excelsior. The sequence goes on along the minus strand of CM032624.1, from coordinate 20,190,978 downwards.
AAGGGATAGAATCGTACATCGAATAAATATGAAAACATAGACCAATATATAAGGTTTGAGCTAACCCTCTTAACAATGTTGACTTTTTAAGATGCAATCTCAAATCTTAACATGGTATCATGGCCCATTAAGTTCTAACGAGTAATTCGATCCGATTATGACTTAAAAAACGAGTATACGAATTTCAAGATTGGTTTGCTCAAACAAGCCACCATCTTCTGGGAGCATGTTAAGGGATAAAATCCTATATCGAATAAAGATGAAAACATATACCAATTTATAAAGATTTGAGCTACCACTATTAAAAAAGTTGACTTTTTAATAAGGAACCCCAATTTTTAACAAAGCTAAAGAACCATTATTGGGATTTATGTGACGAAAATCAATAATAATTTGGATTCTTTTTCTTTATTCATTGTATTGAACCCAGTCATGTTTTTAATCCTTTATTGTCTAATGCTGAGGTTACAAGCGGCTAAGTCTTAATTATTTGGATGAAGAGTGTAACTTACGTTTAATGTTCATTTAATGTAAAAGATATCATTCAACTTTGATACGTGTTAATTGTTTATTGAGTGTTTAATGACCATTAATTGGTTGTTCACCGATTGCTTGGTGTAGGAATAATATTGAGATTGAGAGTACATATATTTGTTTTTAACTTATGCAATATATGTTCTAATAAAAGATCGGGAGATACTCGTATTGCTTACCCAATCTTGATTAGAGTTGTCCAAAGTAGTGCATTAATATATTTATAAATTTAAATAGAGATATAATAAATATGGGTATGTGAATAGGGTTAATTTTACTCGAGAGAAATTACTAGCTACAGGTGGTTAATTCGATTGTTAACACATACAAAAAGGGGTCGTATGATGTTGAATTAAATATATGTTTATTGATCTAAATGAAATCAAAATTCCTAACTACTTAATCCCATAAATCTTTACACTTCAATTAATTTAGATAAATTTAATGTAAATTCAGAGTAATTTATTTTGTTACCACGCTAATTTATGTTAAAGCTAGGTATAGGATAACAAATAATTAGACTTCGGTCCATAAACTTGCGGTTTAGGCAAACAAGATTTTGGCATCATTTCTGGGGCAAATTTATTTATTTTATTTTTTATTGTTAACTCTAGCCTCGATTTAAATTCTTTATTTGTTTATTCTTTTTCAGACTTCCTTACATGAAAAGGTATAGACACTGTTATATCTTATGCTTTGATTCGAACATCGAACGAACCTTTAGACACGGATGCAGGGCAACAGTAAGAGACCACCCTGTGGCATAACTAGAAAGATTCGTATAGCCGACGCGAGTTGAGCGGCTTCTAAAATTGATGAAAATAGTTACCCCTCATACAATTTATCACACACATGTTGCGTCAAATCAATCAAGTATTGTGTATTCTATACTCGGGCAATTAAATTTCCAACTACGGATTAATATCATTGTTTTTGTTGACGCATAAAAATGTGGCCCAATTAAATGGTCCAAGAAGTGAAGCCCCAAATAGGAAATTCGAAGGATAGGCCTAAGGAAAATCATGTAAAAGGCCCAAGACAGGTTGTACAATAGAAGCCCATCATCGTCCAAATCTACAAGACGCCCAAGCTCTGGGCGAGTACAATATTTTATTAATACTCAGGGCAACAGCGTTATTATCGTCCAAGCTTACGAAACGCCCAATATTCGGACACTGCTATTTCAAGCGACGGTTACCAAAGCAGTTAAAGGGCAATCTCATCATGCCCCCCAATCCAGGAAGCCCCAGTTATCAGCAGTTGAATGGTGGAAGTAATGACGGCAGTTAGAAACGGAAGTTCCATGACAAGTCAGTCATGATGAAGAATGTGGGTAGTTACAGGACGACCAGCAGTTTCAGACGGTTCTACAACAAGTGTACAAGGAGTATAAAAAAGAAGAGAAGACATAGAAGGTAGGACCTCGAATCAAACACACTTGAACAGAGAATATGTAATTTTCATTATCTTTACTTTCATCGCATCTTACTTTCCTTGTTCTATGTGCTTGCGCCCTTTGGAGCCATTTCGTTTTCTCACTCATTGTACATCTTTATAAATAAAAGCACCCATTTTTGGGATTTTGTCTCAAAAGGTTTGTTCCTTACACAATCGTCTAAACCTTCTCTTAATTGTTAGCGAGACCTGACTTTTGATGCGAAATAATTTGACACGCCCAGTGGGACAATTGATGTTTGACGTTTGAAGATATAAGAAAGTGAAGCAATATGCCTCATAAAAACTCTGATAAAGAGCCAGCAAGCCATGGAATAGTCCAGTCTATAATCGAACGATATGAGGAGCAGCAAGGCACTCCACAAACAGATGGACAAAGTCAAAGTCGTTACGAGCCAATGACAAGATTGAGTCCGCAAACCATGGGACAGGATTGAGTCCGCAAACCATGCGTGCATTGTTTGGTGAACTCACGCAAGATGTCGTTGAACAGGTAAATTTGCAAAACATTCATAATGTGGATAAACTTATTCAAAATGGGAATGCACATTATGATAATATGGTCAAACAACTAAGTTCTTCGAACGAAATTATGAATAAGTTAGTGGGCCAAATCTGTCAATTAGTCGTGCCAAGCATGGGGAGTCACTTTCAGTCTAGGATAGTTGTAGGTTATAATTTCCCAACCCTAAGTCCAAATCAAGTAACAGAACCACCCTTTTAGACCCTCTACTTCAAACAGGGGGAGGGGGGGTGGTGGCAACGGAGCATCAAACTTTGGGGGTAACCCAAACGAAAGAGATAATGTCCAAACTAATGGACAGAACGCTCTACGCGATAATGATGGCGAGAATACTCAAGGTAATGGTAATGGTGGTATGAATAACGGTATCTCTGCCACAAACCAATTATCAAACATTAGACCTCAAGCAATCCTACCAATGAATCAACCCGTAGGAGTTCGATATGATCTTAACACTATGTTGAGGAATCAGATCACAGAAATAGTACAAGATCAAATGGCTTTTGAAATACGTCCTTTTACCAGACCGACTTACACAAAGTCATACCTTGACTGGGTAGATCAAGCATATCCATGGTCTAGAGGGTAGAAAGTATCGGAGTTCTCATTATTTACCGGTCTCGGAAAAGTTTCTACCCTGGAACATATAGGGCAATTCACACTACAATGTGGCGAAGTAACTGACTACCAAAAGATGAGACTATTCCCAAGTTTGCTAATGGGAGTAGCTTTCTCGTGGTTCAGCAATTTGCCAGCAAACTATATCCAAACATGGCAACAATTGGAACAGTTGTTCCACGCTTAGTTTTACAAATCTGAATATGAAGTTACCTTGGCCGATTTGGCAAATTTACGTCAATTGTCAAATGAATGGGCAAAAAACTTCCCCCACGGATTTAAAATAGCTAGGAGATAAGTGTTTCACGCCTTTGCTTGAAAAAGAGTTCGCTAGAATTGCTCAAAGTTGTTTGAGCTTTGATCTAAAAACGAAATTCCAAGACAGGGAATTTCCCGATCTCTTTTAGTTGAGTGCTAACATGATTAGGTATGAACGTCTGGTAAGAGAAGAAGATAAAATGAAAATTCTAGTAAAGAGACTTATTATAGAGACCCAAACTTTAATGTTCATTCCATTAATGACGAACATTATGATTAGACGAAAATATGCTTGGCCGAATTGGTTAAAGGAAACACGTATGTTTGCCCTATGATGGCCAAATTAAAAGTACCGAAGAAAATTGAGCCTATAAAAGATGAAAACAAAAAGGCTAAGGTGTTCTCATTTGACGTGATCAAAGCTGACCTTATATTTGATAAGTTATATAAGGATAAGCAGATAAAGTTGAGCGATAAGCATGAATTGCCAAACCCTAAACAACTTAAGGGTAAAAAATATTGTAAGTGCACAATGCATGGTCACATATAACTAATAATTGTCTAGTTTTTTGTCATGTGTTACAGGATGTCATTGAGTCAGGACGAATCACATTCGAAGCAAAGAAGAAGATGGCAGTGGATGACAATCCTTTCCCACAGCCACTTGGAGTGAATATGGTGACATCTGGTCTCAAAACTAAGTTGCCAAAGTTCAAATTAGTCATAGATGATGGCGAAGAGGATTCTAGATCACACTCCAGTGTTTTTGAATGAATCAAAAGGAAAGAGTCCAAAAAAGATGAAAGTGTTTTATGCGCCAAATGCAGTAGAGAAATAAAGAAAAGTGTGGAAAAACCAGGAGCATGGCAGTATCACCATCGTCCTGACATTACTCCAAGCTTTTATCCGGGTGGAGAACAAAGTGCTCCATTCTATGGGAAATGGCCTCTTGAGGGACAGTTCAGGCTGACAAATAGTGGAAGAATGTTTAGGCCACAACCTCACCATCCAAATGTATGGCATTCTTTCCAGTACAATACAGGAAGAGTTGTGCTCTTTAACGAAATGACCAGAACCCAACAAAGGCGTTTCCAACAAAATTATGGACGAATGATGAGGCAACAGTAGGGACTATCACTTCCTAAGGTGCCTAAACTGCTTATGAAGGCTAACCAAAATGTCCTCAGAGACGACAAGGAGGCTAGCCTAAGTGAGTCAATGGGGGAGTTGCCAGAAAGTTCTTCTAAAAGATCAAAGTTTGAGCGTGAAAGGGAACCGGAAGATGAAGAGGATTCAAGGCAACCCCTTGCTATTCAATTCGGCACATTGCCTCCTGTCATGGCTAATAACTATTTGTTAGCCAATGAGTTTAAAAGCAAAGGTGATGATGAAGAAGAAATGGAAGATAATGAGGAAGAAGCTTGTGTACTAGAGTGTAACATGACAGACGTGGAGGAAGGAAATGACTTAGAAGCAGAGAGAAGAAAAAGAGGAATGTCACGCAACACATTGTTGAAGCAGTTGTATCAAGATGGTGTCCGCGAGGTAGATCTATTGAGTGAACCATCTGGGCATTCCTTTGACTTCTATGTATTATATGGAACTCCAAAAAGAAAGGTAAGGGTACCTCGTGCTGATAAATATGTGCCGCCTCCAAGAATACTGTCGCCTCCTACCGGTTGGGTAACTAAGGAAGAAGTAGTGGAAAAAAGTAGAGAAGCAGTCCAGGAAGCGGGGACCCATAATAAAGTCTTACATGTGGATTTATCATACAGAGACAAAGCAATCGAAAACAAACAAGAAGTAGAAATAGGTACAGCTGATAAAGTCATCTTCAAGAGACCGACTATGAAGTTGACCAAGCATTTAAGGCCATTATAAGTTAAGGCCGTGGTTAATGGTATACTAGTGACGAAAGTGCTTATTGACAATGGACCAGCTATCAACACTATCTCGTCCAGAATGATAAGGAAATTCGCAAAGGCAGAAAGCAATATGATTCCAACAGAAGTTATTCTCACAAGCTTCAATGGAGGAGCAACTTCAGCTAAATGGGTTATGACATTGGACATCACCGTGGGAACTACTACTAGGACCATGGTCTTCTTTGTGATTGATGGTCCAACCAGTTACAATGTGCTGCTAGGAAGAGATTGGATTCATGGAAGTCACTACATACCTTCATCACTACATCAATGCTTGGTTTTCTGGAACTACAAAGGCAAAGCAGAAGTGGTGCATGCAGACCATAGACCTTTTGTTGTAGAAGCAAATTCAGTGGAAATGTTCATGTATGAAGGAAATTATGGACCAGTCAGGGTAGTTCAAGATGGGGAAGAAACTCAGATTATGGCGCAAAGCGAAGAACCATTTTCAGTAGACGCACTCACCGAAATATTCAGTCAAATGAGGATAAACATAGTGGCCCTGGAAGAGCCAGTAATTGGCAAGAAGAGAGTCGAGGAACTCTAAATGGGTTGTCAGTGGCAAGGAAGTATGGCCGATATTCAGGCCTTCAAAGCCAAGTTGATGGCTTTTAATAAAGAATGGAAGGAAATTACGAAAAAAGAAGCAACTTTGGAGACATTAGGGAACAAGTTAGCAGTGTTCGAGCTGAAACAAAATATTGGCCGAGAAGTCAACAAGGTGGATTGTCTGGAAGAGAAGACACCTCCAAGGGACTCAGATGGAGAAGTAATGGGGATCGCAAAGCCTAGGCATGCCCAAGCACAAGATCCTTTGATCAAAGTAAACATTGGCGACGAAGGGGAAGATTGTCCAATATTTGTTAGCCAGATGCTCAGTGAAGAGGTAAGCACTAAGTTAATTGCTTTATTAAAGGATTATAGAAACTGTTTTGCTTGGCAATGTGAACACATGCCTGGTCTAGATAGGAATTTGGAACTTTAAGCTTTATAAACAACCTCCTAGGCACTTTGCCCCTAATGTATTGCCTGAAGTAAAGAAAGAGATAGAGCGATTGTTAAAAACATGCTTTAATAGAACAGTCATATATGTCGAGTGGTTGTCTAATATCGTTCATGTGTTAAAAAAAGAATGAAAATATAAGGGTATGCATAGATTTCAGGAACTTAAATTTAGCAACGCCCAAAGATAAGTATCCAATGCCTACGGAAGATTCTTTAGTAGATGCAACCGCGGACATGTACATTCTTTCAGGGATCGACACCCAGGTTATAATCAAATCTACATAGCTGAAGAAGACATACATAAAATTACATTTAGGTGCCCTGGATCCTTAGGGTGTTTTGAATGGGTAGTTATGCATTTTGGCCTGAAAAATGCAGGAGCAACTTATCAAAGAGCAATGAACCTGATCTTTTATGACAGGATAGGCCAATTTTTCGATGTGTATGTAGATGACATAGTGGTCAAATCTATTAAAGAGGAAGATCATTTTGAACAATTAAGACGCTCGTTTGAAAGAATGAGGCAATACAAGCTGAAATTGAACCCTTTAAAATGTACATTTGGTGTTAGTGCAGGAAATTTCCTTAGATTCTTGGTGCACAAAAGAGGGATTGAACTTGATAAAAATAAGGCAAAGGCCATTGTAGAGGCCAAGCCACCTAGTAATAAGAAAGAACTACAAAGGTTTTTAGGCCAAGTAAACTTATTTTATCTCCAACTATGCAGGGTGAACGAAAGATTTTTCGTCTCTCTTAAAGTTGAAAAAACAGGACGAGTTCGTCTGGAAGAAAGAACATCGAAAGGATTTTGATAGCTTAAATATATATTTGTCAGTCCGCCAGTGTTGGTGTCACCTAATCAAAGACTGCCAATGAAATTGTACATATCGACTGAACATGGATCAATAGTCGAGATAGTCGCGCAAGAAGACCAATTTGGCGAAAAAATGCGATTTATTATTTGAGTAGATAGTTAACAAAATGTGAATGTAATTACTCTACTATTGAAAAACTATGTTTAGCTTTGTATTTCACATATACAAAATTAACGGTCTATTTACGGTCTGTAATGGTTTACTTAATTTCTAATGTTAATTTAGTTAAGTATATGTTTTTTTGCCCTGTTTTACACCAAAAAATAGGCCTTTGGACTTTGGCCTTATTGGAGTTTGAATACAACATATACCCCAAAAGGCAGTAAAGAATCAAGCATTGGTTAACTTTTTGGCCGATCATCCATGCCTGGATACACCTAAAGAAGTTGAACTGGAAGTAGAGGGCGAGAAGTATCAATGTTCATTGTATACAAGACAGGGATGCAATAGATTGGAGGAAGAAATAAAAAGATTTCTGAAAGAATCTAGCAAAGAGGGTAATAGGAAGATGAAACTATGCTCATTGAACTACACACTAATAAATGAAGAGTTATTCAAAAAATGTCCAGATGGTGTGTTGTTAAAGTGTGTAAGTTTGCAAGAAGCCAAAGTAATCATGGTTGAAGTGCATGAAAGGATATGTGGAGCCCATCGGGCTGGCCAAAGAATGAGGTGGTTAATTATTATGAATGCATATTTTTTGCCCAAGATGGGAGAATCCTGTGTCCAATATGCAAGAAGTTGTCTAGCCTGCCAAAAGCATGGCCTAATACAAAGAACGCCAGCAAGAGAAATGACACATATCATTAAGCATTGGCCGTTCAAAGGTTGGGTGATAGATTTGATAGAAAATATTTATCCCCCATCGTCCAAACAACATACATTTATAATAGTTGCAACAGATTTCTTTACTAAATGGATGGAAGCAATACCTCTAAAAGAAATCTCCCAGAGAAGTATTATAGAGTTCATTCGTGACCACATTATCTATAGATTTGGAATACCACAAACTTTGATGATGGATCACATGACTTCTCTAAATGGAGATCAAGTGAAGGAGTTCTTGAGCAAGTTTGGAGTTAAGCTAGTAAACTCCACACCTTATTACGCTCAATCTAATGGACAAGCAGTCTTCAAATAAGATTTTGAAAAACATTATAAGGAAAATGATAGACGAAAATGCCGGGAATTGGCATGAATGCTTAAACAAAGCTTTGTGGGCTTATAGGACATCGCCACACTCAAATACCAAAGTAACCCCTTTTCAGCTCACTTATAGACAATAAGTGTTGGTGCCTATGGAAATCAATGTGCAGTCAATCAGAGTAAGTCTACAAAGTAACTTAAGTGATAGTGATTATGCACAATCACTAGTTCAGAGTCTGTTAGAACTGGATGAATTAAGATTGGACGTCCTAGATAGACTGCAAGTTCAGAAGAAAAAACTGGCTAGGTTCTATAACAAAAAAGTCATAACCAAGTCTTTTAGCCTGAACAATTTGGTGTGGAAAACAATACTTCATTTGGATAGTAAAGATCCAAAGTATGGCAAGTAGTCGCCCAACTCGGAAGGACCATATAGAGTGAAAAACATATTGTCTAATAACGCTTACCACTTAGAGGATTTAGATGGTACTAGGCATATAAGATTTATTAATGGTAAATACCTGAAAAAATATGTTCTTTCCATATGGGAAAACGAACAAATATAGGCACACACCATGTCGACTAATCATAAGTAAATTGGACGAATCACGTCTAAAATAAAATAAGAGCGAAATAAATTTGAATAAAATCCTTTATTATTAAATGTTTCTTACAAATCAAGAGAAACAAATAGGCAAAGTAAAAATAGCTACAAACTAAAGCAAGCTATAATGGTTTTCCTATCAACTACAATAGAAGATGGTGAACTGGTCTTCAGATCCTTCCTAAGTGCATCACTACAGAGATAGACAGGGAAGACCTTTGCTGCTGGGAGAAGCACTCTCAGCAAGGGCGTTGAGAAGACCTTCATTAGCCTAAGAATATTTTCTATACCTCCGATACCAAAGGATACATCAAGAATAGATGGCGAATCGGAAAGCAAAGGAGTCATTTCATGTAGAAAAGGAAACAATGGATCCCCTGAACATAGAAGACCCATCAGGGAAAACTGCAGAAGGTAGCAAGAGAGAGATTTACCGGAGAATAAGGACAAAGATGATGAAGATGTAACAGCACACAGCTTTATAGAATGTTGAATACGAAGGGATAGAATACGAATGGCCAAATGTGCAGAAATCGAAATTGAAGGTCCAAGTCCTAAAAAGATGCCAGAAAGTCAACGGTCTTTTCCTATGTTAAGTTACACTAAAAGAAATGCACAAGTACGAGGTTAGTAATTAAAATGTGGGGCATATTAATGATTATAGAATACGTTGATTGTGTTGTTACAAAATTTATGCAAAACACGGCATGGAAATGAATAAAAAGCTACTTCATTAATGCTGCCAGCCACGAATTACAAGGACAAATTCAGGACGACATCGTCCTACAAAAGAATATTAAAAAAAATAAAAAATCAAGTGTCCTAAATTACAATTTTCCCCACATAGAGCGCATCTGCTCTCTAAGCTTTTCCCACTCATCGCATTGCTTGTTGGAGGCGTTGGATAGTGCAATCACATAATCCTCATCAACCTTTAGCTTGGTGTAACGCTCAAGTAAGGGCTTGTGTCGCTCAATCTCTTGAGCAGCAGCATCCTTCTTCGTAGCCAGCCTAGCCCTGTAGTCATCCATTCTGGCTTAAAGCTCCTTCATCTTTGCGGCCAACTTTGTCATCAAGGAATCTTCAACCATAACCTCAGAAGAGAGTTCATTTAAATGGACCTTGGCATTCTCAAGCTCTTGGAATAGAGATGCCTTTTCATTGGAAACGCGAAGATACTGAATTTGTTTAGCTTTCAATTCGACGTTCCTGTCCATCAAAGAGCTGATTTCTGAATAAGTAATCTTCAATGCCAACCTAAAATCAGTCGAAATAGTGAGCGACGGAAGCTCGAGTGTTTGAGCCATTTTGGCACCCAACTGTTCAAACTTATCCTTCTGGCCAGAAGTACTTGCTCTATGGATATCCATGTCCATGAAGGCAACATATTCAAGCAAGAATTGCCTGAGAGCCTCCATGTTTTCTTCTGAAGAGATAGCAGATGGAGAAAAAGGATGGCTAGCTAAAGATGAGCAAGAAGTAACGCTTGTTTTCGCCTGTTCCCAAGAGGTAAGCATGTCTTGGATAGAGCATAAAATAGACTCAGCCTCCTGCAAAGAAAAGGCAAGCAGTCAGCACTCCCATTACAATGTACAAAGTAAAGATGAAAGGCGAAGCAAAAGATACCACATCGACGGCTTAGGTAACTTCGGGCACATCATCAGACGCACCAACCACTTGAGGAGACTTCCCTTTATTTGAACTAGCAGTTTTTCCCACAACGGGCAAATCTACATGGCTTTCTGCAATAATCAAGCTATGATGAGTCATAATTCAACAATACATACAAAGGAAAAGACATTATACTTTGTACTACCTTCTGGTTCAACGCGTGGGAGGTCAACATCCTGGGAAAGTGGAGGGTCTCCAACTTGATTGGAAGCTAAAGTCCCTTCTCCAAACGACTTGGATGAAGAAACCTTAGTAGAAGTTGGAGGAGCAAAATTAGGTGAAGGCAAAGTAGCACCTTTCTAAAAAGTCCAGGCAACACATCAACCTACGAAGGATCTTTACGAGTAAACAAGCTTCACATGAAGAAACAAAGTCAAATACCTTTATTTTGACCACAAGGGGAACATCGTCGTCGTCGTCGTCGTCATCATCGGGAAAACTTGGCAAAGCAGAAGCTGGCCTTTTACGGCTGGAGGTATCCTTTGTAGTGTCAGTTGAAACGGAGGAAGAATCAGATGAAGCAGGATTGGTTATAGAATGTTTAACGCGAACATGGAAAGAGCTTGAGGGAGAAATTAGATTCTTGGAAGGTGGAGGAATAGCAAGAACATGAGAAACAGAAGAGGCTCCAAGACTCTCCAACAAGTGGAAGGCGCGATTAACATCGGTTGTAAACAACTTGAGCTTCATAGCCGGCCAGAGTCGAGCAAATAGAGGATGAGTGGTAAAAGTAGGATTAAAATGAGCCATAGAAAAACCTTGGGTCAAAACAGCATTGTGAGTATCAATGACCTCTGCCCCCGTTTTGGTAATGGTATGAAAACGGTCTATCAAACTCTTAGAGAAAACATAAAGGAACATGCCAAGTTTAGCCAAAAACCCAACTGGTAAGAAAAAAATTGGAAAGCATATATCTCAACTCCAGCATTGGCATTAGTGCCAGTTAAGATATCATGGAAAAGTTCCCTCCCAATCAGAAATTGAACCTAAACAAACAAAACAGCACTTGCATTAGTCATGGTAGAGTGAGGCTATACATAAATAGGAATTTGATGAACAGAAAAAGGAAAGAAAGAAGGAATGGAATCTAAGGTATAAAAGAATGTGAAAACCTCCCTACTGGACATTCTCACAGGGATCAATTGATTGACAAATAGCCCATAGCATCTAACTGGTCTAGGAGGAGTTTGGAGGACCCCAAGCTATGGAAAATATGCTCTCAACCACAATTGGGCAAGTCAAAGAGGCCCACTACCAGTAAGAGATGCATTATTTCGTAGCTGAGATTGAAGGGAAGCCATGCCTCTATAAATGGCAGCTAGGAAAAGAGAACAAAGTTTCAGGGGCCTGCCACGTGCTAACTCGTGTGCTATGGGTAGGTAAGACATGGAAGGCTTCATGCTGGGAACACACATAACATATTTACATAGCCAAACTTGAAGAAAGGCTACACGCTCAACATGAATGGGTTCAATGGTAGTATTCTTATAAGAATGGCATTGTATTCCACATGTTTGAATGTATAAGGACACCGCCAAACAAAAATTATGACCGAGATTCTTCCCATTTCTTAGGGGTTTAAGTATTGTGGGAATGTACAAAGAATAAATATGGCATACGATTAATAATCGATATTAATTTTGCCATATTGGGGGGTAATTGTTGAAGTATAAAAATGTGGCCCAATTAAATGGTCCAAGAAATGAAGCCCCAAATAGGAGATTCGGAGGATAGGCCTACGGAAAACCATGTAAAAGGCACAAGACAAAGTTGTGCAATGGAGGCTCATCATCACCCAAGTCTACAAGATGCCCAAGCTTTGGGCGAGTATAGTATTTTATTAATACTTAAGGTGACAACGTTATTATTGGCCAAGCTTACGAAATGCCCATAATTCGGACACGCTGCTATTTCAAGCGATGGTTACCAAAGCAGTTAAAAGGCAATCTCATCATGCCCTATGATCCAGGAAGCCCCGGTTATCAGCAGTTCAATGGTGGAGGTAATTACGGCAGTTCGAAATGGAAGTTCCATGACAAGTCAGTCATGATGAAGAACGTGGGTAGTTATAGCAGTTTCAGCGGTTCTACAACAACTATCCAAGGAGTATAAAAAAATAAGAAAAGGCATAGAAGAAAGGACCCCTAATCAAACACTTTCAAACAGAGAATATGTAATTTTCATTATCTTTACTTTCATCGCATCTTACTTTCCTTGTTTTATGTACTTGCGCCCTTTGGAAGCATTTTATTTTCTCACTCATTGTACACCTTCATAAATAAAAGCACCCATTTTTGGGACTTTGTCTCAAGAGGTTTGTTCCTTACACAATCGTCTGAACCTTCTCTTAATTGTTAGCGAGGCCCGACTTTCCATGTGAAACAGTTCTATTCTATAATGAGTCATCTCTTTATGGAAAGTCATGTGAGAAACCAGAGACTCATGTTTCACGTTATTTCTACATCTACCAAAATTACTACTTTCGTGGTGTGTCAGACAAAACAATCAAATTAAGACTCTTCCCACACATACTCTTTGTGATGGAGCAAGAAAATAGTTGGATTCACTTCCTGGACGTAATATTCCATCTTGCAATGATCTCATTCATAAATTTGTCACAAAGTACTTTCCTCCAGTGAAGGTAACTAAATTGAAGTATGATATTTCAACAGACTGATTCAAAGTGTTTATATGAAGCATGGTAAAGGTTTAAAGATATGATCCAAAGGGACGAAACCACGGTATAAAGAAGGTTTTGCAAGTTTAGTACTTCTATAGATGATTGAACCCATCATGCTATACATTTGTTGATTCAGCTTCTAATGGACATATTACATTGAAGTTACCGAACGAAATTGTTGAACTATTTGAGACAATAATATCAAAAAAATACTTTGTAGCCTTCTAAACAACCAACATACAATAAGCCAGCTCGTATTCATGAGTGCCTTCACTGCATTATCAACACAAATTCCTTCCTAGGAAAAGAAGGTGATGTATTATTTCTAAATCGAAAATTCAAAAAATGTGGTGCAAACAAAGTTCTTGATTTGTAAAAATTGAGGTAGAGCTCACATCGATGGGAAATATCAGAAATACTCGAATACAATAAATGAAGTTAACTACGGATAGAATAATCAATATCAAGAAAATAACCCTTATTCAAATTCATATAATCCAGGTTGACGTAATCATCCTAACTTCTTAAGGGTAATAACCAAAGTAATACTCAGCAACCACCCCTTGGTTTTCAACAGCAAGAAAATAAAGGTTCATTGGAGGACATTTTGGGTAAATTCGTGCACAAAACTGAACAATACATGCATGAGACGGATCAATTCATTACAAAGATCGAAACAACCCTTCATAGTTATTCGACAACCATAAATGGGTTGGAAAACATTAGGCTAACTAAGTCGGACTACTTCTAAAATGCCTCAAGGTACTCTATCAACCAATGTCAAGACCAATTCAAAGGTGAAATTGTTGGTCATTACAGTTATTGGTGATGATCGGAATGACACCTCGCAACCAAAGGCAATTATTAAATTGATGGAATATGTACAACTAATTCCTTTCTCCTATGGACTTCAAAAATCAGCAAAGGAGGAAAAGATTCATTCAGTTACAACAAGGAGTGGGGTAGAATTATTGGAATCAGGGTCAAAAGATCTGTCGCAAATACTCAAAAAGTGCTAACTATTGACAAGGGCAAGTGGAAGAAACTAAAAAAAGCAACATATGATAAATTGAAGGAGAGTTCAAACATTCAATAGGCTAATGTGTTGCCTACCAAAGAGTATATGCCTCACATGGACAGATCCAGCAGTGGGCTACACTAGCCCATTGTTGTCCAAGCCCAAGTGCTTTAAAAAAATTGGTTCTAGCCCATTGTTTTTCCTTTGTTCAAGCCTAGTAGCCCACTGTTTAGGACCCATTTGAAAATTGAAAACCCAATTTTCTTTGAAATAGAATTAAAAATCTCAATTCCCAAACCCTTTACCTTATTGGATGTTTGTAGGGTTTCTTCCAATTCGGCAATTCTTAAACGGCCAAACCCTTTACCACCAATACCCGACGTTGTCCACCGAAATCCAGCCCTCTGCTAGTCTGTCAGCTAGCCTTTTACTACTTTATAGATTCGATTTATTCCGGTACGGTAAGTGAAAATTGGCCCTGCTCACTATTCTTCTTCTTCACTGTCGAACCTTCATCAATTAGCATGGTTTTTAATTTCTTGTTTCAAACTTTCAGTGTTTGACTATGTTTGTTTAATATCTTGTTTCAATTTTGTAATGTCTTGTTTTGTTTCAAACTTTCAATGAAAATTGAAATTATTCGGGCATGTGTGCAGTTGTGCTTCAGCCTTCATTTACGACCTGCAGTGAGGTATGTTTGGGGCAATTTGGTTAGATACTGAGATTATTTACACTTGTTCACATGATTCATGAATTAGGCCACAATAGCCAATTTATACTCCATTGAATTTGAAGGGCTACTGTCTGGCTTGTTAGTTGTTTATCTCTTTCCAAATGCTTAAAATTGGAAAAGTTGTTTGATTAAAAATGGACTTGCTACTGAAGTTGCTAAAATTCTAGGTAATTTGCATTTGGTATATCCACTTGATTTGATAAATGAATAAGGTAGACTTCAGGCTTGCTATTTGCTAAGTTGCTTTAGGATTTAGGAATTTATTTAGGAAATGTTAGTTTGGGAATTTAGCCAAATTAAATTTTGAAAATGAGAGCTATGTCATATGTGCTTATTACATATGATATAATGATAGGAATTTATAGATTATTGAAGTATTTTGATATTTATGCTCTTAGGTTTAATATGGAAAAAGGTCGACCTTCTTTCAAGAAAGAAAGAACTTCGTTATCTTTCTTTCCAAAGAGCAACACACTTTGGTTTCAAGTAGAAGGTCAAAGAATTACGTCATTTTGACTAAATTGATTTGTTTCGTACTGACACTACCGGTTTCAACAGCAACAGTGGAACGAGCATTTTCAGTAATGAAATATGTGAAGATGGAAACTCGTAACAAAATGGATGATGATTTTCTTGCCGATTGTTTAATGCTAAACATTGAACGAGAATTTAGTATTAATTTAGATCTAAATTCTATTATAGATGAATTTTAAGCTATAAAACATCGTCGGGTAAAATTGTAATAGGTAACGTTATATTACAATTTTTTTAGTTATATATAAATTTTATTCGTACATTAAATTTTAACAATTTTTATCTCCCAGACCATTAATTTCTGGCTCCACCCCTGATGCCTCCCATCCCATTTCAATGAGATTGAAGAAGTAAAGGATAGACAAATAGTTTAACAAGTTCTTGGCCATGCTCAAGAAGCTCCGTATAAATATATCTTGTTCATTGATGTGATGCAATAGATTCCAAGCTATGTAAGAGGATATTCTGTGCAAGAAAAAAAAAGCTTATGGAGTTGAGACCGTGGCACTAACTGAGGAGAGTGCAAGTGTTCGCATGAAATACACAAACG
The DNA here is from genome assembly GCA_019097785.1 of Fraxinus excelsior. NCBI lineage: Eukaryota > Viridiplantae > Streptophyta > Magnoliopsida > Lamiales > Oleaceae > Fraxinus > Fraxinus excelsior. The sequence goes on along the minus strand of CM032624.1, from coordinate 20,174,849 downwards.
TACGGAATCGTTGTACAAGTAATAAAATATGTGAGTTAAGAGTATCATTACAACGAGAAATAATGTCTAATTTGTAATTCAATAGTTTTTATCAAATTCGAAATGTAGCGACAAAAGAGAATTGTGTTTCATTGTTTGTACTAATTTATACTCTAAGAAAACAAATAAATGGTGTTTTTTCTAATATGTGAATACTTGTATTGGAATCTTGAATCCCCTTATTTCCATCTATTTCAATTATCAATAATTAATCTAGTAAATTCATGCATTTTTGACAATTGATAAAGCTAATATATTAAATATTCTTTCCCAAAAGGCACCAACCTATGACTAACACGAGACGATCATATTCCTAGTCCGAATTCATATGAAAGTCATGCATTTGATTTAGATTATCAACAAGATTGCATGTGTGAAAGAGATTATTCCTAATTCTAACTGCACATGTTGATTTTACCGCATTTTAGACTTATTGTGAGTATTCCTACACTACAACAAGGAACTGACTACTTAACTGGTGATTAACCAATAAGTAGTGCATTGAGTATGTAAAATCAATCAAATAATAACATGAAATTCCTAAATTGATGTCTTGAATTAAAATAAATGAAAATAGGATTCAACATTCATCCAATACAATTGAAAAACCTAACCAACCATCCTAATTATTAAACTATGCAAAACAATATGAAAAGATATCACCCGGATCGAGAAATAATGAAGAAAGTGGGAAAATCTAATTTCTTGACTAGAATCTTGAAAATGAGTGAATATTCTTCAATAAACTTATATAATTTGCTTTTGGTTGATGATTGCACATTGTTCTTCGCCTCCAAAATACCTAGAAAATATGATTTTTAGGTCAAATGGAGGTCTCTTCCGTGTTCTAGTCGAGTTTGATATATATATATATATATATATATATATATATATATATATATATATATATATATATATATATATATATATATATATAGATAGCATATAAGGACGTCCAACTATCAATTTTGGCCCGGAATGCATGATGTGGTTGTTGATCTATGATTGATTTCATTCTCAATGTTTTGATTATAACAAACAAGATTAATATTATTTCTAATAATTGATTTTGAGGTGTGAGTTCACAATCATTGGAACATATATATGTGTACAACCCGTCCACGGCTTCCCATCTGTCGGCTCCAACCCAATGACCCACTCCAACATGTAGTCGGGCACCACGTATCCATATCTGTCGAGTAAGAGTGTAATGTGCTCAATATCAATAGCACGTGCGAACTCGGAGCTAAGGATGAGTCGATCTGTCTCCTAAGCTCTCATTGCATCTCGCACATCTCGTCCAACAGTCTGGCATACTGATCGTTGACCTATCGTCCCAATTCTCGGTGCATCGCACCCATTTCCTCCGACAATCGGCATACTGTCCCGCTATAAACTCAGTAAGGCGGCCATACAGATCAGTGGACGGGGGAGAAAGAGACTTGATCGGCCACGGTGATGCCATCGATGACGGTGAGGCCCTCGATGGCGGAGGTGATACTGGACGGCACTCCTGAAAAAGTCAACAGTTGGAATTATTAATTTAATTAAAAAATCAAAATGATAATCAACATATTATATTCAATAAACATACCATATCCCGATCAATGATAGACTCGGGCATATGATCATCTGACGCGGTCAGGATAGACATGCAATGCATGTAACTTTGACCTTCCTCCTCTATCAACGAGGTCAACTCAGTGAGGAGTTCAACCTAACATATTGACATTTTACTAAGTTAATGACCATGTATCAATATTTTAAAAAACATACAATATAAATCGCAAAATGTATAGTACGTACTTCAGGATCGTCGAGGAAAGCTGATATTTGTTTTGCAAGTGGCTTGTCATATGCTTGCCATTGATAAATCCGAGGACACCACCTCTTCACTCTCCTCGCATACCGACCAGCTAATATGAGGACAGACTCGTACATCCATATTTGTAACAGTTACAATTATTATATATAGAATTTAATAAAAATATAAATAATTCATTATGTTGAACATTTACCTGCAAAGCCAACGACAAACCAAATGAATCGTACTTGCACTCGGGTCTATCCCACTTAGGCATTGAATATCCCCTCCTAAAGTGTCATAACGTAACTGCAAAACATCTATGTCCCCAAGAATAGCTGTTGAAGGCATCGATGCCATCAACAATCTCCAAATGAAAAACGTTGATTGACGTCTTCTTGTGATGACACCTGAGTACGCTCTCGACGATAAGCACCATACACAACTTCAACATGTCAGACATATTCTCGCATGCCCTAAATGCATTTGTCAACTGCCCAGGAGTGACCGTCGTGTGCCCGTGAAAATATTCCTTTACCAGCCTCTTATTTCTCGAAATACAGGCATGTGATGTTTCTTCGCCCGTACACATCAATCTAGTGATTAGGGCAAACTCGAATATAGAAAATCTAACCACCTTTGTAACATCTCATTCCTATAGTATATGAACTAGTGTGAAAATACTATCAGTGACTTGACTTTAACATCCAAAATCCACCTACACTTTTGTTTTTTTTGGAAAATGAAGGCATCTCTGAACGTATATCCGAAACTAAAGATCATAACCCAACATATATATCCTGCGATTATACAAGTATTTATATACTACTTCAAAAGTCATACATGATCCCAAAATATAATACAACTGGAGTTCACAAAATAACCATACAAGTCGTCATCCATGTACATAAAACTTCGAAATCCCGTAAGATCTCCACAGCCAGCCATGCTTACTATGGAGTTACATGATCACCTACAATGCAAGAACTACATAAGCCAATGCTTAGTAAGCGATAATCATGCAGGTCATGAGTATGAGTGATAATACCATGCCATTTACTTTAAACAATCTGCTAAAGATATATCATGCTCAGATAGTCATCAAAGCCAACTTGAAATAATCTCATTTGAAATATTTCATTGGGCCCTTGACCCACCTACTATGAACCGGATAGAGCTCTGTACAATAATCAATAATCAAATGGCCAATCTGACATCGGCACCGGTGAGTAGACCATTCTCTTGTGACCACTAGAGGCCAATCCCCTAACTATCCCTATGATCCCCCCAAGAAGTATCCTACACAGCAACACAAATAATCAGAGTATCACAAAGGCACAATCGAATGGTCCACCCTCCCGTGATCACCAAAGTCTCATCCTCTATCCACCTTTGCAATCAACCAAGAAGTATCACCCATGGTGCCAAAACATATGACATAATCATGCCTCACATGCCTAAGTGCCCTAGCAGTGGTCAATAAAATATTTTATGAGAAAATCTCAACTTGACAATCATGTTGTGCATGTTATATTTTCAACCATGGGTGTGTGTCGTGCATGCACATGAAAATGATCGTGAGTAACCTACCAAATGATCATAACCATCAAATGGTACACAATGAGCTCCTTATCAAAGTTATATAAATATTCCAACACTACCATATCACAAATACTATATTCTTCCATCGTAGTTGCAAATGAATTTTCACTTACCTTTTTGCTCTTATGTGTGTGAGGTTCTATAAGGTGTAAATCAATTTTCTTTCCCACTTAAAGTCAGAAAATCACATGTATTACCATCTAATATTAAGCACAATCCTCAATTTGATATTCTTAACACACACACAATCCTGTGCTACGTCCATTCATGCCTAAATAATTTAGATGACATTAATAATTCAAGTTACCGATTGTATTGTAAAATAATTTTGATGAGCTCGTCCCTGAGAACAGAGTCAAGATCCCGACCTATGGTTATTTTTTTTATCATGCTCGAGCTCGACCTCTACCAAATCTACCACCGGGGCAAGTCTATCACGATGCTTGAGCTCGAGCTCGAGCTCAGGTGTTGTTAGTTGCATGACGTTAGTGCTCAACCCCTGAATGCTTGAGATATAATACCTCCTTGCTGCTGTTTGATCTCCACGTACAACCCCTATGCCATGACTCGTCGGGAATTTCATAGCGATGTGGAATGTGGATACAATGGCCCTAATCTTATTGAGCAACAGTCTTCCCAAAATGGCATTGTATGGCACGGAGGTCTGTGCCACGTGGAAGGACGTAATCTCCGTTACCTGCTTCTAGTCCATGCCCAAAGTTAGTGGAAGGTCAACAATCCCTTCCGAAATGATCGTTCCACCCCCGAATCCCTGGAGCGGGGTCTTGACCCTCTTGAGTTGGTTGGTAGAAATCCCCATCTTCTCGTAGGCTTCTTGGGACAATACATTGGAAGCACTCCCACTATCTACAAGTATCCTCTTGACTTCAAAAATGGCTATTATGGCGGATATGACCAGGGCATCGTCATGAGGACATGTTATGCCTTTCAGATCCTCCATCCCGAAGGTGATGTCTTCAATGTTGGAAGGAGTGGTCTCCGGGGCCAACCCATGCTACCGAGCATATTGTTTTCTTCTACTGTTCGAATCTCCCCCGACGCTATTCCTCCAACTATGATGTTGATCGTACCAGCAGTGGGCTTGTTACCTCCTCTCGGGCCCGAGGTCCTATCTTTGTTGTGATCGTTCCTTGGACGTTCGTTCCCGACGTATGTCCTCAAAAATCCCCTTTTGATCAATACCTCGATCTCCCGTTGCAACATTATACATTCGTCCGTAGTGTGCCCATGATCCTTGTGAAAGTCACAGTACTTGCTCTTGTCTCTTATCTCTGGGGGAGATCGCGGCCTAGGAGGCCATTTAAGATCTTTCATGTCTCGGATCTCCATCGGTATGTCGACTTGGAAGTGTTCAGACGGGTAAACGGCCTAGGTGGTCCTTCCTGCCTCTGCTTCCCCCGAGCATGATCCTGTCGCGCAATGGGCTCGTGTGACCTCTTAAATTGGGATTTCTCAGAGCTAGGGATGGCCTTCATTGCCTCCTCCATGTTGATGTATTTCTCACCTCGGGTTAGGAGCTCCGTTACTGACTTCGGGAGTGTCTTAGATAAAGACATCCTAAAGGTCTCACATCTTACTGCATATGTTAGAGCCGAAATCGCTGCTGTGATATGGAGGTCGGGTATCTGTAACCTTTCCTTGTTGAATGTCATCATGAAGTTGTGCAAGGTCTCGTTAGGCCCCTGACCGCTGTCTTCCTGATGCGCTTGCTGCGGCGAAGAAGGCAGAGTACTTTTCGGTAAGGTCAGAGAATGATGATATAGAGTTGGGCTCCAACGTAGCGAACCAATCCCTGGCAGTGTTGGTCAACATTTGAGGAAAGGCTTTGCACATTACCTGATCTGGTGCAACCTATAAGTTCATGATGTCTGTATAGACATTTAGATGGTGGATGGGGTCGGTTGTCCCATCGTACTCCTTTATACGGGAGAATTTGAACCTGTCCAGGAGTGGATATGAAAGAACCTCGGGTGTGAATGGAGTGTTAGGGGCGAACCCCGCCATTCCCTTGGCATTCTGTTGTAGTCCTACCGTAATTCCATCTTGTATGATCCGTACGAGTTCGCTCGAGTCCATGGTAACCAATCTCGAGGCCGACCCATGTGGAGGTATGCCCGAGGCCCCGGACCCACAATTGTCGTGGGCCTCGCGGTTGTCCCGAGCTCGAGCATCAGCCACGACACCTCCTTCCGACGCTGGTGTTCGTGTGTGCACTGGTGCTGGAGCTTGGGGAATGTTTCCTTGGCTAAGTAGCTGGGTCAGGGCCGCAACTTGTTGACGTAGCTCCTCGAATGCTCCAGCAGTAACCATTGTGGGTGGGAGACCTGGCGTCCCTGGCGATTCTTCCTGGTGAACTTGAGGATCTGCTGCGGGTGGTTGGTTTGGAGCGGATGAGCTTGACGTGTATTCACCATGACTTTTGGTAGCGTTCCCACAGACAGTGCCAAATGATGTGCCAAAAATCGTACCAGCTGACTTCCCGAGCTTGACTACTAAGAACGAGCACGAATGAGATCTTCCGGTACCTGAAACAAAGGCATCGAGGGTTGGCCTCGTCGGCCCTCCGATGGAGAGAATATTTATGCTGGAAAATATATGTAAAAGCGTACCTAAATATTGAATGGGTGACATATTTATAGTGGTAGGTAGTGGAGTTCAGGTGGGACTTCTCTCCTTACTTTCTGGAGTGGTTGTAGGAACAGATACTAGAACCCAAGTAGGAGTCTTACCTTGTTAGGAGTGTCTCCAAAGAAAGGGCTCCTTTGTGACCTAGGATTCCTTGGATGGGGCGTCCTTGTAGGGTTAGGGATCCTCCTGAATGAGGATAGGCAATGTTTGATCACAGGCAGCGCGGAATTTGGCCAAGTAAATATCCCGATCACCTACAAACCCCGAGGACTTCCGTTATGACTTTTGGGGCAATCCGGTACGACTATCCTCGAGATACTCCGAAGACATTTAAGCCCGGGGACTTTAGCCCCGTAATTCAGAGCATGGACCTTTGTTCGTCCTCATGCTCGGGTATAACAAAATAATGACCAAATCAGGTTTCATACTAAAGATGCAGAAAAATCTCATCAAAATAGTGACATTTTAGTTGAAGCAACAACCATTTGTGGATCTAGTGCAAAAGATAATGCACATGTAGTTGGGCAAGTTGTTCACTATGGAGTTCTGCGTGATGTTATAGTTCTCCATTATAACACATTTCATGTTTCAATATTCAAGTGTGATTGGGCAAATATCTTGAATGGAATAAAAAAAGGAAGATGAATTGGATGCGAAATGCTACCATGTTTCTTTGCTCTTCGCAAATTTATTGTCCTTATGCTAATTGCTATAATTTTTCGTATTAGACTTACACCCATGATCTCCCTTGTTTTGTGTTCGGAATATACTCAAAAGTTAACAATATCATGACAAGTAATATAATTATATTTAAAGTATTGTTCACACGAGAACTGGGTTAAATATCCAAATTAATAATCCGAACTTTAATCAAACTATAAATATTAGAAAAAAGAAATTTTATCTAGTTTAACTTATTAGCAGAATTATACTAAATTAAATAATATACGTCGTTCGTTAGACAATCTTTGTTAATATATTTAAGGTGATCAATGAAAGGATTAGGACTCATGATTTCACGTTAATAAAATTTAATTTCGTCTACTGATCAAGCATCCTTAAATAAGTACTTATGATTTCTCTATCTGAATTTAAACCTATCCAAAAATTATAGAAGTATTCTATATGTTTCATAAATTTATAAGTTTTATTGTTACTGCTGAATTAGTTTGCTACTCTCGGCTCGACATGGATTCACAAATAATTCATAAATGTTCCTCTTGTATATTGGTGATAAATAGGATTAGAGATGGCAACGGGAAGGGGAACCCCCACCCCGTCACGTCACGCCACGCCACTCTCCCACCCCATCCCGCCCCGCGCCTTTCCCCACCTTAGACGGGGCGGGGGCGGGTCTGGGGTGCGGACTTGCCCCATTTCCTGTCCCATTAAATTTTTTTAAAATTTTCTTTTTCCAAAACTTTCAGTTAAGAATTTTTTTTTTTTTTTCACGGGGCAGGTCATCCCCTTCCTGCCCCCACCAACCGTCGGAATGGGTTTTTTCCGTTCCATTCGGGTGGGGCAGTGTCGGGACGGATTTTTTTGCCATCACTAAATATGATATCTTTATTTAAGGTTGATTTTGATGCAACTTTTTTAAACAGGGAAGTGCCTTGACTAGTACAGTACAATGCCTTTTCTACGGACTGTAGTTGGGATTATACTCCTAGCTCAAGTCACTACTCTACTATTACCACGTGCTATAAATGACGAACTCAAAATTTCAAACCATCAACTCCTTGAGCTAGGGATGATAAAAAAAAAAAAACTCATCGGCTCGGGCTCGGTTACAACGAGCTGAGGCTCAGGCCGAACCTCTTTTTTTTTTTTGGACTGTGCTCGGCTCGGCTCAAACTAGGTTACAACGAACCGAGGTTCGGGCCGAGCCTCTTTTTTTTTTGCCGGGCTTTGCTCGGCTCGACTTGGGCCCAAAAAAGCTTGAGGCGAGCCCGAACTTTTTTATTTAATTTATAATACGTATAAACAATACAAATTTTAAATTTTTTAAGTAAAAAATCTAGATTTGACATTTAAAAAAAAACCCGAGCTGACTAGGCCCGCTAAGGTTCGGCACAAAAAAGCTCGAGCCAAACTAAAACTTTTTTTTTCCGACTCGGGCTCGACTCGACTTGGTTCGACTCGTTGACATAGCTAACTTGAGCTATAATATTTCACAATTTTTCCATCCCCATATTGCCTTAATGGAGGTCGGTACCTAGTCTATGTATAAGAGATGGGTTAATCAAAAGTTATATCTATCTAAGTCCAATGAAACAAACCATATTATTCAATGCAATCACGCCCTTCCACTTCTTTTTCCTTAAGGAATTCTTGTTCTAGTGAGGAAGTTGACTCGTCTTCCAATAAAAAAATAATGTTCGCGTGTGCTATCCTCTTTGCTGTTGGTTTCGCCTCCTCTCTTTTCTCTATCACGCTGAATTCTTTGGGTCCATCTCTGTTGGTGTGTCTTCATCAAAACAATGTTGTCCACAGAAAGTCTCTCACCCTAATAAACACGGGGGATTAAAATAAAATTTTTAATAGATTTTTATAAAAAAATATAAAAAATATATTATTGAAAAGTTGAATCGCGTGAAATATATAGTAAAATAATTTAGTTTAAGCACTTCCAAACATGAGTTAACGTATGAATCTTCCTTCGGAATTGAATTTTACATGGTAAAATTGTAGAACCCTTGCATTATCTACTTAAAATTAATTCATTTATTTGTTTTTTAAATTAAAAGAATAATGCTATTTGTTACGTTATCATCTTATATGACAATATAGTGATATTAAATGATAGTTCCAAGAGATATAAAATTCATAATATTGAACTCATCTGTTTAGTTTGGAATGATATTGTAGTTAACACTTATTGTAAATTTTGATGAGATTTTAATCCAATTATTTAACCGAACTATGGACTTAAGGTCCGTTTGACATGACTTTTGCTTTTTTCTTGATATAGTAGAGTTTTTTGAGGAACTACCTTAATTTTGTTTGGGAATTAAATTTTAAAAGAGTTTACAATTTTAACAGTATTTTTAGAGGAAGTCACATTAGACCAGTTCTTATAAAAGATCTTCTAACTAGAAAAATCACTTTTATAAAATTAGACAAAAGGTTCAAAAGCAACTTTTAAATCTCAAAAACTTCATTATACTTTTCAAAATTCATGTGAAACTAGTCCTTAATATAATCTAAACATGATGATGAACATAAGTGATACAATAGCATTATCAAATTAAAATGGCTGATCACTTTCTTCTCTATATATATTCTGCCCATATAACATTTCCCTTCGCCCGAATAAAATACTTTAGATAAAAAAAAAAAAAAATGGGTTCTGTTGTACGGGCCAATGCAAATAATTCATCATCTCTTGAGGGTTTGCTTGAATGCCTTGAGAGCCATTCTGAACCCTCTACTTTTATTTGTTCTTGGCTGAGGTCGGGAAGTTTTGATCAAAGCAGTTATGCAATACCATTTTAGGTCCTTTTCCTGAAATTCTGGTGGAATCGACGGGAACAAATAGAAAGATCCCTTAATTCAATAAAAGCAGCTACATCATTTGGAAAATGAAGTACCCCATAATTTAGGTGTTACTTTTGAGTCTAGACGAGTGCTCTTATATCACTGCCACTTCTTCCATAATCTGCAGCTCCGACTTTAATTATATTAAAATTTTACTTCGAATTTTCTTAACTTATAACTTAAGTTGATCAAATTTTAGTTTTAACTACACATTTCGTAAGACTTACAATTACTATCTACTTATCCATCACTTATTTCTACCTATTTCACTTTCTACTGTCTCTAGAAGTGTATAAGAGGAACCATTGTGAGGCTTATAAACATTGTGAGGCTGGTGTTATCTTATAAGTGAAAACATTTAACATTGTTGGCTCAATGACTATCATATAAGTTATCATTATAACATTTGGCATTATTGTTAATAACAGATCCCACCAATGAGGCAGCCAGTTGTGCTTGGGCCATACAATCCATTGCCTAAACCACACGTTTTCTTATGTCTTGTATGTACTGAAGATTGTTTTTTTCTTCAATTGACGTGGAGATTTTTTTAGGCATTCAATTAAGAATTATACTTCTTGTACACTTGTGGTTAATAGTTTCTTTGACAGCACTCCAATATATAGAAAATTTGCTTATTGATTGAAAAAAAATATTTTTAAAATCAATGTACAAAAATCTTCGAACTCACATGACGCAAAAGTGATAATAAATAATGTAAATGTAGCATTACTACAAAAAATAACCGATTTCGGGCAAAAAAATGTTATAGCAAAAATTGAAATTTGTTGCAAAAATAATTTAGCAACAACAAGATATTGCGCATAATGTCGTGCTATATGAGTCACATAATATATTTTGCAACAACTTTCGCTTATGCATCGCATTAATAAACTCTTAACACTATTTGTCTGATGCAGAAAGTACAAAATAGCAACAAAATATTTGTCGTCATAATGTCGTCGCAACGCATATTTATTGCAAAAAATTAAAAGGGCAACTAGTCAGTTTGTCGCAACGATTATTCCAATAAAGTTTTTGCAAGAAAAATATTTTTTGCGAATATTATTTTAAAAGTATAATTTTTTTACCTATTCTATTTTGCAACAATACTTGCTCGTAGTGATTATCTTTAATAAAGAGTCATATTTGTCGTGAAATATGATTTACAATGCATTTGATATGTTGTACAACATATTTTAAAATATTCAGTCTTTGTAGTACAATTTATTATGCAACAACTAATGTTTGTAATTAAATTTATTTTGCAATTCAAATAGTTTGTCATATCATCACTTAAGCAACAATGTATAATTATTGCCTAATTCATTTCATGATTATTCATATATGTCAAGTATTTTATTTTACAATATATAAAATTATTACGTAAATTATTTTGTGACAATGGATATTTATTTATATGACGATCTATGCTTGTAGTTAAACTTATTTCGCAACACAAAGAGTTAATGTAACCTACTTTAACAATTCATGACTTTATAAAAAGAATGGTTCAATGTACAATTATTAAAATCTATATGATTTCAAAATATATAAAAACTTGTATTATTGTCAATCAAATAAATATAGACCAAAATATTATTTACTGACTCTGGTTACCTTCCAAAACTAAATTAAATACAAATAAATTATATTTTAGTAACTTCATGTTCTAACTACTTAATGTGGTTCACCAATACTGTTGTGGTTTGACCCAAATTCTGGTGAGTATTAGAGTCTAAGTTGGAATAGTTTTGAAGAGATAAAAAATATGAACCGGAGGAAAAAGTCGTCGCTTTTTCGCTAGCTTGGCGCTAGCTGGACGCTTGAGCGAAAGGGGTAAAATACAACCCAAGACCTTGTCATCCAATTGTCGCTGGCTGGCCGCTCGAATGACACATTATCGCTCGACCTTTTCTCGCTTGTCACTCGAGCGACTGGCTTTTTTGACCCTGGCCCGTTTATTTTGTTAAACGTATTTTTGAACTCATCTTCTTTCTACAACTCAACCTACACACACACACACACACACACACACACACACACACACACACACACACACACACACACATATATATATAGTGCATGACTTGTAACAATATAAGATCATTGTACAATAGAGAGAATTGAGAGAGAACATTCTTGAGTGCTTAGATTGCAATTGATTATTGAAGTCTTGTCTTGTAAATACAAAGCTATTGATTTATAGTGGATTCCCCTCCTCAAATTTTGTGTTCTTGTTCTTCTTTTCATCTTCATTGTTACTATATCTTGTGATTCGATTTTCATAACAAATAGAATCAGAGGGCAATGTTGATTGTTCCGCATGGCGACGATGAAGTATGATATTTCATTGCTGGATAGAAACATGAGATGTACACTATGGCAAGTGAAGATGCAAGTAGTGTTGGCGCAGATGAATTTGGAGGAAGCCTTGCATGTCTTTGATAAGATGCTCACTGCCTGGACGTAGGATGAAAAGCGGCGTAGGGATCGAAAAGCCCAGTCTCAAAATCATCTACATCTTTCGAATCAAATTCTTCAAGGTGTTTTTAAGAAGAAGAGTGCCGCTGCATTGTGGTTAAAGTTGGAAAAGCTTTGCATGACAAAGAGCTTGACCAGCAAGCTACACTTGAAACAACGCTTGTATTCTCACAAGATGTTTGAAGGTACGTCATTGGGTGATTACTTAACTATGTTCAAAGAAATCATGGCTGATTTTGAGACATTGGACGTTAAGTATCATGAGGAGGATTTGGCTTTGATGTTGTTGTGTTCATTGCCACCATCACATGTGACTTTTAGAGATACTATTTTCTATAGTCGGGATACTCTTACCGCGTAAGAGGTCTATGATACTTTATTATCTAAAGAGAAGATGAAGCATCTTGCTGGAGGATTTGAAAATCATACTGAAGGCTTGATTGTGCATGGGAGGAATCAGGATAGAAATTTTGGAAGAAATATGAAGGGCGGATCGAAGTCTAGACATGCTGAGAAGACATATCATTACTGTAAGAAGAAGGAGAATATTAGAGCTGATTATTTTGCTTTGAAAAATAGAAACAAAGCTGCGGTGCTACGGACAAAGGGAAGCAACATGTTAATGCAGCAGAGGCTGATGTTGTGGAGAATGAGCAAAGTGGTAGAGAGCTTCTTGTGATTTCTGATTGAGATACTAAATCTAGTGAGGAATGGGTTCTTGACTCAGCTTGTTCTTTTCATATGTGTCTTAACAATGATTGGTTATCTACATATGAAAGAGTTTCGAAAGGTGCTGTGATAATGGGAAACAACGCGCCTTGTAAAATTGTTAAAGTTAGTATAGTCAAAATCAGAATGCTCAATGAGGCTATTAAGGCACTTATAGATGTGAGACATATTCTAGAACTGAAGCAGAATCTCATATCTTTGAGTACACTTGACTCAAAGGGCTACAAATACAACGGTGAAAGTGGAGTTTTGAAGGTGAGCAAGGGTGCTCTTGTTGTCATGAATGGGCATAAAAAAGTACACAACTGTACATTTTTCATGGTTCCAATGTGATTGGAGATGCAACCGTTTCTAATTCTTCTTTGACAGATGCTGAAGTTACAAAACTTAGGCATATAATGCTCGAGCATATAAGTGAGAATGGGATGGTGGAACTGAGTAAAAGTGGACTTGTTGATGGGCACGAGACCATCAAAATGGAGTTTTGTGAGCATTGTGTCTTTGAGAAATAGAAAAAAGTTAGATTTTCAAAAGGTAAACATAACACGAAAGGAACACTTGAATATATCAATTTAAATCTTCGGGGACCAGCCAGGGTACCATCTAAAGTTGGCTATTATTATTTGTTGACAATAATTGATGATTTCTTCAGAAAAGTTTGGGTATTCTTCTTGAAGTAGAAGAGTAATGTGTTTGGGACCTTCAAGGAGTGGAAAACATTGGTAGAAAAGCAGAGTGAAAAGTAAGTGAAATGTCTATGCACTGATAATGGGTTGGAGTTTTATTTAGATAAATTCAATAGCTTATGCAGAGCTGAAAGCATCTTGAGATACTTGACAGTGTTTGGGATCCTCAACAGAATGGATGAACAGAACTTTGATAGAGAAGGTTCGTTGTATGCTTTCGAATTATGGGTTGTCTAAGTCTTTTTGGGCTGAAGCTACTACTACAACGTGTTTTGTGATAAATCTCTCACCATCAGTTGCATTGATAAATAGAAACTATAAGAGGTATTGTCCGGTAAACCTTCTTGTTATTCTGATTTGGAAATTTTTGGAATAGACCTCGCAGACAGATTAGCAGATTTGGTTGATGCTTTGAATATTGCTGAAGACATTGATTCCACTGAGGAGCCTACTACATAATCATAGGCAGTCGGTTGCGGTGATTCCGGCAAATGGATGATTGCTATGGAGGAAGATATGGAGTCTTTGAACAAAAATAACACTTGAGACTTGGTAACATTACCTAAAGGTAAAAGTGATTCATTACAAATGGGTGTTCAAAAAAAAGATATATATGGGATTGGAGATATTAGATATAAGGCTAGATTGGTGACAAAATGCTACAATCAGATTACGGGTGTTGATTTCACAGATGTGTTCTCGCCAATTGTGAAGTATAATTCTATTCGGGCTTTACTTGGAGTGGTGGCTAAGAATGACTTGGAGCTTGAGCAAATGGATGTCAATACAACATTTTTACATGTAGAACTTAAGGAGAGCATCTACATGCAACAACCAGAAGGATTCATAGCTTCAGGGACGGAAGACTATGTGTGCTTATTGAATAAGTCCTTGTGTAGTTTGAAGCAGTCACCGAGGTAGTGGTACAAAATGTTTGATTCATTTATGACTATTCATGGTTTTGATAGATGCAATTATGATAGTTGTGTGTACTTCAGAAAAGAAGATGAGGGATCAACTGCATATTTGTTGTTATATGTTGATGACATGTTCATAGCAGCTAATGATAAAGTAGAGCTTAGAAAAATAAAATCATTTCTCAGCAAGGAGTTTGACATGAAGGATTTGGGGACAGCAAAGAAGATTCTTGGAATGGAGATTTTGCGGGATAGAAAGACTGACAATTTGTATTTGAGTTAGAAGTAGTACATTGAGAAAGTGCTTGAAGGATTCAACATGGTAAAAGTTAAAGCTGCCAGTACTCCTTTAGCTACCAACTTCAAATTGTCCTCTGACTTGTATCCACGGTTAGATGAAGACATTGATTATATGTCTCGGGTTCCTTACTCCATTGCTGTTGGTTCGCACATGTATACTATGGTTTGTACGAGACCTAATTTGGCACATGCAGTTAGTGTACTTAGCAAATACATTGTTAATCCTAGCAATGAACATTGGAAAGTAGTGCAGTGAATCTTTAGATACTTGAGGGGTTCTTCAAATGCTTGTTTGCATTTTGGTAGAAATTCAGTTGGAGTCATTAGTTATGTAGATTCAGACTATGCATGGGATCTTGAGAAAAGGAGATCACTTACAGGGTGTGTGTTTACCCTTGGTGGTTGTTATCAGCTGGAAAACTACTAATAAGTGTATTTTATACACTTATTCGGGATCTAAAATAACAATATTTGATACTTCTTTTGACAAAAATATATTCTAAATTGTTGTATTTTATGTTTAATAGGTAAAACTCTTTGAATAGAAAAGGAATTGAAGAAAGAAGCGAAAAATGGTGAAAAATTGCAAAATTCAAAGTCAGAGGACCAAATTGCAAATACTCAATAGTTGATTCGGACCAAAAGATGATACTTGAAAGATTTTTATGAGATAATTGGATGGAACTAGAATTCAAAAAGGAATGGCATATGATAAACATCAATTTCCAATCGCACAAGTTATATTACAGATTTCTAGTCGAAGATTGAGACAGATTTTTGGCATAGTAGACGTCCGAACTGGAAAAATCATATTTCTATCAGAGTTATAGCCATTTGAGGTATCTTTACAATGCACTTTGAGTCTCATCAATCGGATATCAGAAGAGAAAGTATGGCTACAATACTAACTGTTGTGCAGAGACCAAAAAATTCGCACGCGAAGACAACTTTCCTTATTCGATTAGAACTCTTTTGAAAACCAAATTGGACGTGATTCTCAACCAATTTTTTACTCCTACAAATAAAGAAGTGCAGAATACATATGGGAGAACTCTCACATACATATTATACTCCAATATTTATCAGTTAATATCATCAAAGGAGGAGAATTCATAATTCTTGTGAGAGAATTGAAGGAAATTTGCAAAAATCCAATCAAGTGAAAATTCAAATCTGATTTTTGTGTAAAGAAGAGAGAAGGTGCAAGTGGAGATTCATCAAGAAACAATTAAATAGATTCAAGATTTCAAGATTCGTCTTCATCTTCTCAATTTATCAAAACCGGGTTATATCTTTCCACTTAAATATGATTTCTTATAATTTCAATATATTAGGCTAAATTTATACATTGTTAGGATGAGATGAACCCTTGTTATGATATTTTCAGTTCTTAATTAATTATTTTGACTTTAATTTGATTTGACTTGTGGATGTTTATTATCGTTTTTATTGTTCTTTTCAATTGCTTGATTACCAATTGAATTGTTAGTGAATCTTATTATTATCGAGAGAGACAATATGGTTTAAGCACATTATAATAAACATTGTAAGGTTTGATAGATGATAGAGATATACTTATATGCTTTATATGGTTTCAATAGGTGTTCTAGTACTTGTTAATACATTTATCATGTTTCCATATTTCATCGAGAGATAGAAGGGTCACATGAGGGGAATATATTTGATCGCTATCGAGAGAGACTTTCAATTAAATTAGGAACATTGACCAACATAAATGATTTCAAATTTGTCAATTTAATTGTTACACTAAAAATGGAATAATAAGGGGGATTCGACATCTTAGCAATGCATCTCACGATTTGAAAACATATTTATTTATTTTCTTTATTTTGATTGATAATTTATGTATTAGTATCGAACAAATCACAAAATCTATTTACTATTCAATTAAAATTGCAATTAATTTTAACTCGATCAAATACATAGTTCTCATGGGTTCGATACTCTATTCATCACGTTAGTACTTGTTCACGATTCCGTTCACTTGTGGAAAATCAAACGACCAGCTACCTTGCAAAATACAGTAGCTTTGTCTACAATAGAGGCAAAATACATGGTCGTTAGAGAGGCACGTAAAGAGGCTATTTGGATGAGATGATAGATTCGTGAAATCAGTGAAGACTTGCAAATGTCTACATTGTTCTGTGATAGTCAAAGTTCAATTTTCTTGACTAAAGATCAAATATTTCATGAGAGAACGAAGCACATTGATGTGATGTATCATTTTGTGCGTGATGTGATTGCTTGTAGTGATATTGTAGCGAGCAATGTTGATATCAGTGATAATCCTGATGATATGATGACAAAACCACTTCATATTGCTAAGTTTGAACATTGTTTGAACTTAGTGGGTGTTTATCATTGATTAGTCCATTGTGGCTTGTTTAAAGAGGAAGAGTGATGTTTATTGATGGAGTTGTGACTTGAAATTTCTTGTGTTGAAATTTGGCTAAATGTGGAGATTTGTTGTGGTTTGACGTAGATTCTGGTGGGTATTGGAGTCTAAGTTGGATTGGTTTTGAAGAGATCAAAATCATGAATCAAAGGAAAAAGTCGTCGCTTTTTCGCTAGTTTGGCGCTAGCTGGACGCTCAAGCGAGAGGGGTGAAATACAACCCGAGACCTTGTCGCCCAATCGTCGCTGGCGGCCGACCGCTCGAGTGATACATTGTTGCTAGACCTTCTCGAGCAATAGGCTTTTCTGGCCCAAGCCCATTTCTTCTGATTAACGCATTTTTTGATATATCTTGTGATCCGATTTTCATAACAAAATCTAAGGAAAATAAAAAAATAAAGAAGAAAGAAAATAAAACTAGAAAGAAATGAGCAATTATTCTTTATGAAGCCAGTTTTACTACAGTTCTAGTATTCTACATTTTTTCAGGCCCAAACTTGTTTCTATCATTCTTCCACTTCCCAATATTGTCTTTATTAGAATTTTTCTCAAAGACCATTCCCCTATTCTCGACATTAAGGGAAGAACTCAATATTTAAAGTTTTCTAGAATATCTTTTGTTAACTTCTTTAGCAAAATAGTATCACAAACATCATTAAATTTCAATCTCCCATTGCCTATGAGTTATTAACCGCAGCTCTTATAAGCTCTCAACTATCCAATAGTGATGCCAATAGGATTAGGGCACAGACCTCATCATCAAGTTTAATCTCGAGTGAAACAAACTAATTGATGATTGTATTTAAATTTATTGAGATGTTCTACTACTGAAACACCTTCAGCCATCTTTAAATTAAATAATTTTTTATCAGATTTATCTTATTTCACACAAATGGCTTCTCATTCATATTGAAAAATACCTTCATCAAATCCATTGTGGCTTTTTTTTGTCGTCACATTGTGAAGCGTTCTTTGATAGTATCAATCACGTAACACCTAATACCTGATGATCAAGTGGTTTAAATTCATCGTCCTACATTTCTTTCGACTTTTCATTCGAAATAGGATGCTGTAGTTTTTTTCTTGTAGAGATAATCCTCGATCTTTATCCTCCAGAACACAAAATTCATATTATCAAACTTGCACATCCCTAACAACTCGTCAGTCATTGCTCTCAATACAACCAAAAGTTTTGATGCCAATTATTGAGAATTATAAATTGTAGTTTATTCCACCAAGAGCAATCAATTTAAAGAAAGAAAAATAAACACTCAAGAACACATAATTTATATTGGTTAACATCGATATGAGATTATGTAATCTTCCATCACTATAGTTATTCACTATTTACAAAGAAAATTTGCACTTTTATACTCTCTCTCTCTCTCTCTCTCTCTCTGATAATTATAAAGCTTAAGGAGCCTCCCTACTAGTCTCTACTTATAAGATAAATAATGGCAAAATAGAATTATACAAAGACTCTGCCAAGGTCGATTTGTGACCAATTCCAAAAGGTGTCAATAATTAGGTTTCACGACTTAATAAAACTAGCTATTACTTTGAGTTTATGACGTAGATCGAGTCTACAACACACAAACAATCAGATCGCACCTTAAGAAAACAAACATTTTTCTTATTTCATGAACAACCAAAAAACCTACAAGATATTTTGGAGTCTTAAATACTGAAAGAACAGATAACCTACTGGACCAGCAGTCCCTAAATGGGTTGGGCTACAAAGCAAAATAAATAAATACCGAAAATAATGAATTAAGAAACATTAAGTGTCGTTTTGACTTAGTAAATGAATTCAGAAGCTCAAAATTCATCATAAGTCACAGTTGTGAGTTCAATAGGAATTGTCGCGAGCTTTTTGGAATGGAGGTTATGAGCCCAAAACGGATATCAATGCAAAAGTTATGTCATT